>CAUYUJ010016961.1:197500-225659 GCA_963575745.1 Prorocentrum cordatum
TCTTTGGCGTCGTGGTCGTTTCCGTCGTCGTTGCCGCCGTGGTCGCCCTTCCTCATCCTCCCACGTCGTCGTCGTCGTCCGTCGTCGTCGTCTCGTCGTCGCCCCTCCTATTTCGTCGCCCCCGTCGTCGTCGTTGTCGTCGTCGTCTTCTCTCCTCCCTCGTCGTTGTCGTCGTCGGCGTCGCCGTCCTTCCTCCTTCGTCGTCGTTCGCGTCGTCGCCGTCCTCCCTCCTCCCTCGTCGTTGTCGTCGTTGTTGTCGTTCTCGCCTTCGTCGTCCTTCCTCCTCCCTCGTCGTCGCCTTCGTCGTCGTCGTCGTCGGCGTCGGCGTCGTTGTCGTCGTCGAAATTGTCGTCTGTGTCGTCCTAGTCTTTGTCGTCGGTGTCGTCGTAGTCGGTCTTAACAGGTTTTGCAAAACCAAGTTGCGGGTGGGTGGGTGGGATGTTTGCGCGAGCAGTGGGGATGGCGACTTCAAGTTCAGCAGGGTGGACCCTAACCCTTAACCCGTACCCTAGCCCTAAGTCCGAACCCCATCCTGAACCCCCAACCGCCCACCCTACTCCTAACGCATGAACCCATCTCTAGACCGTAAACCGCAGCATCTACCCAGACCCTACATTATAACCATCTCACCATAACCCGACGCCGTGCTCTAAACCATGAGCCCGAATCTGCACCCTGACCCTTACGCGTAACCCTAAAACCCTGCGCCCATGCGGCGCGCCAAGGCGCCAGCGGAGTTTTTGAAAACACCGCCTGTGGATTTACTGGCCCTGCTTTAACCCGAGCCCTAACCGAACCCCTAACCGAACCTTCGCCCTAACCTTTAACTCCAACAGCGCACCCAGATCCGAACCCTGAGCCCTGACCCTAACCCTAATCCACCACCCCTGATCCGAAGCCGAGCCCCGAACTCTGACCCACAACCCTAAGCCCAAAACAATGATGTCCAAACTGCTATCCCTAACCGCTAACCCGAGCCACAACCTTCAATACGAACCCTAACCCCTACCCCTGACTTTGCCGAGCCCTTGACGGCGCCTCCAACCCGTGCCCAACTCCGAACCAAAACTTCTGACCCTCACCCTGCGCCCTAACCCCGAACCCCAGCCCTAACCCTGACCTGCGAACCCCCGCCCCTAACCCTAACACCTGAACCTGGCCCTCGTCCCGAACGCGAGCCCTAATCCTCACCCCGAGACCCTCGCATGCAACACCGAACCTTAGCTTTAATCCCCAACACTAACTTCTAGAAGGTCGGACTGGAAAGGGCGGGGAGGGGCTCGGGCGCCCGATGCGCGCAATTTGCCATGTAGTTTATGGTTGGCGCTGGCTCAAGGGCGCAGGCAACGCGCGGTTGCGCGCGGGACAAATTGTAGACATGCTGACGAATGTATGATGTCAATCGTCCTCCGCCGAGGCCCGCCAGACCTTCGCTTGCGGGTGGCGCGGAACCCGCGTTCCCCATGTATGATGCGCGTCCGTGCCGTGGATTTCGGCGCGCCCTCCGCGTGTTTCGCAGCCCCATGGGGGCCCCCGCGCAGAGTTCCAGCGGTGGCGTTCCCATGCGCCCGCGTTGCCCATGTCGGCGCGCGTGGCCCTCCCTTATAATCCCCTTTCGACCCCTTCGGGGTTGGGTTTTACCGCTCCCCAGCGCCGCCCCCCTGGATGTGGACGCGAGGGGCATGCCAGCCCTCGGGGCGTAGATGGCTTCACCTACGACATGCAAACCAACTGCGCCGACATTGCAGCGAAGGCCCGCGCCGCCATGCACGCCGACCCCTGCGCCGACGCGCGGCGCGCAGGCACGGGCGGCGCGGGCGCATGGGAAACTAGCAAGTGAAGCATGGAGCGGGTCTCCTCATAAGGCCGCGGCGCGTGGGAGGGGCGCGCCGACATGGGCGGCGCGGGCGCATGGAAACGTCGCCGATGGGAGCTCGGGTGGAGCCCGCCTACAGGGCTGCGAAATTCATGAAGTGCGCGCAGAACTCGGTTGCGCAGACGCATCGGGCTGCCGACGTCGCGGTTTTGGTCGGCCCCCCGTGGGGCCACGGAGCGAATGAGGGGGCGCGCCGAAATCAGAAAAGGCGCGGACGCATGGGACCGTCGCCGCTGGGGCCTCGGGCGGGGCCCCATGCGGGGCGCCCGCAAGTGCGAGAGGTGCTCAGGCTTCGCGGTGCCGCCGCGAACGTTACAGCGCTCCGCATCTGCATCGACTCCTGCGTGCCAAGTTTTGGCGCCATCTTGGGCGCTCCAACCCCTTCCCGCCCAGGCCCCGCCCACGCTCGCAATCGCGCCCAATGCAACCCGAGTGGCGGGGGGCGGGACAAGAGGACGGCGCGAAGCGCGCGATGTAGAGACGCGGGCTGCTGCGCACATGGTCGCGCGAACGGCTGCGAGCGACAGCGCGAGCAGAAACGCGCCGCGTGCTCGAGGTTGGGCGGGCGAGGCGCGCTCGCCGGCCCGCCCTGCGCCGGCGCCCTGCCAGCGAGAAAGAACTGGCACGCGACGTCGAGCTGAAGATGCCGGCACGCCTTCGCATTGGTCGAAGCCGGCGCGGGCGCAGCCGACGAACCAGGGGACATCTTCATCCTCTTGGCTACAATGTCACTACACGCAACCAGCTGGGAACGCTTGCTCAAAGACGGCGCGTTGAAAGCCCTCTCGCCCGCAGCCCGCCTGCGCGCGCAATGCATTCGACGTGCTTGCTGCTGCTGCGCAGGATGGGCAAGCACATCGCTGAATGCGTCGACAACCTCTCACGCGACGTGTAGACCTCCATGCGCGCAGCGACGAAGCCCAAACACTCTCTCATAATGCCCTTGACCTTTTCGCGGGCAGGCTTGCCAGATGAATGCTTGCACGCGTAATCAGCCAACGCCCGCAAGAATAACCCAAACGGCATCTTCGGACCAGTCCCAGACAGGACGGCACGGCGCCTCGAGACTCCATTCCCCGCCTGAGACTTCACGGACCCACCCGCGTCAACAAACCCATCCCCCGCAACGATCAGGTAGGTCGCGTTGGCGCTGAAAACGGCATTGTGGGCATGAGCCAGCACGTAATCAGTAATGATATATGACAACACTGCTAGTGCCTTCGAGCCGTTGGCATATTTTGCGCTCGTGAACTTGCCACTGGAAGAGCAATGCGCGCGCGCGCCGCAGGGCCCAAACGACGCGACAGAGAATTCGCGTTCATTCGATGGAGCATCGTCAGCCGCGCACACCGCGCCAGCGGCGGCAGCCGCATGCATGGGAGACTTGACGCCGTTGCGAAGACGGTCACTGCTGCAGCCAAGCGCGAGCAAGCAGCTCCCAGACCTGCGGCATGTCTGCGAGGCGAAGTTGGGGGCGTTCTCGTCGTAGTTGCTGTCGCGCAGGAAAGACAGCGCATATGGAATCACGAAGAACACTTTGTACGGCATGTTGAAGCAGACGGGTGGGCGATGCCAGTGGACCTCTGAGAGAAAACTGACGCCCGCGAAATCGTGCACGAACACTTCCGAATGGATGTCATCGCGCAGCGATGCCGCCCACGGCGTTGCACCCATCTGCTCGTCGTAATTCAATGCTTGAGGACTGGAGCGCCCATCGCGCGGCACTACGTGGAGAGAATTGCGAAGCGTTGCAATGAAGGGCGCGCCGCGCGCGCCGCCTGAACAGCTCAGAAGGCATCCGAGCCCATCGTCGACCCAGCGCCACGATGAATGAAGCGCCGCGAACTTCCACAACCGAACAACTGCGCCCACTTTTGAATTACCCTGTTCTGCGACAGCCACCTCGAAACAGAAACGCATAGCACACAGGACGAACTGTAACGTCAATATGCTGGGTATGCGGTCTGAGATGGGCCTCGCTTCAGGCAGCTTGCCAGAATGGCTTGGGCCTGTGGCTTCTGGAACCCACGGGCGCAAAATCCGAGACTGCCCATTGACCTCCTCCTGGATTGCGCCCAGCCAGACTCCCCAAGACGCCCAGAACCCAATGGCCCGGGGGCCCCACTGCCAGAAACCAACACTCACATGTGGCTCCGCTTTAAGGGCAGTGGGCGGCCGGGTGGCCCCCCGCATGCCCTCTGTAAGATTACGTTGCGTTGGGCCTTGCGCCGATCTTACTCGTCATTGTCGCCATCGCCGTCGCCCTCGTCGTCGACGTCGTTGGCGGGTGCTTCGTATGATCGCAGCCCAGTGCACTGGGCGGACTTGGCGCGCAAAGGGGAGCGAACCGATCAAACGTGGCGCCGCCCATTTCGACACGCCCCTCGCACTTTCATTCAGCACGTTAGCGAGTCTGTTTTTGTCGAGGACCCCAGCGTTAGTTCCGCGGCCCCCCTAACTCTGCTCGCGGCATGGCCCCGCTGCCATTTCTAGCTACTTCTATCGCGTCGTAGCCGCCGCCTGCGACGCGAGCAAACTCCCCAAAAACAAGCGCGCATGCACTGGCCAACGGCGATGGGGATTGGTCGGCTAGCTGCTTTCTCGCTCGCCAGCCCGTCAGACATCCCCTAAATAATCGTGTCGGCAATGGCGCTGTGGGATGTCACCTACATGGTCATTGAGCTTCGCGTCTCCGAAGGAGGCGCCGCAGTCGACGGGGCCTGCTGCAAGCGCCTGCGAAGCGCCCCGGTCAAATTGCCATTGGCAGCGCGGGCTCCGCCAGCACCCGCGGACGACAACGACGACGTAGAGACGAAGACTGGCCGCACTGCCATCGCGCCCGCCGAAGATGCCAGGGAGTCGCCGCAAACCGACGACGCGGCGTCACCATCGTCGTCGCAATCCCCCGCCACCTCGAGAACGACCCCATCCCAAGTCCAGTCCGCCTCGTCTATGAACTCAATGCCAGCCTTCTGGAACAACGGCATGAGATGGCAATAACTGCCCGTCCCCTGGGCCAATGCCGCGCAGCCGTTGACGTGTGCCTTCTCGAACTTCAGCGCGCTGGCAAGCTCTAGGCTCGGGGTGGTGACGGGCCTGTTGGGGCCCGGGGCGCAAGCGGCATCATTCGCGCCCTCGGCGCGCGTGCAGTTGGAAACGGGTCGCAACAGGCTCTCGATGTTCTGCAAACGCTCGCCGAAGGAGGCATGGCGGCACTGCGCGATATCCGAGAAAATTGGCCACGCATGACACTGCGGGAAGTTGTATTTGGGGGCCTTCGTCTCTGGGTTCACGTTCAAAGCGAAGCATGCCTCGTGCAACGGCTGGGCGGGGGGAGTTTCGCCATTCTCGAGGGGCCTGTGGTGCGACTCGACCAGCGTCTGCGTTAGGAGGTGGGGCGCGATGTGGTTTATGATCATCTCCAGCTCCGAACCCCTGAAGTTCTTGAACTTAATAATTGCCATGCGTATATTATGTTTCTTGGCTGGCTTCTCCGCCGTCGCATCGACATCCCTAGAGGGCTCGGCCTTCATCGCCCAGAGCGGCCTGGGCGTGCCATTCCGCATCATGCTCGCCACTGAGCATGTGAACTGGACGTCGGGTCTGAGCGTGTCGATGATATATTGTAGGTCGGAGCCGAGGCACTGGTCGGTGACGCTCTCCACGCCCTCGGCAGTCGCCTGAGCCACTTGCTCGGCCTCGCGTTTGCGCTTGGCCGCGCTGACGCGAGGAACAGCCTTGCCTTTTGCCTCTGCCTGCGGCGTCGCCTTGGCCGCCGCGGCTGCAGCCATGGCCCGACCAATGCTCTGTAATGAATTTACCTGTTTGTCGGTAGGAGTCCGTGAGCCTGGTTGCGCGGTTGGCCACCCATGACCCAAGACGGCAAGACGGCGCGTGAGATCCGAACTCCGCAGCACGCGCTTGCTGAATCGCGTGCAACCAGGCATGCTTCTTGCGGCTAGGGGGGGGCTTTTGGGAGAAGGGGCCCAAGGGGGAGATTGGCCTTGGCGGCCGAAACCACGAGGAATGGGGCCAACAGGGCAACCTCAGGAGGGCCATAAGGGAACGCGCGGGGGCAATGTTCCTTTTTTTAAAACTGTGCCATCGCTTGCCCGCTCGCTGCCGCTTTGGCCGTCGTCGTCGTCGGTCGTCGCAATGCCCTCCGCGGCGACGCGTTTCAACTCGCCCAATGGCGGCCCCCGAAAAAAACACCCCCACCCCGAGACGGCCCCGGTCAGCCGGCCGCATCGCGGCCAGACGGCGAGTGAGATTCCGAATTCAAATCCCGCGGCGCGCGCTGGAATCGCGCACGACCAGGCGCGATGGCCCTGCCCCATAGGAATCTCCGCCCAAGGCGGCCCTTGCCAACGCGGCCAACTAAGGCGGCCATCAAGACGGCGCGCGAGCTCCAGAATTCGGCTGCCGCGCTGGCGCGGGCAATGGCGCAATCGATCCGCTAGCACCGACGCGGGCCGCCAGGTTCGGGAGGAGAGGACGTGGAAATAGAATGGCACCCATCCCGTCTCCCGCATACCTGGCCAGAGCCAATTGACGGTGAGCGGGCCCTGGCCAACATCGCGCCACCGCGCCAAAAAGGACGTGCCATGCTATCCCTAGGGGGCCCGCGCGTGTCGCAAGCTCTCCAGTCCCACGCGGTTCCTTGTTCAACATATGTCTCTCCCTTGATTTTGCGCCCCGCCCCCGAAACGCCATCCAAGACCCCCCAAGACGCCGCCCCTAGACGCCCCCACCTCCTAATGGCGACACCCCAAAAACTAAGCTAAGACGGCGCAAGGCAGCCCGAAACGGCCCACAAGGGACCCCACCAATACGACCCCCCATACGATGTCACCCAAGACGGCCAACAACGTGGCGACAACAATACGGCACCCAAGACAGCATCCCTAAGACTGCCCAAGACGCCCCCCCCTAAGACGGCACATATGCCGTTGCTATGGTTGGGCGATATACACACGCGAAGATGGCATGCGTGTCGGGCGATACGCACCCGCGCTTCACAAACATGAGAATGCTACACATTTCGATGCATGCGCAATCGCACGCCTTCTGAACAGCAAATGCTGCACTGGCAGTTCTGCTCGCTCGAGGCAGCGACGGAGCGGGACTCGCACGCAGCTGAGCCCCTATGCGTCCTCATAGGAGAACTCGCCATCGCTTGCGGCGGCGTGCTGGTTAGAGGTTCGGATGTAGGGTTAAGGGTTATGGTTGGGGCCACGGGTAATGGTATAGAGATATGGTAATGGGTTAGGAGTAGGGTCAGCAGGTGGGGGGTTAGAGTTGGGGTTCGGGTTTAGGGTTCGGGTCAGGGTCCAGGTTTAGGGTAGGGGTTCGGGTTAGTATTCGGGCCGGTTTATGGGTGGGGGTTAGGGTTCAGGTTCAGGGTTCGGCGTACGGTTAGCGGTTAGAGTTAGCGGTTGGAGACCAGGGTCAGGGTCAGGGCTTCGGGTTCGGACTCGGGTTAGAGTCAGGGGTTACGGGGGGGAGGGTAAGGGCGGGGTTTAGGGGTTTGGGATTAGGGGTAAAGTGCAGGGTTAGGGTTAGGAGTTGGGTTAGAAGTTCGGGGTTTGCGGTTAAGGGTTAGGGTAGGGTTAGGGGTAGGGGTAGGGGTTCGTGTTGAGGGTTATGGTTCGGGTTAGCAGTTAAGGCTAGCGGTTTGGAGAGTCGGGCTGGGGGGTCAAGTTTTGGGTTCGGGTTGGGGGTTCGGGTTAGGGCCAGGCGTGATGGGGTTAGGGCTCGGTCTAGGGATTAGGGTTAGATTTCGGGATAAAATTTGGGTTGAGGGTTGTTGAGGTGAGAGATCAGCGTTGGAGGTTAGGCTCGGACACGGGTTAGGGCGCGGCCCAGAAATCCACAAGCTGGGTTCTTAAGCGCCCCGCTGACGCGGTGGCACGTCGGATGAGTGTAGGCTGTGGGATGTGGGGTTTTGCTTAAGGGTTAGGGTATGACTTCGGGTTTATTGTTTAGACAGGAGGTTCTGGTGAGGGTTTGAGGGTTAGGGGTCGGGGGTCAGGGTTAAGGGTTAGGGTAGAGGCTACGTCTTGTGGTTCAATGATAGGGTAGCGTGTTAGGAGTAGGGTTAGGAATTGTGGCTTAGGGTTCGGGTTCGGGTTCAGGATTAGGGTCAGGGTTACAGGTTAAGGTCGGGGTTATGGTTGGTTGCGGCTCAGACTCGGGTAGGGTTGCGGGTAAGGGTTAGGGTTCGGGTTAAGGGGTTCGGCTTCGTGTTAGCGGTTCAGGTTATCGGTTGGCGATGGGAGTTCGGGTTTGGGTTCGGGGTTCGGCTTACAGTTAGCGGTTCGGGTTAGATGTTGGGATTAGTGGTTGGTTAGTGGTTGGCCCACTGTCTGGGTTTTTCGGAATATGGGCTCCCAGCGCCCCATGTTTTGCAAGGGCTTCGGGGTCCATTGTGCATCTGGCCGTCCGCCTTGGCTTCAGCGGGCCCCAGGGCCCCACGAACTCCCGAGAAAGCGTTCTTGCCTCGGCCGACGAGAAGATGCCAGCCCCCTCTTGGTTGCGCCATGGTTTGCGTACTTTGCCGCCGAAGCTAAAACAATCACCTGCCTGCTGTGCCGCAGGCTTCGCCCTCGGCCACCGAGATCGAAAGCGCCTCCTGGTGGTTGCGTCGTAGGTCGCGCCCTCGGCCGACGAGAATGGACCAGGCCCCTATGGGGTTGCGCCGTAGGTTGCGCCCTCGGTCGCCGAACATTGAAAAAAACACATTATTGGTTATGCCATAGGTGGCACCCTCGGCCGCCGAAAATATGACGGCCTCTTTTCGGTTGCGCCGTAGGTTGTACACTCGGCCGCCCAAAAGGACTTATTCGGAAAAGAACGGGCAGCAGCCCGCGCGCGCCGCGATAGCGGGACTTCTGGGGAGGAGAAGTGGGCCTTCAGGGGGAACGGGCCGCGGCGCGCGGTGCTTCCGACGAGGGGAACGGGATCTGCAAAGAAAGGAGCTAGACTAGACTCATGAGAATGGGAGCGGGTGTCAAAGACGCCGACTCCGTCTGTACCACACGAGGCTGGATTCATGCGACGTCGGCGGCGTCGTCCGTCGCCCGTCGCCCGTCGTCCGTCGTTCGTCACCCGTCGCCCGCCTTCGCCGGTCGCCGTCGTCCTCGTCGCCATCCTTATAGGCCTAAACCTGAGCTCGGACCGAGGCCAGACGGAGGGTTCAAACCTGATATTAACCCTGGGCTCACCCTCGGCGTAAGCCAACTCTGACAGCTCGAGCCTGAGACTGACAACCCCGTTCTGGCCGAGCTTCGACCTGAGCAGAAAACGAAGCCAACGCAAGCTAAGGTCGAGCGTGACCACCGACAACGTGGTCTTGCGACGCGCTTATACTATGCAGAAAATATGTATCCCAAAAATTAACGAAAATGCGTATCATGTTTAACCGTGGACGTTGTTTTCGACCTCGGTGGTTTTCAGATGGGGTCTCGGGCTCTCTGAAATTGGTGCGGGTGTCGCTTCTCTCCCCTCCGATTCGAGCGCAGTCAAGCTGCTGCCGTAAGGAAGCCTGAGTAAGGAACGGAGTCACATGTTGGCACCATAAAAGACTGGGCGCACGAGGAAGGCTGGAAGAACAGCATCGGAATGACCCGAGGAACGGCGGGCCGCTTCCGAACCCGATGCGGCCCTTATTTCAGCGCCTTGACTGAAGGAGGGGGGGGGGGGGGCGGACGACGAATATGGAAACGAGAAAACGGAGCAAAATAACGACGATAACAACGAAAACGAGGGTGTGAAGATGCGACTCCTGATATATGCTAGGATGGGCGCGCGCTATTTTCCGCGCGTCGCCTAACACTCAAGGGCCCTGGGGGCCATAATGTTTACGGAACGACGCGGGTGAGACGAGGGGGCAACACCTGGGCAAGCCAGCACTTTCGCTTTCACACTCGTTCTAAAAGTATGTTGCCCCTTGTCGGCCAAGACGCAACAAAAACACTAAGGGCACCAGGGGCCCGCAGCGGGCGATCCGCCGCACTCGAGCGGCAGGCTTCAGCACAACACAAAGCGCATATAAAAGAAATGCAAACAAACGGCCGACAGGCCGGTTCACTTGAACTATCTCAAGCCTGCATGTGGACCAGGAACTCATCATGATGGTATGGTCGTCGTCAGTCTTAGGCGGGGTGTCTTGGTGAAACACCACATGTTCACTCATTGCATTGCGGATCTGTGATCCATCCACTCTTGGTCAGCGCATCAGCTACCATGAATTTGGTAGGACGCCATGCCAACGGTAACTTAGATCGAGTAGCGGCGGCCACTTATTCTGCAATTTCGTCCTCCAACAACTCGCGTAGCCCAATCAAATCCAATGCCAGGCGCCTCCCAGCGCACAACTTCACTGCTCCTTCGATGTACTGCGTCAGATAGCGACGCACAATCCGTCGCGCATTGGGTCGCACACAAACCGGGGCCAGTATCATCGATGCTCATTTTAGGATACAGAATGTTTAGAACAGAAGCGCGCATCACAATAGCTGCGCCCAAAGCGCCCACTGCACTCATCGTCTCGGCAGCAAAAATGCAGCGACATACTCTCCTGATGGCAGCGGACCTCCAGTCCACCAGCGCAGCCTTCCCCTCGCCGTTCTCGAAAATCTCCTTCTCGGCCCCGACTGCCAAGAAACCCGCTTGGCTCTTAGCCTTCAAACTCTTCGGGTCCTTCGAAGCAAAAGCTGTCTTGCATCGACGCCTGCGCCGCCTGGCTGCGCCGGATACTTCGTCATCGGGCTCGTCCACGTTAGCCCGCGCAACATCGTGAAATACATGAACGCGTAGCTGGCCATCCAACTTCGGCGACGTGATGGCGGTCTCTTCGTAGCGCTTGGCCTCTGCCGCTATGCGATTCGTCTCAATCCGGTCGGCTACGGTCGGTGAATCTGCACTCGCTGTGCCATTGAAACTCCTGCTGCTAGGTCAGGTCGGGTCTGAGTAGCAAACCATGCCAAGCAGCTTCCGATCAAAGTCCGGTTCTCGGCGGTCTCGATTTCCGTGGCTGGGCATCCCCTTGCGCTCCTCGGCCAACTCGAGCGGCCACAGCTTCTCGGCGATCACTGCCTGGGACGCGCGCATAGCTCCATCTGACCGTCGAACAACGCCCTGAGCACAGGAAGTGAAATCGAGCCCTTGCCAACCTGCGAATGTAAACCTATTCTCGATGATCTCGCAGCTGGGCTCGGCGCTGGCAGCAACAAGCACATCATCCACACGCGCGCATGCAATGGTTTGCAAAATCCCGTCCGATCCATGTCCCGCGAACAGAGCCGGGCCCGCCAGACTCTGAACCAAATTGAACTTCTGGTTCTGGCTGCTCACGAGCTTGACCTTCAGCAGAGCGTTCTTGAGCGTAGCCAACGACTGCATTGAAGCTGTGGCCAAACCGAAAATCCCTGTGACAATTCGTAGAACCTGTCCTGGTTGAAGTCCTGATGAGCCTTGCGGTGGCTGCTACATGAACATGGGCTTGTCTCTTGGCTGCTCCTCTCCTCGCATAAAGGCGGACATGATGCCCGCGCACACTGGAGCTCGCTCATATCCAGCTGCCATTATGAAGAGCAGTAGGGAACTGGTCCTTGTCATAGTAGGCGCATCCATTCGAAGAGCTCCTGTCTGTAGATCTGGGTCACGATGCCCTCCAGCACAGAGTCTGGCCTTGGCCTTCGCCGGCGCCGGGCTGGCCTCTGTGCGCATGGTAACGTTCTTGCCCCGCAAAACTGGACGGCAAGAATCGGTTGCTGTCGTTCTCCTGTCGTGCTCGTTGAGACTCCTCCATAGATAAAGCATCCACTGAGCCGCACTTCTTCCGCTCCTCCCAATGCTCCGCGATGGCCTCCTGGTTGACAGGCTTGTGCCCCTTCAGGGATGTCCTTCCAGGCAATCTCCTCATCCTGCAGCTTCTCCCTGAGTCTCTCTCTGGGCTCGAGCTCCACGAAGCATGGCGGTAAAACTAGAATTGCTGGAAGTACCCCCGTCACTGTCTTGTGCGGTACTGACGTCGCATGGTTGTCCAGCTTGTCGCGCGGCCTGCCGTGTCGCATTTTGTCGTGCAGCCTCTCCTTGCTGATGTCTTCCTCGAGTACATAGGGGTATATCGTCGAGCGGGTTGTAGACGGTTCGACGTCGCTGGAACTCCTCGCTGTTCCAGTCTCCGTAGCTCGGCCCAGGGCGGTCCTGAACTTATCCAGATGGCGGTGGTATAAACGATGTAGATGGATCGGTTACAGCGCGCGGCTGTTCTTCTGGGAGCACATCAGCAAGTGAGGCCTTGAAATCATCTCGGACTCCTGACGCGCCCTCGGCAGGCATCCCTGCGGGTTCCGCCTCCCTCTCGACAGCTCCTTCTGCAGGTGGTGGTTCTTCTCCTCCTAAATCTTCGTTCCCCATATCGGCGCTGGCGTCGGTGCCGCGATGTAGTCGCTGAAGTTGATCCAGGGCTTCCCCATGTTGATCGTCGATACCTGGCCACCAGACTTCTTCAGTAGTCGCTGGGCGCACGTGTTCGGGAGCTACTAGCTTCGTGAAGCCACCATGTGATATCCAGTAGTTCTGACCCTGCTTCCCTGCAATCACAGCTGGCCCCAACCGTATGCCCTTCTTGATCGAGCCAATGTTGAACTGGCGGTAATAGATGCGGAGGTCTCCTTGCCCCATTGGATGCGGGTGTACTCGGGCGCGCCCCAGCAGTGCATTGCGTAGCACGCTGTCGTTCTGCATATCCATGAAGGCCTTGGGACCTGCAGTCCTCATCATGAGCTGTCTCTCCATAGGCTGTAGTTCTGCTCATTCATGGGCCGCGTCGTGGTGAGCTCCGTCCACTACATCTGCTGGCAGTCGTGCGCTTTTACCGAACACCCACTGCTCTGGACTGAATCCGCATTGACGGCGCAATGCGTTCTTGTCTCCGGTGGCGACGGAAACAATGACACGCATGTCGGACTCTCCGGATGCCGCGGCATGTGCGATGGTCATTTCGGCCAATTCCTTCCCCCGTCCTCCTTGATGCTCAAAACGTCCATGCTGCCACGCCGCTTGTCCTGCTACCGGAACGACGGCACAATGAAATCGATCGAGCATCTCTTGATATATATATATAAAAAAAAAATCCCAAAACAAAAAAAACTTCTCGGTCACACCCACGACGTGACACGTAGCACCCAAATCCACTACCGATAGGAAATCCCAAGCCTTGCCATCGATGTCCTGGATTGTGAAACAATCCAGCCCAATCTGTTCGTAGACATCTGCTGCGCGCGACAACCTGGATGGCCTCGCAATCTTTTTCCTCGCCGTACCGTACTCACGCAAGAAGCACGACGCAGTGACTTCGCTCCCTTCGCAACCTCCGGTCGACATCCTGAGAGCCTCAATGATCTCGCAAGGTCTTCGTTGCTGGGAGGTCCTTGATTCTGATATAACTGACGTAGTGCGGCCAGGCCCTTACTTGAACAATCTGAACTTCCAGGTCCGAACTGGATGGCCCTAGCTCCAATGTCGTCCGCGACGTGTTCGGGCTTGTACCACATCTGAACGTCCAGCTTGGCGGTGCGGTCCAACTTCGGTTTGATCATATCTGGGGTGATGTCGGCCCTCTCGAAGTCCTGCAATGCCATATCGGTCTCGAGATCGATGACCCTTCGTCGTCCAACTCGATTCCAATCAGGTCCGTCGGGTAACTTCACTGGCAGCTCTGTGAAATCACGCACGTTCTCGAAGTAAAACCATTCGTCGGATTCTCCGCCAATGAGGTCCATGAGGTCTCCTGTCGCGCAGACGCCGTACTCCGTCATGTAGCTGCAGTTGCTGCGCTGGTAGGCCTGCAGAGCGGCCTTCGCGAACTCCTGGGTGTAGCGTGCCGCCCTGCGCGTATAATGGGCTCCTCCAATTGAAGACGTGCGCGACGTTGGAGACCAGGAGCTTCGTCGGCTTCCGGATCTTCCCATCGGCCTTCGGATGTTGTAAGTTGAACTGGCACATGTCGACTCTCACCCCCTTCACTCTTGGATGCCCGCTTAGACGCTTGGCCTGCGGCTGCTTG
This sequence comes from Prorocentrum cordatum, assembly GCA_963575745.1. Classification (NCBI taxonomy): domain Eukaryota; class Dinophyceae; order Prorocentrales; family Prorocentraceae; genus Prorocentrum; species Prorocentrum cordatum. Next base: position 211,450 of record CAUYUJ010016961.1, read on the forward strand.
AGCACTTCCGAAGTCCAGGGGTTCTCGCAAAGTGTATCTCGCTTACTGCTCAGCTACATCATGCCTAGCTCCTCCACGAAGTCCAGCAGAGGTCGATCCCTGATGCGCTTGCGACGTAGTTCCTGTTGTCTGGCCTCTCATCTGTAGTTGGCCCTCGTCAGCTGCGCCCACGGAGTGCAAGGATAGTCCAGGGTAAGTAGCTTCGGCTTACAAGCAAGGTAAATTCGTTGAACTGCACGTCGATCTTGCACTTCTCGAAGATTGCACTTGTGAATCTGATCGATCGGCTCGCGCGCCTTGAGGCCCCCCCCCCTACAGAACTCCTCGGATAGAACAGCTTCCTCCGCGAAGATCTGCATGAGGTCGTAGCTCACGTCGGCCATGACGTTGAACACGTCACAGAGGTCCTGGACGCGAGCCAAGCCTTCAAATAATAGTTGCTTCACCAGAAACGTTCCCGCGAACTTGGCCTGCCGCGTGAGGACGCCGACAGCCTTGTTGATCGTGTCCTTTTACCGCATGATCTGTCCGGGCTTCATCTTGCGCTGCACCCTGGCTGCCTTCGCACCTTCCCTTTCGGAATGATCATCTCCCTTTGTTTGGTTCTGCTCCACGCCGACGTCTTCGGCCGCAATAGCCATGTCGCTTATTGACGAGGTCGTCCGCCTGATCGGTGGCCCTTCGCTCTCGGAGTCGCACCGACGGAGGCGTTCCCGCTGGCCTTGCGAGACGTTCCCTTCCGGAGCCCCGGTAGGCTAAGCAGGCGCTCCTGGTCACTGAAGCACCCTTCGAGATCGCTAACTGCGGCGACTCGTCCTTGATCTCCTCCTTTCTTGATTGCCTTCGGAATCTGCCCCAACGGCAAGCGCGCGAATTTGTCCCTGATCATCCCCTCGGTTACCTTGATGTTGCGCTTCTTGGCCAGATGGACGAACTCCGCCCTGCTTTTCTCGGCCAAGCCTCGAAGCGCCAGATCGGGCACTCGAGCCCCCCTTCGGCCCTGTCCGTTCTGGACCAGCTGGTCGCTGAGAGCCACTCGCATCCCCTGGCAGCCCATGCCTTGGCACTCCAACTCGTTGTTCTCAATCTCTTCTGCAGCTCGAGTCGACTCTCCATGATATCCTCCTTGCCTTGTCGACGACCCTTGTGCAAAATGATCGCCACTGCCGGGTGATTGCGATCGCAGTGGAGACTAATTTGAACACCTGCTTCCAATGCACCAGCGCTGCCGTGTTGCAGTGCTAGGTGTCCACGCTGAGAACGCCCCCACTGTGAATCCATGCCAGCACACCGAGATGCATCTGAATATGGGAGAAATTGCTGATCGCCTGGGACTGCTTGAGCCGATCTTGGCTGCGCACGGGAGGCCCCATCGTCACCTAAACGCTTGGTTGCTTCAAGTCGTACTCGTCTTGTTTGCATTGCTTGAAGTTTATCTCGCGCTGCCGTGGGTCGCTCGAACTGGTTGAAGTTTATCTCGCTGCGATTCGGGTCGCTCTCGGACATGTTGAAGTTTATATTGCTTGGAGCCCCTTTGTGGTCCCATGGGAGGCCTGCTCGAGACATCTTGAGCGCGTCCTGGGGAGGCCCCCAGAGCGCCATGTTGATCAAGATGGGCCTGGCACTTTTCAATGTCCTTCCATCGGCGCTGCGATGGCGGAAAGAGCCTGATCTCTGTCTGGCTGGGGCTCACGTCTGGAGCAACTGTGAAAATGTGGGCCCCGTCGAACTGCGACGCGTCGAAGCTCGGATGTCCGCTCTGGGCCCGGCCAAGCCTGAGGCTGGCGACCCCCAGCTTCTGAAATGTCATCGCACTCTCCCCCGCCCCCACCTCGCGGTCATGAATGGCGCGCAGCTGGCCGAGAGCCTTTCGGGGCAACGGCGCTGGAACTAAACGCGGCACGATAAAAATTCTCAGTGTGAAATGGCTCCCCTGCGCCGCAAGCGGCATCGACGCCCCGCTCGTACTCGAAATTTGTTTACCCGCTCCGAATCTGAAAACCTCTCGCTCGTCGGCTTGAGGCCCGCTCCATCGGCTTAGGCCCTGCTTGGCGAGCCTCTTCTTCAGGTCATCGTGCCAGGCATGGCCCCCGACCGTCTTGGCGCAGCACGAATCCGGCAGCACCTTGCCTCCGCGCAGCTGAAGCTGCTCCTCCTTCGCCGCCATTATCACGTTCACCGCGTCGGTCATCGTCGCATCGTTGATGAAAGAGGTCTGCTTGGCAATCTGCTGCTTCTTATTATGCCAACTCGTGTAGTTCGCGCAGTGCTGGTCGGGGCCGACATCCTCTCCCTGGTGGTCATCGGCCGTCGTCATGTGCGCCTTCTTCGGTGGTCCAGGGCACTCAGGATCCCCGCTCCAATGTCAAATCCGCTGGCATGTTTATGCTGCGCAATGCGTTCTCGCTTTTCAGCTGCTTTATGCGGTCCGGGCCCCCATGCCTCCAGCACGCGCCGGATGGGTGCCCTTACTGCCGCCGCTCTTACCTCCAGCCGGCCGATCTCGATGATAAAATCCTTCGGCCTGCCTGGCGCCCCTCTGCCAATCCTTCGCCCTCGGCAAACATCTGCTCCAACTTATATACTTCAGCTTCCGCTTCGTTCTCTTCCTCGAGCAACTCCTCCGGCGGGCCATCGCGCTCCACTCGCGTCTCGAATGCCTCGACATTCTCATCCTCTTCGTCATTCTCCGTCACGTTTGCTCCCCAACGTCTGTGTCGAACTCCTCCCTTGCCTGCAGCAAGCGGCGCGGGCGCGGGTCTCCCGGGGTTGAACTTATCCTGTGTTCGAGCGCCCTTCACGTTGAGCAGCGCCTGCCTCTGCAGCGGCTTGAGCCCGTACCTATTCTGATAAGCGCTGAGCACCCCAGCATCTCTATCTGGCGGGAGACCCAACCTCCGCATGAACAGCCAGGCCAACGCCTGATCCGGGAACCCAATCTGGAGAGCCTTCAGCCTGGGGGCCTGCGGATCGAAGCGGTTGATGCAGTTGCGAACCTCCTCGCCGCTCTCGCGGCGCATCTTGGGGAAGAATATTTTGAGCTCTCCGCCCAGCTCCACCACCTTCTCGCCATCAAAATTATCCGCCAGGAAATCTAACGACACTTCGACCCCTTCTGCACTCTGTAACTCCAGCGGGTCGAGGTCCTCTGCGCGTGCCCATGCATCACCCTGCAACTCTGCATGCAGCTCCGCGGCCTGCTTCTCTGGGGGCGGGCGGGCGCGGATTCTGGGCGCTGCAACTCTCCGGCGGTAATCCATCGTCGCCATCTGCTTGGGGTCGAATAACGGCGCTTTGATAAACGGCTCGCATCCAGTCTGCGCGTCAGCGGGGTCTCCCTCTTCCCCGGCGCCTCCCCGTTCACCCTCGATCTGCTCCCGCTTGGAGGCCATTGCTTAGGAACGCAGCTGACAGACAATCTGTCGAAACGAAACTCAGCTGACAGGCAATCCGTCGACGTGCAACTCTGCTGACAGTCAATCCGTCGAAGCGGGCAATCCACTGCGGTCGTCCGTGGCTCGAACTGCTCCGCTACCAATGTGAAGCTGCGACTTCGGATGGTTGCTAAGATGGGCGCGCGCTATTCTCCGCGCGTCGCCTAAAGCCCACGGGCCTTGGGAACCACCATGCTTACGGAGCGATGCGGGCGAGACGAGGGGCTAACGCTGGGCAGCCCAGCACTCTCGCTTGCGCAGAGGCAGGGGTGGGAGGGGGCGCGGGGAAGAAAGATGGCGAGAGCGGCCGCAACTCTGATCAAGAAACACAGCAATGAAAACAGAGCGAAAACGTGTCAAGAAAAAAAAACTACGCAGAGAAAACGGACACGAGCATGGGGGGGAGGAGGAAGAGGAGGAGGAGGTGTGGCATGGCACGGCGCGGTATGGGGCCGGGCGGACAAAAGTCCACCTGCCGACGCTGCGGCTCGCGAGCGGGCGACGAGGAGCCCGAGGGTCTCGCCGGACAGGTGCGCCCCAGCGACGGACCTCCCAGGAAGGGAAAACCATGGCCAAAGCCCCGCCACCCCTGCGGGGGCGGACACCCACGGGCAGCCGAACGCAGCCACCAGGGCCGCGCCCAAGACCCCGCGGCCCGAACCGAGGCAGCCCCCAGGCCGCCCCCAGAAAGGACAAGTTGTTCTAGCCGAGCCCAGCAACTACGCGTAGCTGCCGCCCACTCAGCCCTCGGATGGAGCTGCGGCCGGGAGCCTCGACGTGGCCAAGCGCGGCGCGAATCCGTCCCAGTCCTGCCCGCCGAGCCCCATGGCCTTCGCCGTCTGGTAGAGGGGCTCGATCAGCCCCACCGTCGCCTCATCGGGCCCCTGGACCCCCTGGGCCGCGGCGGACGGCACCTCGGAGCATCCCTCGACCTGCGCCTCCGCCGCCCCGGCAGGAGCCCCCAGCACCTCGCCCGCCAACGTCGGTGGCGGGCCGCCGCTGGGCCAGGCGGGCGGCGCGCGCGGCGACCACCCGCCAGTGGGCCTCTTGGTTGGCCTTGATCACGGAGCCAAGGCGCTGCTGCTTGCCGAGCTCCACCTCGCTGTCCGTGGCGCCCTCCTGCTTAGCGACCTCGACGGCGCGCGGCGCCGTCGGCAACCTTGGCGTCGCCCCGACCCCCTCCGTCTCGGAGTCCTGATCAAAACCGTCGTCGACCCCGCTCACGGGCTCCAACATTTCCCCCATCATCGCCTGGACCCGCATGGAGTCCGCCTCGATGGTGTCCTTGACCCTCCTCGACCTCGGCGATCGAAAACTCACCCCCCAGGTCGCCCCCGATGTACTTAGCGCCCGCTGTCCGCCAAGCTGGCCTTGACGAGCTCTCGGATCAGCATCTCGCCCAGCGCGCGGGCGCGCAGCTCCAAGACCGCGCCCCTTGCAAGAGGAACCGCAAGAGGCCCCATGCTGGGGGCGTCGCCGCGCCCAGCGCCCGAGCTGCTCACAGCCCGGACGTGGCTCCCCGCAGACGAGTCGCTCTGAAGTGCGCCTGCGGCAGCTCTGCGGGCCCCCGCCCGCCGGAGCCAAAACGGCTAGGAGGAGGAGGAGGAGGAGACCTTAGACCTTAGACCAACTCATGGAATCCTGACTGCGCACCCTGCCGCACTGCGCCACTGCCTGAACTCAAGCTGCAATGCGACGCGCACTAGGACTCTGAGGCGGGTCGCTACGGACCCCACTTTACTCACTAAGGCGAGACCTTCGCTCACCCCAGCAGATGCGCTGGCCCCGTCTGACAGGCCAGCGGGCACGCAGCCCGCAAGGGGCCGTCAGCCCACAGGCTCAGGAAGCTCCTCTCCTCCCCCGCCCCCGCTCCGACCCACCACCCCGCCCCCTTCCCCTATCAAGCAGCGAGCGGCTACGAGCCAGCACTGCAGTCGGGACAGGCGGCAGCCCAGGGTCACTGCATGTTGCAGCGGTTCGCCCAGGTCGGCCCCGCGCATCTGGCGCCACCAATCCTCTAGACATCAACCCTTGCAGCCGCGAGCTCGCACTGAAGCTCCGTCGGACTTGTTCGCCCAGGCCATCAGCCCCCACTCGATGGGCCCCCCTCGGAGCTGAACGCGGCAGGAACTCCCCGCCCTCGGCCTCGATCACCGCCGCCAGGATTCGAGGCGCTTCCACTCCCATTGGTTTGTTGAAGTCCGTCCTCATCATGATGATGCACCTGTTCTCCTTGCACAGAGGCTTGCACCTGAAGTGCGGCACTGCCTTCCCAATCTCCTTCAGCGGTATATCCTCCCTCATGTGCTGTGCCCGCCATTCCTCGCTGTCCTGCTCGAGCGTTTTCTCGGCCTCCTCCGTAGACCCCGCTGTGGGAGCTCGCGTGGCGCAATACTGCATCGCCGACGCGAATATGTGCATGCGTGGCGGACCCCTCGCTTTGAAGTCCTGCTCCGCTCCCTCGGCCTGCTTGGCCCTCATGTCTGCGATCTGGCACGTCTTGCCCGGCGCAGCCAGGCACGCTGGAAGCCCTCGATCGAGGGCGATGTCCCGCCTGAGGAACACGACGCCCGCCACGTCCCCGAGCTCGCGCGTCACGGTGAGCAGCAGGCGCACGACCTGAGCCACGACCTTCGCCATGTCCTTGCCGCCGCCCTTGCCGCCGTCCTTCTTGGCCGTCTTCGCGCGGCCTCCCGTCGCGCTGCCTGCTGCTCCAGCGCTGGGCGGTTCTGCATTGTCGCCTTCGCGCTTCTTGTCGCTGAACCACGATGGCATCGCCAGTTCCATCTTGGACCGCTCTCTGACGTGCACTATGTTCGGCACTGAATGGGGGCAACTTCCATGGAAGATGCTCAGAAGCCAAATGGTTACATAAGTCAGGGAGATCACCAGCTTCATAATCACATATCGGACGCTTCAATGATCGAGGTTGAAGTAACCCCCCCAGTGCCCACGGCCCAGTCGTACAACAACTGCCCATCTGGATTGAGCCCAAGAGATGCCTCGAAGCTGTGATCTTACTCGAAAAGATCTGCCCGCAGTGCACACATATGTTTGTTGGTGTGCTCACATGTGCTAGACTACGTACATTATGACGAGCCCTGTAGTGATTCATTAATGCTTTACGTGTGTGACAAGCAGCCCCACATAAGCCCGTCTCCGTACTTGCTCTACATGTAAGCCGTGGGTCCCCATCAGGAGCTGCTGGAGGTCTCTCAGGCCTTTCAGACGCCAATAGGAAACCTGTTGGTGGGACCTGAACCCGAGACCTCGAAGCCCTGAGCACCCCCATATCTAGCATGGAAAAATCCGCCATCTCCTCCTTACTTGTGAACGCGTTCATGTCATTAAGCAGCACATCGACCGCCTCGCTATCGACGACACCTGCGGCAAACTCGAGATCGTGCGTCATCTGGCTCAGCCGCGGGGGCGCTGCCTCAGATGGGACCCCCTCGAGCAACTGCGGTGGGAAACCACGCTCTGCCTCGCCCTCTAAGCCCCCGAACAGCGCGCACAACGGCTGGATATGATGATCGGGTCTCGCTGCCCAACCCTGGTGCCACTTCAGTCGACGAACTCTCATCTCACATTCGCTGTCCAAGAGTCGCTAATAGAGGAGGACCTGGGAGTGGGAAAGGGACCTCGCGCGATGCCCCTACTTGTGCGCGGCGCGACCAAGCGTCGCAACTCGAGCCAGTGAGGCCAAGCAACTGTCCAAGCGACGGTAGTCGGCCATGCTGAGCACATGCGCTTCCGAGCCAGAGAGGAGGGCATTCTGCACATTGCCCACCAGCAAAAGCTTGCGCATCTTAAAAGGGACCGCCAGCGACCAGTTGCCGCTAACCCTGTAGAATGCAGTCCGCGCTGCCGAACATATCCGGGTGACCTCCTGATGACTAGAGCCACGCACCAGAACGCGGGGGCCCAGGCACCGCGCGCCATCCTTGAGTTTGCCCTGGATGCCCGAGATACCTGTCCGAGCCATCTGTCGAGCGCGATGTCCCTGGGACGCGAAGCACGTCAAAAACCCGTGCTTCCCCAAGTTCTGAACGTACCCGAACGGCTGCAACACCGTGTCGAAAACCTCGTCCACCTCACGAACCTTCCCGAATAAGTTCGCCAGGGCCACCTCGTCGGAGGCCACTACTGCTTTGTTTACATCATCTGCGTATTTCAACAAACTGAAATCACTCTGGCAAGCATGCCATTTCGCCACCAAGAAGCGGGACATCGGGTCTGGTCGACTCCACTGATAAACCCATTGGAGCGTGGCCCGAGAAAAAAATACCTAGGAACGCGGCCACAATGAAAGGGCCCCCCCATGACGCCGCCCTGGAACGGTTTGACCAACAGGGGGGGCCCTCTTCCGCAGTTAATTCAACCATGCAATTCTCGTAACGTTGCTGACAGAGGACACGGTTCTCCTCCGAGGTGGAGTGAGCGATATGGATCTCTAATTCGGACCAGTCCGAGCTCCGAAAGGCGTTTGTCATTGAGGCTCATATCGAAAGATCGCCGAAGACGGCGCAGTCGCCAGCAATTCACCTGGGCGGTGAAAATAGCAGCCTCGCGCCTCCTGTGGGCGACGAGGCCGTGATCTTGTGGAGAAGGTACAATCTCCAACGTCCTGGAATAGAACGCATATCCCAGAACAGGCAGCACGTGCACTACTCTTTTCCCTCGGGGGCCATGCGGGGCACTTTTTTTTTGAAGCCCTGCCCCTCGACTCCGATGTCAATATAGCGGGGCCACCTGGAAGTGTCGAACCTTCGCGAGGCCCACTGAGAAAACCACCAGAACCCAGGAACCTCGGGCATGGACGCGCCATAACCTACTCCTTTTTTTTGCTGCGAGGCCCTCCAGTTCGGGAATAGTAGCTGATGCCAAAGTCCGAGAGGAGCACTGCCATCTGGAACAGCCCGCCTCTTCGGGGCCCGTCTTGATGCAGGACCTAATCAACTTCAAATCCTGCTGGGCCAGCTCCTGTTCCTCCCCCGCGACGCCCCAGTCGTAGACACCCCCCTCCCTCTCTGCCCGCCAAGCATCCCAGTCCGCCTCCTCCACCATCATACCTCCTTCACCCCCGGGGGCCTGCCGAACTTGGAGCCGCTCCCCCCGACTGGGAGGGGGCCCCTGTACCAGGCGCCCATCTCTATTCTTCGGGCCGATTCTGCAGCGAGCTGCACGCCTGGATAATGGCAGCGCTTCAGAAGTATACCTCCTGCGCCACTGCTCCGACGCCTCTTCAATCAACTGAGAACGAAGAGATCGCGCAGCGCGACGACGCCCGGCAGAGAGTTCAGCGGAAAGAACGCGGAGCTCATCATCCACCTCCTGTGCGTCTGCTTCAGACACGCCCAGCTTTGAGCCGCGAAGTCGAACTCGCTCCGCCAGTAGGCGACGACGACGCTCAGCACTCTCCTTATATTCAGGACGGGCACGACTAGGTACACAACAAATGCGTTGTCCAGCAGCAACAGCCGCATCCCCCAAACGCTCGAACAGCTCATCTGGGGATGCTTGATCTTTGAAGAAGACGAAAGGTAACTCGTCGTTCTCTTCCTTCGCCGCGGTAAGAAAGTCTCGCCTGCGCTTGCCACTCCGCAGCGACGCCATCATGAGATCACAATTCCAGCCCGCGCGAAACGAATATGGCCCTCCAAGCAAGCCCGCGTTATCATACGTCATCGTGCACATGATTGGTATATGATCCCGAGGGGATTGTCCTCGAACTGCCTGCAAGTTTGCTCCCAGCCCTTTTAGCTGGTAGCGCCCTCTCACCAAATGGCGCATAGCCTCCGGATATATATATATATATATATATATATATATATACACAAAAAAAATAATCAATGCGACTTGAAGCACCATCTGAAACGGAAAAAGTTTGTCGTAGCTGGCCTGCCGTGTTGCCCGCCACCATGTAGTGGGGCTCCATGCATTATCTGAGAAGTTGTCCTGCACCTCGAGGAAGCTGATCCTGCGTGGAAACATCTATTACCGCCGTTGAACCAACATCTCCCCACCCATGGGGTCCACGAGACTGACCAATACCACCGTTGATCTCGCAATATAGCAGCGGGGTTGACCTATGCGGTACTTTGCTCTCGCTTCAGGTTGGCCAATTTATGAGTGAGTTTGCAAGCGAACATATAACTGCGGCAACCCATCTTATAAAGTGGACAAGTCGACTTATAAAAACGCAAGTCGCGGGCTAACTAATTGTAAGTCGATCATCGGTTGCGATTAATTATAACCAATTAGCCGACATACTAAGTCGTTTGCAAGCGTTTGTAAGCGCTTGTAACTCGTGGCGTGCGCAACGCGCAAATGCACACACATCTATTTATAAATAATTAGAAATAGTTAGGTCTGGGGGCGCGTTCGCGCGTTCCAAAGATAATAGAAACGCTGGTCGGGTTAGGTCGACTTAACATGACTTAACTTAACTTAACATAACAGGGGCCGAACGGTATATCGTTGTTTCTGGGTGAGCGGTTGATCGCTTTGCAGCAAGTTCCGCGGCCCCATAAAGGGAGCTGGAATTCAACGCAGCGCCCGCGGCCCAGACGGCCCAGACGGCCCAGACGGCCCAGACGGCCCAGACGGCCCAGGCGGCCGAGGCGGCCCAGGCGGGCAGGCGGCCCAGACGGCCCAGACGGCCCAGACGGCCCAGCGGCCGTCGTTTTCGTCGTCGTCGTCGTCGTCGCCCTCCTCGCTCCTACCCCTTTTTTTCCGCCCCCTCGCTGCTGCCGTTCCTCTTCGTTTCCGTCTCGCGCCACGTGCCAGCCCCCCTTAGGAAAGGGGGGGAAAGCCCCCGAGGAGCGGGGGGGGGGAGGAGGAGGAGGCCCCAAAGAGGAGTGGGAGGAGGAGGAGGAGGAGGAGGAGCAGGAGGAGGAGAGGAGGATCCTCCTCCTCCCCCAACCCCTCCCCTCTCCGGAACTCCGATGGGCCCACGGAGCGCGTCTGGCGGCGGGTCGGGCGGCGGGGGGGGGGGTGGGGGGGGGGGGGCAGCAGGGAACGGAGACAGGAGGAGGGGAGGAAGAAGGAGGAGAGGAGGAGGAATGAGGAGGCCCCCGAGGAGTGGAGGAGGAGGAGGGGAGGAGGGGAGGATGAGGAGGAGGGGAAGGGGGCGAGGAGGAGGAGAGGAGGCGGAGGAAGAGGGGGGCAGGAGGACGGGAGGAGCAGGAGCAGATGGAGGAGGCCGCCCTCCTCCTCCTCCCCCACCCCCTCCTCGTCCGGAACTCCTACGGGGCCCGCGGGGCGCGTCTGGCGGCGGGTCGGGCGGGGGGGGGGGGGGGGGAAGGGGGGGGAAGGGGGGGGGGCAGGAGAACGGGGAGGAGGAGGGGATGAGGGGGAGGAGGAGGAGGAGGAGGCCCCCGAGGAGGTGGGAGGAGGAGGAGGAAGGAGGAGGAGGAAGGAGGGCGGAGATGAGGGGGAACCGGAGGAGGAGGAGGAGCAGGAGCAGAAGGAGGAGGAGGAGGCGGAAGCGGAGGAGGAGGAGGGAGAGGAGGAAGAGGAGGCGGATGAGGAGGAGGAGGAGGAGGAGGAGGAGGAGGAGGGAATCGGGGATGCCCTGAGCTCTGGGCGTTGCAGTGTCTTCACCCCGGGCGTTTTCGCCAAGCTTCGGGCCCTCGCGGATCGATCGATCGAATCGCGCACGAGCTATCTACGCACTGCACAGACTGAAACATCGCGTCTGTTCTCCAGGAGGAGGAGGAGGAGGAGGAGGAGGCCCCCCGAGGAGTGGGAGGAGGAGGAGGAGGAGGGAGAGATCATGCATTTTCTCCACCCTGAAGAGCTTCACAGTCAATTGGGCAGCCAAGGAACCAGGGGCATTCATATCGAGGTACTTGTGGATCACGGCCTGCTGCTCTGTGGCCCCTTTGGACGCCAAGAGCAAAGAGGCCGCAGCGAATTGAAAACTGTCTGGGGCACCAAGGCTGTGGCGCATGTGTCCCTTCACCCTCGGCAGGTACTCCTGGTCGCGCGCGTTTTAATAGAGGTGTGCGACACATCGTCAGACTTCAGGGTGAACTGGTAAGTGCATGCGAAGCCTCGGTGCCAGCCTGGGAACATGGCGACCCACTGATGCTGCATCACAGCAAGAACACTTGATTGCCCAATGGAAGATGAGGACGAACATGCCACTGAGCCACCCCGTAGCTACTGAAACTCAACTCGCAAAGCACACATCCATAAGGCGGGGCCGCTTTGTGGGAATACTGAACAGAGGACCCTCGAGACCTGGGGCATTGACCACCTTCTGAGGAGGAAGAGGAGGAGGGGGAGGAGGAGGAGGAGGAGGAGGAGGAGGCATCTTACCATCTAGGCGCAAACGACGCTGGAAAGACTTGCAATGTGCTCTCATGCGCTGCAGGCTCGCAAAGAAGCACGCGATGGGCATGCTTCGGATCACCCCCCCCCCCCCTCCTCTAGACTACTACTACTACTACTACTACTACTACTACTGCTACTACTACTACTACTACTACTACTACTACGACTACGACTACGACTACTACTACTACACTTACCCACTACTACTACACTACTACTAACTAACTACTACTACTACTACTACTACTACTACTACTACTACGCGTTTACTACTACTACTACACTATACTACGAACTACTAACTACACTTACTACACTACTCTACTACTATACTACTACTACTACTGCTACTGCGACTGCTACTGCTACTACGACTAGTAATACTACGACTACTACTACTACTACTACTACTACTACTACTACGACTACTACTACTACTACGACTACTACTACTACTACTACTACGGCTACTTCTACTATTAATACTAAGACTGCTGATACTACTACTACTACTACTACTACTACTACTACTACTACTACTACTGCTACGACTACTACCAATAATACTACGACTACGGATACGACTAGTACTACTACTATTCCTACTGCGACTATGTGGTAGTAGTACTACTACTTCGACTCCCCCTCCTCCTCCGAATCCTCATCCTACTACTACTACTACTACTACTACTACTACTACTAATATTACTACTACTGCTACTGCTACTGCTACTACTACTACTACTACTACTACTACTACTACTACTACGACTGATGCCACTACTACTACTCTCCCTCCTCACCTCTCCTTCCTCTCCTCCTCTCCCCCCGGCGGCCTGGCTGGCAGGACTGGCAGCTGGCTGGATCAATTGCTGATGATCCGCCGCTGCTGTTCAGGCTCCTGCACTCGCCTGCTGAACTCACTCACGTAAATAGCACTGCACACGAAAATATCACTGCACACGAAAATATCACTGCATGTTCTGCTGCTCTGGCTTCACTGCCTGTTCCTGCTTCTCCTTGCTGCTGGGCTCGCTCGCTGATGACTTGCCGCCGCAACAACCCACAGATGAACTCGACATGCTGGGTGTAGCGGTCACTTCCGCCTCGACCTCTTGAATGTCTGTCCAAAGATTGTCTATGTTCGCGGAGATGGTATCCAGCTTCCCGGTGACGGTGCGCTGGAACGCGTTGCTCTCGAGCTGGAACGCGCTGCCGTCGCGCTGCATCGATTCGAATCGGGTGACGACGCTTCGGCTACTCACTGAAAGCAGTTCCACCTGCTTTCCCATCTCCTTGAGCATCTGCTCGATGTCGATGAACTCCTTGCTGGGCTGCTGAGGTGACGGAGGTGGCGGAGGTGCTGCTGCTGCTTCTGCTGCGTGGTTGCCCCGTTTGTGAGGTGGCAACTCTGGGGGCTTCGCCTTCGCCTTCGCGGGCGACTGCTGGGTTGCTGCAGCTGCCCCGTTGACCCACCACTGCTCACTCTTACCAGTCCAAATGTAATGCTTGTTCATGCGAACTTGCGCGTTCTTGGGGAGCTCGGCTTTGATGAGGGCGTCTGCGAGCCAAGACTTGTGTTTGTCGGAATCGCAATGACCCCACGTAGCGGGCTTGCTGCAAAACATGCACTGGCGCCCCTGCGGCCGCCCTTCCCGGTCGGGAAGTCGCTTCATCCATGGAACATCGCGCCAGCTGCCGCCCTGAGCTTGGTACACCTCTGGAAATGTGCAAAAAAAAAAAAAAAAACATGCTGGTGGCGCTGGCGGCCGCGATGTCTTGCGCAGCTTGCGTCAAAATCTGGCGAGCCAAAATGTCATGCGAAGAACATACATGACACCTGGTCACAATAATGTGAATCAAGAGCGGGACCCCGCCCCCTAAAAGAGAAGACGGATGGGGGAAAGGGGCCTCGGGGGGAGAAGTGGGGAAGGGGGGATAGGCCGGGGGCGGCCCCGACACGCTTCGAAGAAGGCGCATTGCCCCTCAGTTGGGTGGGGCCGTGACGCGGTGGAACTGGAACTATATTGTTCTTAAGTGAGGCGCTCGAAGAGGGCGCGGTGAGGGCATTGGATAAGGAACAATTAAATCAGGAATCCAGAGTCTGGAAGCCAGTGGGGCTCCAATCGTGGACTGGCCAAGAATATCACCGCCGCCCCCGCGAGATGAGCACCCCCCCACACACGCACACACATACACACACACACGCGCACGCACACACACACACACACACACACACACACACACGCACACACGCACACACGCACACACGCACACACGCACACACGCACACACGCACACACGCACACGTGCACACACGCACACACACACACACACACCACACACACCACACACACACCGCCCCACCCCCGCCCCCCAAGGCCTGAAGCATCCTGGGCACATTCCTTAACCAACATTCCCGCCGTAAACAGGTAA
>CAUYUJ010016961.1:225759-253259 GCA_963575745.1 Prorocentrum cordatum
GGTGGTGGTAATGGTCGGGCTCTATGTGCTGCCATGTTCGTCGAGGGGGCGAGGGGGCGGGACACCCCTCTCGGGGCTCTTTTGGGATTTCGAGTGGAACGGATTTCGACATATAATGTCGAAATCCGTTCCATTCATGTTTAGCAGTTTTTGTGACTGCATTTTGTTCTTGATTAGATTCCAACCATTAATCATATAACCCTAACCCTAACACCAAACCAGCAACCCTAACCCCTAGTGCCAATCTTGGGGCCATCTTGAGTGGAACGGATTTCGACACATAATGTCGAAATCCGTTCCAATCAATTTTGGCAATTTCTCCCTCTGTCCCTCCCTCTCGCGCCCATCGCCTGGAGCGCGCGGGAGTCGGAGGCAACCTCGAGGAGACCCCCGAAACCGGTCGCGCCGATGCGGGCGCCCTGCTGGGTGATCTTCGGCGCCTGCACGGCGATCGATGCGTGGGTCTTCCTTGCAGGAAGGCGAAGGCGCAGCGTGTCGATCGCCACCTCGTTGATCTCGCTCCCCTTGGGGCGCGGCTGGGTAGAGTACGCCATCTTGAAGATGTCTGGCCACCTCTGCTCGAACTCCTCGACGCTTGGCGTGCAGGTCTTGACAAGTCCGTGATGGGCCAACCTCACGCGCTGACTGGCCAACTTGATGTGCCCCTTCAAGTCGCGCACCTTCTGCAAGCAGTCATTTGCGTTCACCTGGACGCTGCTGTCCTTCTCATCCGCGCGGGCCAGGACGTAGATGGCGACTGCCTGCTTCACAGTCGTCTCGTTCGGGTGGGTGCACCCGATGGACTCCAAGAAGTTCGCCATCTCCATCATCGCAGCCTGGTAAGGAATGTCCACGTTCTTGATTGTAGCCCAGATGTCCTGGGCCATGTACCTCTGGAGGTAAAGGTTCTGCTGGGTCGGCCTGTTCTCCTGCTTCTTAGTGTCGTCGGTCTTGGGCCCCGTCGTCTCCTGGTTGATCTTCCTGGCCAGGCAGCCGAAGGGAGTGTTCTGCACGAACTTTATGATGCTGATCGCCTCCTTGATGTCGATGCTATCCATTTCGGCGATGCTCTTCTCCAGCATGCCGAGGTGCTTGCAGGGTGCCAGGGTCGATGCCGTCAGATTTGCCGAGCGTGTCGATGTACTCGAAGCTCGTCTGCATAGCCGCCATCAATGCCATCTTGGCTGGTAGAAAATCAGACGGTCCTTGAAGAGTCGGCGAGCCGTTCAGGACATCGAGCCTAAACGGCAGTCGATGAGGAAATCCCGCCATCTTGGCCCCTCCACTTTGGGCAACTCTGGCACGTAGTTCTGGGCACCTCTTGGGGCCCGGGCCGTCTTGATTGAGGTCTTTTCTGGGCCGACCTTGGGCCGCGCTGGTACGTCTTGGAGCCCTCTTCGGGCCGTGGAGGCCGACCGAGGGAGAGGAGGGGAGAAGCGAGCAGGAGGGGGAGGGGGGGATGCTCAAACTCGCAAGCTCGCGAGCCTGGTCCAGCGACGGTGCGTGGCTGTCCAGGTACGCTCCAAGTACGGTCTAGGTACGGTCGGTTGTGCTGTCCAGGTACGGTCCAGGTACGTTTGGGCGTCCAGGTACGGTCCAGGTACGGTCCAGGTACGTTTGGGCGTCCAGGTACGGTACAGGTACGGTCCAGGTACGGTCCAGGTACGGCCGCCGCCAGCCTTTTGGGCGCAGGTGGTCTAGGGCGCTTCCCTTTCCAACCTCCTGCTTTTCCCTGCTCGGGAGGTTTACCCCCCCCCCCCCCCTGCGTTTTGGGACGTGGGGGGGGGGGGGGGGGGGCGGCGGACCCATAGCAGCGTCCAAGATGGCCCAAGATGGCTCCAAGAGGGCCTCCGAGAGCGCAAGATAGCCTCCAAGATGGCCCAAGATAGCGGTAGACGGGTCAGGAGTGTTTTCTCGTTTTTTGCTTCCGAAGGGCTCTTGAGGCCTCAAGATGGCCCCAAGATGACCCAAGACAGCCCCACGAGGGGCCCAAGAGAGCCCCACAAGGGGCCCAAGAGCGCCCAAGAGCGTTCCAAGAGCGGGCCAAGAGGGCCCCAAGACGGCATGTTTGAGGGTGGGGGGGGGGGGGATATCTTTTTGGGCAAGAATTGCCCCCCCCCCTTGATCCCCCCCTCCTTTAGCCATATAAGGACCAAGACGGCCCCGAGAGGCCTCCCAGAACCCCCCAAAGAGCCCCAAGAGGGCCCCAAGACCCTCCAAAAGAGCTCCAAGAGGGCCCCAAGACGCACCAAAAGAGCAACAAGAAGCCCCAAGAAGGCCCTAAGAGGACCTCAGGAGAGCCCCAAGAAAGAGCCCCAGGAGGCCCCAAGAGGGGCCCAGGGCTCCCCATGCACGACGGGGCACGTTTTCCAACCCTTTGTGTTAGCAGGCGTTCCCAAGGGGCCTGCGCGTGCCAGCATAGCTGGCGCGGCAAAATATCCCCAGGTGCAGGGCGCACCTCGAAGCCACAGTTACCACATCAGTCCGAAATGAGCGAGCACATCTTCGCCGACAACCCCTTCGCCTCGTCCATCGCATTCTTCGCATCCTTGAAGAAGGTCGCGACCACGCCCTGGGGCGCCTTGCCAGCGGCGTGCATGTCGGACGCCGTCTTGACGAGCTTCTCGACCTCCGCAGCCACCTCGTTGGCCTTGTCCAGCGTGTCGGTCGGCACCTTGGTGCCCTTGTGCCCGTTGGCCTCGCAGATCGTCGCGTGCAGGTGCAGGGAAGTATCCTGCAGTTTGCCCTCGATGGTTTGGAGACGTTCGTTCTGCTGGGGCGTGAGCTCCTTGATCGGCTTCTCCTTGGGCGTCTTATCCTCGGGCTTCTCCTCGCCGGGGCCCTTGCCGCTCCTGCGCCTGCGCTTGGCGACTGGCTCGGCGCCTGCTGCGCCATCTGCCTCCTCGCCAGCGGCCGCCTCAGCTGCACCCTCCTCAGCCTCCTTGCCAGAGGCCGCCTGCGCGCGAGCCTTGCCCTTTGCCTTTGCCTTTGCCTTGACCTTAGCGCGGGCGACGTGCTCCGTCTCCGCGCGCTGGGAGCGCTCCTCTTGCTCGATGCGGTCCTCCTGCTGGGTGGCGCTGTACACAGGGATCCAGATGTTCGTATTGTTGCTGATCGGGCAAACCAGCCTGGGGGCGTTGTTGCGGATGCTCTCGCGCTCAGTTGGTTCCTTCACTTCATCCTCGAGCTTCTCGATGTTGATGTAGTCGCCCGAGGCTTTGAAAGACAGGGTGCGCCTCTGAATGCTCGTCCGCGTGACCGCCTCCGACATCGCCTTCCTCAGGTCATCCTTCATGAGCCCGGCCGCCCGCCCCATGAAGCTGGCCCTCGCGGCCTCTTTGACGTCGTTCCACCCCGCGATGGCATGGGCGCTGGCTTGGATGCGCGCGATGCGGCTCTTGAGGTTGTTGCACTCCGAACAGCGCCACTGCGACTTGTTGCCACTGAAGTCGCACTTGCCACGGACGTCGTTGCCCTCGATGAGGGCCTTGATCTTGTGGCAGCTGCAGCACTTGCGGCAAATGCCCTCGACCTCCTCGGTGTAGGCCAGCGGGGCGGGCTCAGCCGCGCCGAGATGAAGCCCCATTTCTGGGGCACTGTCATTGGCAGAGCTGCTTGCTTCCTCGGCCATTGCCCCCCGGGCGCGTAGCTGGCGCGTTCCCTGCAAGTCAATAGGGCGAGCCCACTTGACACGCGCAATGCTGCAATGTTGCGATATGATGTTTTGCGAGACCCCCGCAACTACCACTGCTACCGCGGTGTTTCCACGAAGGGGGGGTGGGGAGGGGGGGGGGCAAGAATTAACGCCGCCCTTCTTTTTGATCAATGCGGCCTAAGACGGCCCCAAGAGGCATCCCAGACCACTCCCAAGAGCCCCATGACGGCCCCCAGACCCCCCAAAAGAGCCCCAAGAGGGCCCCAAGACGCCCCTAAAGAGCCCCAAGAAGGCCTCAGAGGACCTCAGGAGAGCCCCAAGAAAGAGCCCCAGGAGGCCCCAAGTGGGGCCCAAGAGAATCCCAAGAGGGCCCCAAGATGCCTCAAAGTTTCGGAACGCTTGCGAGCTTAAGATACAAATCAGTGCAACAGCCATTGCGAGTCATCGAAATACCCCTCACCTCTCATCGAAGCACCATCGTAACTTGCACGGATGTCCATCTTAAACTTCCATGCGGGGAGCTATGTGTGATGCTTGTGTTCTCGAAGACGGCTGCGCGACTGCACGCGTTCTGCCGCCTTTCATTCACCACCTCCCTTGCTGATCGTTTCTGGATGGGCTGGTGGGGGTACTTTTTTTGATTGGCGGCTCCAAGGAGGAGTCCAAGAAGCGGGGCGGGCGCGTCTGGGGCACAGGGCGAGATAATTGGTTACGAAGGCGCCTAGGCCAACGTAACAGGTGCACCTGCAAGAGGCAGAATGCCCCTCATTAAGCTGCGAGCCACCCGTGAACGGGAAAGCAAACACCAGACAGGAATAACGGATAGGAGTCGCGGCGCGATCCGACGTGAGCCAACGACCATTGCATTGACGTCGAACCAGCCGCAGTGTCTGCGCCGTGACTGCCTGACCCGGGGCATGAACCACTTGAGCAGTACCAGGAGCGCGATGATGGCTCCCGCCCAGGGGTGAATCACGTTGTCGGCGAACAGCGCAGGCAGCTTACCCCGAGGGGTGGACGGGGGGAGCAAGCGGCGTGCGTCAATCGGGGGCCGTGGTGGATCAGAAGGGGGAACGTCGACAGACGAGCAAAGGGTGCACCACTTGCCGTGCCGCATTTATTCCAGGCCCAGCCCGCGGTAGTGCCGGGGCAGGCAGGGGCCCGAGCAGCCAGAGTAACACCAGGTGGCAGTGCGGCCCGCTCTCGCCACGGAGCGCTGCGGGAGATCCGCCAGGTGGTGCATAGACCCGAGTGCTCCACGAGCCTCGGTGGGGGGGAAGTCGCGCGTGGCCAAACCCACAGGAGGAGGAGAGGGGGGGGAGGAGGAGACGCAGCCGATAGCCGCAAAATCAGTTGAATGAATGGAGGAGGGGGAGGCGTCACCACAGCGAGTACAGCGAGACCCAGGCCACTGTGATCGCACCGCGCGACGCGGGGGACCTCGGTCACGGGGGGAACAGGGGCTGGTGGGGATACGCGAAGCGTCAAGAATTGCTGAGGGGCGGCGAAGCTGACACCGAGAGGCGTCCAACATTGCTGAGGGGCGGCGGAGCTGACGCCGAGAGGCGTCCAGGAAAACAGAAACAATTCCCGCATCACTTGTAAGTCGAGAATATAACAACGTCCTGCATCACTTGTAAGCTGATAAGAAAACAGCAACATAAGGAGAAGAAGGGGCCTTCTTGGGGTTGTGTTGAAGGTCGGAGCCTGCAGGATCCTCCACGCTTGCAGGCCTCTCCTGCTGGGCTATCTTGGGGTCCTCTTGGGGCCGGCTCGGAACGACTGGGCTTATTGGAGCCTTCTTGTGGATCGTATTTCTTGTCTGGTCCCCGACCTTGCGAACCTGACCTCAAGCCTTACGTGTTGGGCCCCCATTCGAGGCTCGATTGGGGCCTCCTTCGGGTGGCCTCTTGGAGCCTCATTGGGCGGAGACTCTTGGAGCCCCCTGGAGCCCTCTTGGAGCCTCTTGGAGCCTCTGTGGGTCCTCTCGGAGCCTCTTGGAGCCTCTTGGGGGCCCAGACCTCCACGACGCAATGGCGGGGCTTGCCAGCCAGAACAGCCAGAGGCAGAAGGGGCGCAGCTCGGGGCTGACAGCGGACAGAGGCACAAGGGACAACAGCGATATTGTTGTCCAACGCGGGCTTGTCCTCGCGTTAGGTCACTGGCCCCCCTGCAAACGCATTGCAACACTGGCGGGCGATTCGTCACGTGCACGCGCGCTACCGCATAGCACCAGAAAACAGCTAAACCCTCCCGCTGTCTTAAATGCGCCACGTTCCTACAGACTGCACCCGCGCCCTCTCAAGTCCGACTGCCCTGCTCTGAAGCAAGGCCACGCAGATGCGATGCGCCATTCGGAAGCTGATTGGGCGAAGAGGGTAACTTTCATAATCCCACCAGCCCTTTGGGCGACAGGTGGTCTAACGAGATTCCGCTTCCCTCTTCCAACAATCTCTTCTTCCCTTTCGGGAAAGGGCTCTCCCCTGGACCTGGACGGAGGGTTTCGCGAGGGGTTGGAGGGTCTTTTTTCGGACCATGCTAGTGCTATTTTTTGAGACCCCTCACAAGGATCGTGGCCCCCCGAGGGGGGGGCCGAACGGTGGCGCCACCGACCACCTCCAAGATGGCCCCAAGAGGCCCTCCAAGGCTCCCCAGAAGCCCCCAAGAGGGCCCCAAGAGCGCGCCAAGAAGCCCCCAGCTGGCCCCAGGACGGCCCGAGAGACTCCCAAGACGGCCCCAAGAGGGCCCAAAGACGGCTCAAGAAGCCCCCAAGAGCGCCCCAAGAGCGCCACAAGAGAGCCCCAGATGGCCCCAAGACGCCCAAGATACGACGGCCAAAATGACCCCAAGATGTTTCCAAGACTGCCCAATATGCACCCAAGACGGCCTAAGATAGCCTCAGGATGGCCCAAGACGGCCAGATATTGTCCAGGCGAACAAGCCGAAGGCCGATATATTGAGCGCCAGAGCCACAGTGCTCTCCACAAGGAACGTCGTCACGCGAGTGATCAGCGGCCGCATTCGATGACTGCATGTAGCTACTGCTAGAACCTGCGCCCTCGAAATAGCCGCCCCACTCGCAGCTGGGGTCGTGATAGGTAGTGATGCCTGTGGGTGCAGCGCACAAACACTTGTTCGTCGATGAAAGTCCAGTGCCTCCGCCGGGCGTCTCCTGCCAGCCCGATCGGCCCAGCAGGTGGTAGTTGCACCAGTAGGTCCAGGGGCCGCTATATAATCCACCTGCCCATGCTGCGTCTTGCTCAGCGCGGGGCACCTCTCTTGGCGCTCGCCCACCATGACGCCCATGTATGCGCATGCGGTCTCGAATTTCCTGGAATGCACCGTGAAGCATGTTGCAAGGGCCCCGTATGGTCAGCATGCGCCGTTTTCCTCGATCACGTAGCGTGGCCCAACATCCCGTCGCCTCAAACACCTCGCGCTGGTCTGAGTAAGTTATCGTGCCAGAGGGCGCGTGCATTGGCCCTAGCTTCCCTGGTGGAGGAACCCCCTCGGGGGGCAAAGGTTTTGCCGCCATGCCTTGAGCCAAAAAGGCTTCGCTCGCAGCGAGACCGCCCCAAAGAAGGCAGCGGAACAGCCCCCAGAGAGGCCGAGAGAGGCCAAGATATTCCCGAAGCCAACCGACGTTTGAAGCCCCAAACGGCCTTCAAGAGGGCCTCGAGAGGTTTCGATGATGTCCCGAGAGGGTTCCCTCCCCAAGAGTGCGGACGCTAGCGCTAGTTGCGCCGCTGTGACAGAGGCGCCAAGAGGGCTCCAAGAGGGCTCCGAGAGGCCCAGGGGGATCCCTATGAGGTCCAGAAGGGGTGTAGGCAATTTCGGGGGCCCAGGGGGCCCCAACGGATTTTGCAAGTCACTCTAGGGCGCGAGGTGGTCAGACCAGCACGGCAGACCATCGCGGCGCGGCAGCGCGCGCGGCAGGCCAGCACAGCAGACCAGCACGGCAGACCTCGATCTCGCGATCAAAACATCGCCCTTGTCAAGACATGGCCCCATAACTGCATCTTCCCAAGCGCACAGGGGGGGGGGCCTGACGGGAACAATCAGCTTTTGGAGTCGTCGTCGTCGGCGTCGTCGTCGTCGTAGCCGCATTGGATCAGGCCGTGCAGAGGCCCCTTGGAACCCCCGGCGGCCCTCTTGAGTCCCACCAGCCCTCTAGGCGCAGGTGGTCTAGGGCGTTTCCTTTTCCAACCTCCTGCATTTCCCTGCTCGGGAGGTTTACCCCCCCCCTCCCTGCGTTTGGACGGGGGGGGGCGGGCCCATAGCAGCGTCCAAGGTGGCCCAAGATGGCTCCAAGAGGGCCTCCGAGAGCGCAAGATGGCTTCCAAGATGGCCCAAGAGGGCCCACGGGCGTCCCACGACGGCTCCAAGAGCCAGAAGACGGCATTCCAATCAGGAGGCACGCGTGACGAGAGGGAGAGAGCGAGAGAGAGAGAGAGGGAGGGCGGGGATCCACGGCCGGGCAGGCGAAGGAGGAGGAGGAGGATTGGCATCAACCATGATGCAACCCCAGTATTCCGCAGGAGGAGGTGGGCGAGGCGGCCCCCTGGGGGATGTTTGTGATCGAAGGAAGAGGAGGAGGAGGAGGAGGAGGAGGAGAAGGAGGAGGAGGAGGAGGAGGAGGAGCAATAGTGCGAGGAGGAGGAGGAGGCGGAGGAGGGGAAGGGCACTACGCCTTACGCCGCCGAGCCGCGGGATACCTTTCTGAGGACGGGGACCAGGGGGAGTTTAGCCATCATTGCAACTCTGGGCGCTGCGTGAACACTGGGCAAATGACCCCTCCATCTACCTGCAGGTACGGAAGCACGCAGGCCACGCCAGACTGGTCAATTAAACCAACGTGGCCTGTTGGGCCCCAACTCGTTTGGTTGGGGCCCGTTCTCTCAAGCACATCGAAAACAACATACACGTTTCTACCAGGCCCGTCCATGCGGGACGATGACAACAATAACTTTACAATCCCCACTGTTGCGCCCCCTCCTGCATTCAACTGCACGCAGTCGTAATGTCGCAGGCCAGCAACGGCGTGAATGTCACCAGACATCGAAGATACAATATCAGTGCCAACGTTCGCATTAATTGTTAGGAGGCTTTGCCTATGCTCACGTGCATCTCGAGTAGGCTCGTGAATTCTGAATCCTTCAAAGTCTGCGCTTAAAAAGCGTTTCACGCATGCGCCTAGGACGCGCCCAAGAACGGAAAGCTCGAAGTCTTTTCCAGACGCGTGCTGACCAGCACTTCTCAAGTCTTTATGCTTGGCCTCCAGCGAAAAACAGCTTAAATTTGCTTTGTATTGGTCCAGGGACATGACGCAATGGTATTAGATGCTCATTCTGGGGACCTTCCTGCAGCCACTCGCTCCACTCGTGCATCGAAGCTGCGTCGAACCTGAGTCGAACCTGAGTCGAACATGAGTCGAACCTGAGTCGAATCTGAGTCGAACCTGAGTCGAACCTGAGTCGAACTTGAGTCGAACCTGAGTCGAACAGATCCATTAGGTGGCCCCCAGGAAGGTCCCCGAAACGAGCATCGAAATGGTATGTTAGATGCATTTTGGGTTTAGCAAATGTGGCACCATATAACCGCACGAACAATGCGTGGTGCTCTGAACAGAGAGATATCATCGCATTGGCGCTGTCCACAGCTTTGTCCCCCGACCTCCATATGTCTAGCATGTTTGATATCAGGCCTAAGCAACGTTTGTGATCACCCATGGTGGCTGGCCACCTGCTGTCGTGATTCGAGAAGAATACAAGGACACTCACAGCAGCGAGGGCGTCCGCTGCGAATCCCCTTATGTGACCGTCCCTACTTCCACACTGCTTTACAACCTATTGATTCGGAAGACCCTTCGACCCAGGGAAACGGATGGATCTCGCGATTGTGTCCAAACATTGAAGCGTAACGCCGTTATCTTGCAACATCCACAATACTTGATTCATTTCGTATTGCAGGATTCCCCCTGACGCTGGCACGCAATGCATCCAATCCATACACGTACAGATCGGCCCCCCAATGTAATCTCTCAGGCATGTGTCCGAAGCCAGGCCAAATGGGTTGTTATCCGGCTGCGGCCCGTCAGGCCTTAGGCGCGCTGGCATCGGGTCTCTATGTCATGACAGTTTCGCAGATCGCAGCCCCCCAGGGACGGCGAGGTCTCATGGTGGTCCCCGTGGGCTACCCACGAAAACGGGGTGCAGTTTCGTAGATCGCAGAGCGCCCAGGGACGGCGAGGTCTCGCGGTGATCCCCGTGGGACACCCTTCCGCTGGACCTCCCAGGAGCCCGCGAAAGTGGCGACAGCTTCGCAGATCGCAGCCCCCCAGGGACGGCGAGGTCTCGCAGTGATCCCCGAGGGGCACCCCCCCGCTGGACCTCCCACGAGCCCACAAACATGGCTACAGTTTCGCAGATCGCAGCCCCCCAGAGACGGCGAGGTCTCGCGGTGATCCCCGTGGGACACCCCTCGGCTGGACCTCGCACGAGCTCGCGAAATTGGCGACAGATCGCAGCGCACCCAGGGGCGGCGAGGTCTCGCGGTGATCCCCGCGGGGCACACTGCTCGGGGCGGCGGCGCGGGCCCGGGAGGAGCGATCGCTGGGGCGCTGGCGGCGGGGGCGAAGCCTCGATGATTGATGCCGCATATGTTTGACAACATTTCTCTTCGGCCAGCATTGCGCTGAGGACCCAGAGTTTTCACGATGTCAACCATCTCGTAAAACGATTCCTTCGTGTGTACATCAAATTTGTCGATGGTGGCAGTGCCGCAATGGTGCAAATAGTTTTGCCCTGTCAGTTTACTTTGTTCGCAATTCATTATGTTCTCGCAGCGAATACAGCCGCCCCCCCCCCCCCCCCCCCCCCCTTAACGCCCCACGTGGCCTTATGCCCCCTCTCATCCTGGAGGGGGCGATCAAATTTGCATGTCAGGAAGAACCTGGCGCAACTTGGAAGCCGCGCTCAAAATTCCACAGGCCGGGCGAGAAGAACACGCGACATACATGTAGCATCAAATGACTATGGGCGCCTCGAACCCCATTCAGCGTGTTGACGCGCAAAAAGCCAAGAGGGAATCCACCATTTGCTCGCGTCCTGAACCAATGAGGATATTCCAGAAATGACAAGTAAATCCCAGCCGCCCTCTGGGCGTATGTGGTTTAGAGTGTTTCCTCTTCCGCCCCCTTTCTTCCCCTTCGGGGAGGGGTTTACGCCTCCCACCTACCCCCCCCCCTGGGCCTGGACGGGGGGGGCGCGAGGGGTTGGAGCGCCTAAGATGGCCCAAGACGGCTCCAAGACCGCCTCGGAGAGCCCAAGATGAGCTCCAAGATGGCTCAACCTCAAGATGGCCCCGAAGATGTTCCAAGAGGCCCCAGAACCGCTGCGAGACGGCTCCAAGAGGCCAACTAGCTTCCCAAGTAGGCCTCCAAGAAGCAAAATTCGCTCAAACATCTAAAAAGGAACCAATTACTTTGCTGCGAGCGATCCCCACCGAAGCTGTCGGCGTTTGTTCCTGGTGGTGGTGGTGGTGGTAGTGGAGGTGGTGTGTATGTGTGGGTGTGTGGTGTGTGTGGGTGCTGGTGGTGGTGGTGGTCGTCGTCGTCGTCGTGGTCGTGGTGTGTGGTGTGTGTGTGGTGTGTGTGTGTGTGGTGTGTGGTGTGGGTGGTGGTGGTGTGGAGGTGGTGGTGGCGGTGGTGTGTGTGTGTGAGTGTGGAGGTGGTGGTGGTGGTGGTGGTGGTGGGTGTGTGGTGTGTGGTGTGTGTGTGGGTGGTTGTGGTGTGGTGGTGGTGGCGGTGGCGGTGGTGGTGGTGGTGTGTGGTGTGTGAGGTGTGGTGTGTGGTGTGGTGGAGTGTGGGTGTGGTGTGGTGTGGTGGTGTGGTGGTGGTGGTGTGTGGTGTGGTGGTGGGGGTGGTGTTGGTGGTAGTGGTGGTGTGTGTGGGGGTTCATGGTGGTGGTGGTGGTGGTGTGGTGGTGGCGGTGGGGGCGGTGGCTGCGGTGTGGTGTGTGTGGTGTGTGTATGTGGGGTGTAGTGTGTGGTGTGTGGGTGTGTGGTGGGGTGGTGGTGGTGGTGGTGGTGGTGGTGGTGGTGGTGGTGGTGGTGGTGGTGGTGGTGGTACTGGTGGTGGTGGTGGTGTGTGTGCGTGGTGTGGTGGTGGTGGTGTGGGTGGTGGTGGTGGTGGTGGTGGTCGTGGTCGTGGTGGTGTGGTGGTGGTGGTGTCTGTGTTTTGTGTGGTGTGTGGTGTGTGTGGGTGGTGGTGGCGGTGGTGGTGGTGGTGGTGGTGGCGGTGGTGGTGCGTGGTGCGCGGTGGTGGCACTGGGCGGGCTCTTATGTGCTGCCATGTTCTTCGAGGGGGCGAGGGGGCGGGACACCCGGGGACACTCGGGGGCCATCAAGTAAATTTGGGGCATGGCGGCTGCGGCATGCAGGGTCATGTTCTCGTTTTCGTCGAGGGCGAGGGGGCGGGGCACCCAGGGGCACTCGGGGACCATCGGGGGGATTTGGGGTCTGGCGGCCGCGGCATGCAGCGCGGGGTTGGCCGGGGGGGGGGGGCTGTTCTTGAAATCTATCAACCCCGACCTGTCGGGTGGAACAACCCCGACCTGTCGGGTGGGGAATGACATTTGCCTTCTCGCCTTTTCGCTTCCAATGGCCATCCGAGGCCGCAAGATAGCTCCAACATGGCCCAAGGGAGCCTCGCGCGGGGCCCAAGACAGCCCCAAGACGGCCCCGAGAGCGCCCAGGAGCGCCGAGGGGGGACCCGAATTGGGCGACCCCCGTTCTTTGATCGATCTCTTCCCCGAGGGCGCCCCTGAAGCTCCCAAGAGCGCTAGAAGAGGGCCCCAAGAGGCGCCCAGACGGGCCCAGAAGCGTCCAAGAGGCCCCCAAGATACCCCCAAGAGACCCCCCCGAGGCAACCGAGAAGCCCCTGGCCCATGACAAGGAGCTGCTGGCGAGCAGTACGGTGGGGATGCGCGAAGCGTCGAGGATCGCCTCAGTCCCTCCAGCGTCGTCGGGCCTCTTGACGTTGCCTACAGTGGCCCCATCTGAGTGCAATATCAAGGATGGGTGATCGCGCCGATGTTTAGCCATGCACTTTCTGAGAAATGGCACGAAGGCGGACACTCTTGCTGCTAACACCCACAGCACACCGAAAGGATTTATGTAGTAAAACTTGCGTTCGGAACCATCGACCATCGGCAAGGCAATACTATCTATGAGGTCGCCAAACGGCGTTGTCATTGGCAAAACGTCTGGCCCTGCGCCACTCGACGCTTCTTCCAACACGCGGCCCAGTTCATCTTTCGAAACCTTGAGATGGTTCCCAACAGTGACCTTCAATCTTTTCGGAGCTGGCATGCTGGTTCGATGGCCGTGCAAAATCATGAAGCTAACACGGCAGAACGGAGGAGAGGGAGGAGGGAGGGGGCTCTGGACTATGAGGCAGGAGGACCGCGCCGCGCGACACACCCGGGAGATTCTTACAATTGGAGGTCTGGGCCTTTTAACGACAACGACGACGACGACGGCGACGGCGACGGCGGCGGCGACGGCGACGATGGCGACAACGACAACGACGACGACGACGACGGCAAGGCGACGACGGCGACGACGACGACGGCGACGACGACGGCGGTGACGACGACAACGACGACAACGACAGATCTCCGTCGTCGTTGACCGTTCCGCCCCCTCACTCTGATAAAAGGTTGATCGCTGGGCGGCTTGCAGGGCGGGTCGCAGGCGGGCGGCACAGGTCGCATGGCGACTATCACAACTGGGCCGCCGTCTGGGCCGCCTGGGTCGCCCGTCTGGGCCGTCTGGGCCGCCTGGGCCGCCTGGCGGCGCGGGCGGCCCAGACGGCCCCCAGACGGCCCAGACGGCGGTCCAGGCGGCCCAGGCGGCCCAGCGGCCTAGACGGCACACAGACGGCCCAGACGGCGGCCCAGGCGGCCCATGCGGCCCAGACGGCGGAAGACGGCGGAGACGGCGGAAGCTGCCCATACGGCCCAGACGGCCTCCAGACTGCCTCCAGACGGCCCAGACGGCCCCTAGCCTGCCCAGCGCTTAGTCGGACTTGAAAGATTGAGCCCGCGGCCACCCCGCACTCAGGGTCACAGACTACTACTACTACTACTACTACTACTACTACTACTACTACAACTAAGAAATAATAAGCAACATCGTTATAATAACAACCCTACTCGCCAACATCATCATCATCATCATCATCATCATCATCATCATCCGTAGCCATTTTGGCTCAAGGAGCCACGCGGCGCGGCAGCGGTGCCCCGGTCTCAAGCGACCGCATTTTACGAACACGATCTGCTTTACGTTATTATCCCTTATCCCCTCGAATCCCCTGGTCAGAACGCGCCCCGCAGACCTGGGCCTCTTCTTCTCGCGGCTACATCTACGGCTACATGCCCCGGTCGCCAGCCCCCTCCTCCTCCTGCCCCGTGGGGGGAGGAGGCGACGACGACGACGACGACGACGACGACGACGTCGTCGTGGGGGGCAGGGGAGAGGAGGGAGGAGGGGGGGGGGCGCTGGCCCTACCCATCGGCGTCGGGAGGCTCATGATTTCATCATGGCTGGCGATGGCCCGTCGCCTTCCTCCCCCCCCTGCTTGTTGCTGTCTTCTCGGGGCCTCCAGGCACTCGATGGCTCCGCGAAGCTCCAGGGCCCTTTATTCCTCTTATGGGGGGCGGGCAGGGGCCCCATAATAATAAGACCCTGGGGGTCTCGGTGATTCTGCGAGGGCCCCTCCTTCTCTACTCTATTTGCTATTTTCTTGTTCGCTTATGTTCCATATGCTATATCATTTGCCCTTGCCCTCGCTCCTCTCCGTTCGCCCATTCGGTTCATTCGGATCCTGCCGGGTCTTCGCGGCAATGCAGGAGGTGCGCAGTGGTACCCATGCAGTCGTTCGTCCCAGATGAGTCGGCATCGCGCCATCGTCGTCGCCGCGGCTGGATTCCATTCGCCTCGAAATAATGTTGGCCCTGTCGCACCCTGGGGTAAGTTTTGGGCGCAGCCGCATCGGTATCTCAGTATCTCAAGCAGCTCCCCCAATCCCCCCCCCATCCATCCCCCCTCCTCGCCCCTCTCCCCCCCTCTCCCGCTTTATCCACTCCTTCAACAACTGTTGTACTCCACTACATCCAGGTCATTACCACCCTTACCATCATCATCATCGCCATCATCATCATCGTCATCATCATCACCATAATCATCATCAACATAACATCATCATCACCACCACCATCATCATCATCCTCATCATCGCCATTATCATCACCACCATCATCATCATCCTCATCATCATCATCCTCATCATCACCATCATCATCATCAGGGACACCAGCGGACACCGCGCGGAACCGCTCGCCGGGGACACACTTTCACATGTCCGACCGTCTGTAGCCGTTCTTGCACCCTTGCATCCTTGCGCCCGGGGACGAAACAGGCATCCTTGCATCCTTGCCATCCAAACAGGCGTCGTTGCATCCTTGCATCCATGCATCCACCTCCTCCTGTGTCCGTATCTATTTTTATTTCAGGGCTCAGAGTTCTGCGCCCGCCATTTTGGCATCGTTCATTTTTGTTGCCGGCATGGCAACTTCCGTGGAGAATTTGTTGTGCTCTGATATCATGGAGGAGTGGCGGCGTTCCGCAAGGTCGGTGCTCTCGGAATTCGCCGTTGTGCCGCACAACGAGTCTTTCGAACGGCAGCGGCAGGATCACATCGTCCGCACCAGTGGCATCAGGTTGGAGGATTGCAGCGACTTATGGGAATTCTGCCGCAAGAAACGGCAGATGGGGACAGGCTGGAGGCCCCTCGGGCCAACGGCCTGGCAGTACGCGCAGTGTGTGGACTTCGTGGATTGCTGGCTCTTCGCTGATGGCACTTCGAATGCGGAGACATCGACACCGCTCCAGATCGGTCAACCTGGCGTGTGGTGGCCCGTGGTTGTGGGACTGCCGTGCCCGACGCCGCCCGATTGGCTCTTTCCTTACGCGTGCCCAGCTCTCGCCAATGGTGGCGGCCGCGGGTGCTGGCTGGCCCACGTCAGCCGCCTGGCGAGGAGTGCGCCGACGCCGGGCGCGGCGCCTCCGAGTGCCGTCGTTGCTGCGGGGTCGTCGAGCGCGGTGCTGGACTCCAAAGGAGGTGGCGCCGCCGACGAAACCCCTTCGAGTGCCCCCTCGGCAGCGACTGCGGCGCCGTCAAGATGTTCGGCCGCGCCCTCCAGCGACGTCGGCCGGGAGGTGCCGCCCGAGTTTTCGGCACTTTCGGCCCCAGCGGCGTCGGCGGAGGCGTCTTCTTCTTCTTGGGCGCCCTCCAGCGGTTGGTCGGTGACCCCGCCGGCGCCCATCATGCCGCAGCCTGGCTCGGCGGCGTCGGAAGCGTCTTCTTGGGTGCCCTCCAACGGTGGTTGGTCGGTGACCGCCGTGGCGCCCACCATGCCGCAGCCTAGCTCAGCGGCGGCGTCGGTTGCGTCGTCTTCTAGTGGCAGCAGCAGCAGCGTGGGGCGCCGCCGCAGGAGGTGGGGCCCGCGGCGCTCGGATGACGAGCCCTCGGGTGAGTCGGATGAGCATTAATTGGCAGAGGTGCAGAGGTCGAGGGCGGGGTAATAATAATAAGTAGAGGTGTGGGCATGGGGGGGGGGGAGGAGGGGGAGGAGGGAGGGGTAAGTAGAGGGGGAGGGGCGGGGTAACAAGTAGAGGGGGAGGGGCGGGCCATGGGAGGCGCGGGATGATACGCCCTCGACCCTCGCCGGACGGAATTTTTGAATTTTCTCGGCCGCGCCCCCGAGGACTTGGAGCCTGGAGCTTGAGCGCGCCGAGTGCAGCCCAGCATAGTATTATTCGTAAGTAAGTAGGTGACAGACGTCGGCAAGTAGGTGCCAAACGTCGGCAATAATAGGGCGCCATTCGTGCACTCCCGAGTTTGTAATTAGGTACCAGACGTCGGCAAGACGCTACCAGACAGCACTGTGCAGACTCTTCTACCAGACAGCAACGTACCGCAACCCCGTCGTCGTAGTCGTAGTCGTCGTCGTCGTCGTCGTCGGCGTCGGCGTCGGCGTCGGCGTCAGCGTCGCGTCGTCGTCGTCGTCGTCGTCGTTGTCGTCGTCGTAGGGGGTGCGGTACGTTGCTGTCTGGTAGCACTGTGCTGCTGTCTGGTAGGGGGTGCGGTACGTTGCTGTCTGGTAGAGAGTGCGGTACGTTGCTGTCTGGTAGAGTCCTGCTCCATCATGCTATCATCATGCTGCATGCTTTGCGAGCCAATGCGCTCTCATCCATCTTCGGCCCCGAGGGCCTCAGACTCCGCGAGTGTCGAAAGGATGCCCACGCAAGTTTGCCTCGCCCACGAAACCGAAATCGACTTCCCGGTGGTAGGGGGGGGCCCCGTTCCACTTCGATCTCAGCCCCTCACCTCCGATACATATGCATACACACATACATACATACATACATACGTACGTACGTACGAACGTACGTACGCATACGCACGCACACATACATACATACACACATACAGACAGACAGACATACATACACACATACATACATACATACACACACATACATACGCACTCGCACGAAGGGAGCGTCCAGCGCCGGCCGGCGGGCTGGCCGGCCCGCGAGGGGAGGCAACAAGAAAGGGCGGCGTCGGCTCGGTCGGCCCGCAGCAGGAGCAACTCCTGCGCGGGCGGGGCGCCGCGTCCCGACCAAAAAAAATCCCCTTCATCCTCCTCATCCTCATACTCTCCTTTCTCTCGGAACCCCCCCCACTCCCCTCCTCTTACTTACGAGCCCCAGGTGGTGGCAGCTCTCGCTCCCAAGGAGTCATCTTGCTTGAGGCCATCTTGGGCCAGCTTGGGCTATCTCAGGGCCATCTTGGGGCTGCCCCACCCGCCGCCCGCCCGCCGCCCACCCACCACCACCGCCCACCACCCACCCACCACCCGCCCACCCACCACCCACCTACCACCCACCTACCACCCACGACCCACCCACCACCCACTCACCACCCACCCACCACCCACCCACCGCCCACCCACCACCACCCACCCACCACCCACCACCACGCACCACCCACCCACCAACCCACCCACCACCCACCACCCACCACCCACCACCACACACCACCCACCCACCCGCCCCCCTTCACCCACCACCCAGAAACCACCGCTGCTTTATTATTATTATTGTTATTATTATTATTCATCATCATCATGTTCGTAGCTGTGTTGGCTCAAGTAGCTCAAACACAGCGCCATTTCAGCCATGGCGCAGTTGTTGCGCCCATGGTTGCTGGAGTCGCCGCCGCGCCGCCCTGCTGTGCCTCGGCGACCGACTCCCTTCAGCCCGTCCTTCAGCCCGTCGTCTCCGGCGCAGGAGGCTCGTCGGCGGAGCCGAAGCCCACCTAGGAGGAGGAGGCTCTTCGGCAGAGCTGCTGGAGAGGAGGAGGAGTTGGCCAATCCTGGAGGCCAACAACAACAGGGTGGCACGACGGCGGACGCTGCTGGCGCGGGCACGTGGCCTGCGGCGACGACAGCACGGACAGCGGCTGGCGGCGACGACGGCCCGGCGGCCGCGGCTTGCGGCGACGCCCGCGGCATCATCGCGACCAGCTCGCTACCGCCATCCTCATCATCGATGGTTGGCGGATGGACGGCGCGGCAGTGGCGCGCGACAACTGCTACTGGCGCTGGCAGCAGCGACAAGCCTGGAGACCTGCAGGCGACGGGCGCTGCTGCTGGTGGTGGTGGGCAGCGGGCGCTGGGGCTTGAGCGCCCCCCTGGAGGCCACCCAGACATCAGACAGCCCTAAAAAAACCAATGCCGCCCAGAACGTCATGGTTTTTAACCAAGACAAAGCAGAAAAACCAAGACATTGCAAAAAAACCGAGACAATTGTAGTTCTGGTGATATAGCGTGTATGTTGTCGGTGGTTCGTTGTGAAGATGTTGTGTGTATGTAGACAGCTTTTCTATTATATGTAAGCGTCCAACAACAGACTGTTGTTGCAACCGCGTGCGTTGTGAGCTAGGAACTGCGTCGTTGGGCGTTGGTAGTAACGCCTCTGCGTCTCAAGGGTACTGGAGCACAGGCGGAAGCCTAGAGGATAGTTTGGCGAGTCAGGGCTGGGGGGCAGTGCGGACAGAGAATCCACCAGATACGCAAACATGCGGGATGACGATGATTGTTTAGGCAAGGCAAACAGTTCTGGATCATCGTAAAAATGCGTTGCAACAACAACGCAATCTCTTCTCATCCTGGGATGGAAGCTTCGCCCCGAAGGGCGGTGCCCCGAAGGGCGACCGCATGTAGAAAATTGGGCCAGGAGCGACGAGTCTTATTGTTCCTGGCTCTCGTTCCCTCTCTCTCGCTCTTTCTTTCTTTCTTTCTTTCTTTCTCTCTCTCTCTCTCTCTCTCTCTCTCTCTCTCTCTCTCTCTCTCTCTCTCTCTTTTCTGTTTCTCTCTCTCCCTCTCTCTTTCTCTTCAGTTTTGCACTGTAGCACGCAAGTGTGTAGGGCGCCGCTCTCGGACGGGAACGTGCAGGGGCACCGTTCTCGGAAATGTCAAAGGCCTGCAGCCGGCGCCGCCAGGGGCCCGAGGCCTGAGAAGAAACGCGACCCCAAATCAGCAGGGCGGTGAAACAGCCCACGGTGGTGAAACATAAGGGTGGTGGAACAAACATCATATTTGTATATATACACATGAATACAACTGTATGCGTACGTATATGTTAAATGTATGGCAGTGTGTTTGTGTTCATGCATGTGTTGGTGTTGTTATTTACGGTGCTACATTATTATCACACGGTTCCCTATCCATTTTCCAATTGTCCTTGCAATCGTTGCCAGGGAAACACCTGCAAAGCGGAAGTCGAGCAGAAGGGTTGGCGGCGGTGGTCTTCCCCGCCACCGAAAACACACAATAACGCAATCTGTGTCCACCTCTATTCGCCAAGTATGTTCGGATCCTTCTCCGTAGTCATCGGGAAATTCGACATGGAATTGTCGAATGCGGCGCCGTGCACGCAACAAAACAAACAACGCAATTTCTATTCATCACCTCCCCTACTTGTCCTCCTTCTGCCTTGAATTCCTCCCTTTTCCCTCCCTGGTTTTCCCAATATCACCCTCAGGAAGGATGGACATGCATAACGCGCGGTGGCGACGCTGTAAGTATTCCCAGACATTGAGCGTCTCGAAAAAAAAAAAACAGAGGTGTTACATAGTTTTTGGCCTCTCGGGGCCCTCGCTGGGCGTCGGGACCGTCAAAAAACCACTCGGGATGAAAAACTAGTCCCAGGGAAGTGGTCGGGAGGTCGGGGGCCCGCGTCTCGAAAAAATTGAGACGTCGGATGTCTGGGTTTCCAATATGCTCACCGCGTGCGTGGCGATGCAGCCACGTGGGCTGCATGCGCGCCTGACGCAAAACAACAATCACGCAATCTCTGCTCCTCTTCGGAACGTTAAGTTGGCTAGAGAAAGCAGCAGCCTGACTGGAAAAAACAGGCGCCCGTTCCGGCGGGGCCAGCCGACAACGCAATCTCTTATCATTACCCCGTCTGAATACTATGCCCCTGTCCCTTTCCCCCAGGGGACCAAAACAGCGACCACGCATGGAAATTGTTGATGAAATCGTTCAAGCGCACCGTAGTGGCGATCCCAGCAATCTCTGCCAGGGCAGCAGCAACACAATAGTTGCGAGTGAAACGTTGTGAAACGGTACATAAAGTGCTCTCCACGGAGTCCGTGAGCCCGCGATGGGCGCCGCCTGGGCCAGGAGGCCATAGGCCCCCTGTGCCCTCCACACATCAGGCGTCTCGATCTTTCGAATTGTTATTTGACGGTCCCGAGGGCCTGCACGTGAAGTCCCACACCAACAAAAATCAGACAATCATGAAATATTGTCGTCTCAATTTTTTCGAGACACCCGATGTGTGGGTACGAGCAACAAACAACGCAATGTATTCTCATCCAATTTCCCCTCACAGTCCTTCACTCCTTTCTCCGCTACACACCCTCACCCCTTCTAAACTCGGATTGGGCGATGGGCTTCAACCGTTCACCGTTGCGCAGCAGCCTGCGCCTGCGTTGCAGCCACTTCGGTGCCAGAGCAGCGAACAACGCAATGTCTTCTCATCTATTGTCCCCCGCTTCCCTCCTCCTCTCCCACATTCCCGCTTCCCTCCCCCTCCCTCCTCCTCCTCCTCCTCCTCTTCTCATCTAACTCGTAGAAGCAACAAGTAAAATCGATGGCCACGCAGCGCAGCTGCCTCACCGCAGGGGCCGCCTGGAAGCCGCTCGGGCACTCCAGACCGACAGAGCAAAAACAAAGAACAACGCAATCTCGTCTCCCATCTTTTTTTCTCATCCGTAGAAAATCTGCAGCGCTCAGAATTCGCTCATGCTGGCCTCAAGCACCTGGCTGCCCCGCAGCCGGCGCCCGACGAACAACAAATCAACGCAATCTCCGCTCATCCATTGTGGGCTACATTTACCCTCCCCTGCCCCCAGGAATGCGAACAACAGCGCAATGTCTTCTCACCGCCAGGAAATGCCATGCCAGGGCAATGCTCACGTCGCAAATGGCACGCGCGCCCCTCGAGGGTGGCCAGCAGCAGCCAACCCGTCGACCATCCAGGTCGCGGGGGTGGAAGAGGTGGCGGGGTGGGTGGGAGAGGTGGATCGAATGGGGGCGCTGGAGGGGACGAGGTAGAGGAGGAGTCGGCAAAACAAACAATCTCTTCTGACAAGCAGCGCAATCTCTTATTCAACTGTTTTTTTTTTTTGTGTTGGTGTTGTGTTTCGTTTTGCACATAAGCATTGTTGTTTGTTTGATGTGCTTCTGTATTGCACATATCGTCATTAGTTTGTGTGCGTCGTGATTCGATAAGTGCGTTTGGCAGTCAAGTAGCCCCGCTGTCGTTGCAAACCCCTTTCCTTGTTGAGCACATGCGGTGCACAGTAATTTTCTTTTGTCACGAACAGGAGGTGACGCGCCAAGGGAACAGACTTGAAGAGCCCGCACGCGACGCAAACATTACACGCGTACACGTGCTCAAGATCTTCCCCACCAGAGGCGCACTGCGATCAGCGCGCCTCGGGCAAGATCTTTTGCAACAGTGTAACGTAGAATGTTGGTCCCGCGTGCACGCTTTTCGCAGCTGTCCCCAAGACTCGGTTCTCCTGCTCGTCCGCATATGTCCAATAAAAAAGGGGGTTGCCCTGGGTACTTGCTCTTTTGGCAAGGTCCCAGGCCACGTGAAACTTATACGTTTCGTGGCCGCCCCGCGCCTTCCACTCGCGCAGAGCTGTCACGATGTGGTTCTGGAGCTGTGAGAGAGCAACTGGCGGCATTATGCGGGGCGACCGTTTCATGGCGACTTCCATATCCACGAGCGCCGAAACTACGCGGCGAAGGTGCCGATGGCCTGCGCCGAGAAAGCGCCAATTCTCATCCGCTAAAATCCGAATGAAAGGCATCAGTCTCCGCGTTTGTGCAGCTTTCGCCTTCAGGCGGGGGCACACGCCGCCAGCATTTAGCTGGTTGTACTTAAAACGGTTGATTATTGAATGCTTGCCACGCGGCATACGGCGCATTCTATAATGCGCCATGAGGCGCCTGCGCAAATGAACCATGTTATCGACCCGCCGCCGCTCCACAGTGGGTGATGGGGGCCCCCAAGCACGCCTTTTGACGATAATGGGAATGGAGATCGAGGGCAGTACGTCGGATGAGGAGCAATGACCAGAGGATCTCAGAAGTGAGAGGAGCAGGTAGGTTGCGAACTCGGCATGCGTGCGGGCCCCCGTTCTTCAGCAGATTGCGCAAAACTTGCGTCAATTAGTTTCAGCATGACCTCACCAGCAACATATTGGCTGATGCCGAGGTCGAAAACGTGCATACAATCGAGGTTAAGACAATCGACACTAAACCCTCTGATGGTGAACAGCGGGCTCCAGAATTTAATGTTGGAAGTGTTTGCAGCGTTGAAAAACGTGAGCCAGCCTGGCATATCCACGCCAATGGACCCACCTGTGCCCACGAGGGCGTGCCAATCAAGTAGGTTTTCGTCGCAAATGACGATCCACCCCACGGGCAAATGAAGTTCTGGAAACGGCCTTACCAGCGCAAAACCACCATATTTGCGCGAAAGCTCCATGCACCTTAGAAGCCT
Organism: Prorocentrum cordatum; assembly: GCA_963575745.1. Taxonomy (NCBI): domain Eukaryota; class Dinophyceae; order Prorocentrales; family Prorocentraceae; genus Prorocentrum; species Prorocentrum cordatum. The sequence goes on from CAUYUJ010016961.1 coordinate 248,630, forward strand.
GCGCAGCTGGGCACGACTTTGCACGCACCTTTTGGTCACGCACGCCCCGAGGTCATCATTAAAATCGCTACGCTGGCGGGGGCGCCAAGGGCAGAGGGCCAACGTGCGGGCAAAATTAAACATATCAGCGCGGGATGCGTTGCAACAAAAACATGGGTTCTGAACGCGCGTCCAATTTGTAAAACCGAAACAAGAAACATATTCTAACAAGTCTGCGCGATACTCCACGAGAGCGCCATATTTCCCGAAGGGGAGGCCGCGGTGGAGCTCGCGAAGCTCTTGGGAAAAAGGCTTTTGGTTGTGGTCCAGGGACGGAAACGCGCCAGCGGCGAGCGCCGAGAATGACCAGGCGATCACCTTTTGTATTACTTGCATCGTGCACCACCCTTTGCACGAGCACTGGCAAAGGTCAGATGTTTTAACAGTGCAAATCAAATGTCGTTTTCTGTTGGGATCCACAGCCGAACTCCAATACCAGCAAATAAATGAATCTGTTTTCGAGAACGGAACTCCGTCTGAGTATAGCGTGAGAGGAACGGTGTCTGCGTGTCCTCTTTCTAAAACAACAGGGTGCGAAGCATGCGTCCCAGGCAAATCATTAATATCAACAGTGTTGAAATCTGCAGGACGTTGCTCCAGCAGCTCGAAAAACCTCTCGCGTGGTAAGCTGATGGGGAAATCTTTATTCAAGTATCTCGATTCCGTATGTTTGCTCCACATGGGAACGGCACACGTGTAAAATGTTGCAGCACGTCTCTCACCCAGTGCATGCCTAATGTGCTCAGCATAGTGCCCACGACCCGGAGCGCGGGCTAAGTCTTCAAGGCCAGTGCCCCCTGCAAAACCGCTGGGGTGTTCGCATCTTCCAAATGCAAGGGGAGGGGTGAAAAGGAAGTGTGCAGGGGAGAGGGGGGATGAGTGGAGGACAGCGATGAGGGAGGAGACAGGGAGAACATAAAGAGATAGAGAGAGAGAGAAAATAAAAAGAGGGAGGTGGGGGATGGAAGATGCTATACTCCACGGGGCTGGCCTGCATGAGTGACGTGGTGTGCTAGAATGCACGCGTCAGTGGCCGTCCAGAGGCCACGGCGGTACCTGTCCACCACGTACTCTCGGAGGCCAGATCCGTTGCTTCGGCGGTTCAAACACAGGGCCCTGACAGGCGGGATCTAGACGGGATTTAAAACCTCATTCGAGGGGAAGGTCACCTTACCGTCCCTTCCTACAAACAGGTTTACATGTGTATACGCACACGTATGTATAGATGTATGTACATACATTTGTACATACATACATGTGTATATATGTATAGATATATATATATATATATATATATATATATACATAATCATGTATACGTATATACATATGTGTATACAGACATACATACACACATACATACATACATACACTCGTATACAAACCACATCCCTCGGACCAGGGCCCTGTGGTTCAACCGCCGACGTGCCCTGGCCTGCAGTACCAGGATCGCCACCCCCACTGCCTCCAGCGCCCACACCAGGAGCGCGACGCGCACTGCCTCCAGCGCCCACACCGGGGCTGCCTCCAGCGCCCACACCAGGAGCGCGACCAGCACTGCCTCCAGCGCCCGCGCGACCCCCTCCACCTCCAGCGTCGGTGGAGAGCAGGGCTGCAGCGGCGCGGGCTGACATGTGTGAACAACGACAACGTATCGTTTGAAACCGAAACGCTTACGGACAAACCCAGTGAAACCGAACGCTTGAAGTGAACAAGCACAACGTATTGTTTGAAACCGAACGCTTCAAGTGAACAGCCACAACTTATTGTTTGAAACCATGGTATCCTATCAGTTCTAGCGATGGCCCCAGGATGCGCGCAGTGACGATGCAAGTTCCTTGAACTCCCCTAGCTGGAACTTGTCCCCACCTGGTCAGCAAAAGCAAGGATGCACAGGTACGCATTGGAACAGCACACATCTTCAAGATGCAGCATGATTGCATTTGATGATGGATGTGGCGAGGTGTTCAATGATGTCTCTCCCCCCTCCCCCATGCGAGGTATAGAGGCCCCCAGCTCCCAGGGAGGTGTCACCAAACGTTGTTGACCCTGGGACCCCTCTCAAAAACAGAATTGGCTCCTCCACTCCACGCCTCCATAATATGATGTGCGTATGTCCACTGGCATCCCTTCTCGCCCCTCGATAGTAGAACTGGGGATGGGTGATCAGCAACACTTGGAGTGCCCACGCGAGCGTATTCGGGACGACCCACGTAGCACCACTAACGAACTCAGTGCAGAGCATTCTGCAAGGATGCCTGCACCAGTACGGGAGGTGAAGGAAGGAGCGTCAGGGGGTCGGGCGGGAATGGTTGGATGGGGATCGGGCGGGCGAGATGATGCTCCACCAGCTGAGTGCCACGCCCTCCTCAGACAATCAAGCTGGGAGGGTACTTGCAACCAGGGCGTGTAAACACTACGCGTGGAGGTACACTAAACTTGGAAGGAGGAGAATGATGATGATGGTGATGATGATGATGATGATGATGATGCTGATGATGATGATGATGATGAGGATGATGATGATGATGATGATGATGAGGATGAGGAGGAGGAGGAGGAGGAGGAGGACGAGGAGGAGGAGGAGGAGGATGAAGAAGAAGAGGGGGGTAATGTGGCGGAGGAAGACGACTGAAGAAGGGTATGAGGAGGAGACGTGCAATTCTCGAGAACGCGTCGCTTATTTCGAGCGATGCACGGCGAGCCCCTCCTCGCCTTGCTCGAGCTGTAACGTCGCGCACGTCGCGCGCCCGCAAACTAGGACCGATCGGTCCGAAACGTCGGCCTTCGCATGGCCTCGGCCGAACGAGGAAGGGCACCAGGGTCAGAGACGGCCTCGGGCTCTGGGCATGGCCTCGGGCCCCCAAACGACGAAAAGGTTCCAGGGTTAGAGACGGGCCCGCGCATATGGGGGGGTACCCCCCATCCGCGGGCCCGTCTCTGACTGGGACAAGGGGTGTTGAAATGTTTAGGCGCCCACCCTTCAGAATGGCCGAGAAACATGGCCGATGAGCCCCTCGAGGGCTCCCTTACTATCGAGAGGAGGTCTGATCACTCGATCACTGCCCTCGAAGATATCACCCTCATCTGGAGCTCCTTCCGTCGCCCCTCCTTCCGTCACCCCCCCGCCGATTGTTTCATCATTCTCTCTTCCTTTACGGTGATACCGGATCCTCCCTCCTCTCGAATTTGTGCTCGGGTCGGGAGGGTGGATCACGGCGGTGCGATCTGCGTGTTGGCCGCGGCGACGGACTGCTGGACAGGGGGGATCATCTGGTAGAAGCTGTTCGCCTGGAGTCCCCGCTCCCTCTCACGATCCCCTCGACCGTTGCGCCCGTGGAGGGATCAGCGGGATAGGCGATCACGAGTGGGAGGATCTGTCAATATTGCGTCTTCCGTTGCTTCATCCTCTTCCTGTTCCTCCTCCTCCTCCTCCTCCTCCACTCCCTCCTCATCATTCTCCCTCTTCACCCGCTGATGGCCTTTGTGATGGCAGCGACGCACTCGTTGTAGTTCATGTCGGCCTCGGACGACCTGGAAAGAGAGCGATGCGAGACCAATCCGTCATCACCTGGGCCTCGGGGACCAGGCGACGAGGGGATTGCGTTGGGAGAAGTTGTGACGAGGAAGAGGACGAGGTGGAGGGGAGGAGGCGGAGAGGGAGGAGGAAGACGAGGAGGAGGAGGATTGATGCGACCGACCTGTTCTGCACATGGTAGACCAACGCATCCTTCGCAAACTCCAGCGCGGCGACATTCTCCTCGAGCTGCACGTGCCACGGCTGCAACCAGGGCATCTCGGACACCTCCGCCCTCGATATTAGTCGAGTTCGTCCTCATCTTCTCGTCCTCTTTCCTCCAATCCTCGTCCTCGTGCTCCTCCTCGCCATCCTCCCCCCTCATTTTTCATCCTGCTGTTGCTCATCGAGTTCTCCTCTCTCCTCTCGCCTGCTCCAGTCGTCCTTCCCAACCTCGTTCGTGCATTCGCCTCCTCATTCATGATCATTCCCACTCCTAGCCCCCCGCTGCCTCGACTGCAGCTGCAGTGTTCCTCGTCAGAGGGCCAAGCATCCCTCCAGTTGGCTGGAACGGGACCCGTGGTCGGCCGTCTGCATCATCATCATCAGCAGCAACATCAACAACATCATTGACATCATCATCGTCTTGATCATCATCATCATCATCATCGTCATCATCAGCATCATCATCATCATCATCATCATCAACAACATCATCATCATCAACACCAGCATCATCAGTAGCATCGTCATCATCATCATCATCATAATCAGCATACTCAACAACATTATCAGCATAAACTCAAGTGGAGTAGTAATGCGACTCACAATCATAATGCTAGTCATCATCACCATCACCATGAACCTTGCCATCATCAGCACCATCAGCATCATCTCACCACTCACCACCATCAGCTTCACCATCAGCCACAGCAGCACCATCATCATCAACACCTCCTCCTCCCACCTTCCAGCCAGACAGCAGCGCGTGGAGGTGGGTAGCAGCTCCCAGGTTCGTGGCCTCGCTGGTGCCGATCTGGATGGATCCTGCTGTCGAGGGCGTCGCTGCTGCTC
>CAUYUJ010016962.1:0-254355 GCA_963575745.1 Prorocentrum cordatum
CCAGGCAACTCGCCGTCCACGCTCAACTGGGCCGACAACCTCATCACCAAGCTCGGGCTCCCGAAGCAGCAGTTATCGGCGGCAGCTGCCGCGATCGTGGCACCACCTGAGACGGCTGAGTGGTGTCTTTAGTGGGCTGGCGAGACTCCTTCGTGTCGATAATCGAGTGCACGGGCTAGTTTCGTTTACCTCATGGAACGCGCGTGCTCTTCTGCAGTACCAGGGAGCGCATTCCAAGGTGAAGTTGGACTACCTTCGTCGTTCAGACTTTGTGAATGGAGTGGTTTGTCTTCAAGAGTTGCATCAAGATGCTGTGCAGTTACGGCACTTTATTGGGGAAGCTCATCGTGACGTGCGGATCTTCTCTTCCCACTGCGAGGCCTCGTTAGTGCAAGGAGGGGTCGCCGCAGTATTGCCTGCCTCCTGTCCTGCTTCGGTTCATTCTGACGAACTTGTTCTTGGGCGCGTGCACCGACTTCATCTGCAGCATGAGGGGCGCCGTCTTCTTCATTGCAATGTACACAACCATGGCACCGATGGCGCCCAATTCCAAGGGGTGGGTAGGGCCCTAAGTGCTGATATCAATTTTGCCAGAAGCTCTCCTTTGACAGTCACTGTCGTGGTGCACGGGGACTTCAATTTCGCTGCCTCTTCTCCTCTTCTTCTCCATCGTCCTGGTCGACGTGGAGGCCCAGGGAAGGGCCGGCGCGCGAAAGCTGCCAAGTGGTCTAAGTTATTGGCGCAGCTCACTGAGTTCACGTCTGACGAACCCACTCACTATGATGCGAACGCTCACTCGGTCTCTGCCTTGGGTAGGCTGTGGGTCAGTCTTCCTGGTCGGATCATTTGCCAGATCCATGCGGTTCCACGTGTCCAGGGGCTTCCTGCTTTGGCTGAGAAGGAGGTGTGCGACCACGCAGCCCAGTCTTGCTCTGTCTCACAGCGCGCCACCAAGCCATTAGAGTACCAGAAGACCCCGAGGCGCACATTCGAATCGGAGGCCTTCCAGGACCTGCTGAACTCTGTCACGCGGCGGCTTGATTTTGAGCCCCCCTCACTTCCCAGGCAGATTGAGCTCTTCAAGTGGGCAGTTCAAGAAGTTGCGCGTGAGATTCGCGATCGCTCTCTTCGAGACGAGCCCGGGGCCCTGTGCTCCCATTTCCTACATGCGAGGCAAATTTCCCGGGCGGTTTGGCGCAACGATGTTTCTCTAGCTGTTCGCCTTCGTGCCGCTCATCAGACTGCCAGGGACTTTGTGGACATCGCGTCGGGCTCTGTCTCGCTGGTCCACGCTCCACCATTCCAGCAGTGGAGCGAAGCCGTTCAACTTCGTCATGCTGACCTCCGTCGCCGCCACCTGGAGGCGGAGCTCGCTGGTGGAAGGTTCACCCCGCAACTTCGCCACCAACTTCAGGCTCTTGAGAGGCGCGCGTCTATGTGGTCACCGCTTTCACGTCGGCTGGTTCTTCAAGGCATTAAAGAATCAGGTACAGGTGCCTCTGCCACTACCGACAAGATTCACATGCGCGACAAGCTCGTGGAACACTGGGCCCCTATCTTCACTGCGAAGCAAATCGATGTTCCAGCTGCTCGCGATTATGTGAGAGGCCTTGTTCAGCCTATGTGTTTTGATGCAACACCGCCGCCGACGCCGTCCCTTCTCCGTGCTGTTGCCAAGAAATCTCGTCACTCTGAACCTAGCCTTGATGGCATTCCCTACTCGGCGTGGAGCTCATCTCCGCTTGGTCTTTCAGTGCTCTCGGATGCTATGATGTGGGCTCTCTCGGGGCAAGCATTATTCAAGTCGCCCAACGACACGCTCCAAGTTTGGCCTCCGAAAGGTGACGACCCCGCTGACAGTATTGCCGCATAGTGTACTCGATCTCCGTCGTCGGTGAGAGTGCTTGGCTTGCGCAATACCGATATCAAGATTATCACGGCCACGATCAATGCGTGCTCCATTTCTCCCCCCTCACTCCGTTCATTGCCACCCACTACGGTGTTTGAGTCAATGCTCGGCGGCCCGCTTGCGGCAAGACCTACTCGCGAGAGTTCAGTCTCTGTCCGCTTTGCGCGTCCTCATCTGCAGGGCACAGCTCGACTCCCGCAGAGCCCTGCACTGCACTGCACTGCTTTTTGTCCGCGACTTGGACCTCGAAGGCCAGTGAAGACTGGCATGATTCGTTTTTTGGGGGAACCCAAATTGGCCTGGCGAAGGGCCCAACCATATGCAGTTGTGAATGCCGCAATTGTGCTGGGTGGTGGCGGACGCATGCGGGCGGTTGCCTCCTACTGCAACCTGCGAAAAGTTTCGCTGGGAGCTCCCTATGGGGCCACGAAACGCTGTATTGGGTGGGTGAGACGCGGTCAGCCAGGGCTGTGCTGCGTGGTGGCGGACGCATGCGAGCGGTGCCACTGGGACCTTCGGTGGAGTTCCCTATGGGGCCACGAAGCGCTGTACTGGGTGGGTGAAACGCAGGCAGGGAGCAAGGGCTGCGCAGGGTGGTGGCGGACGCATGCGGGCGGTGCCGCTGAGACCTTTGGTGGGGCTCCCCATAGGGCTACGACGCGCTGTTCTGGGTGGGTGAAGCGCAGGGAACAAAGGCTGTGCTGGGTGGTGGCGGACGCAAGCGGGCAGTGCCACTGGGACCTTTGGTGGAGCCCCCTATGGGGCCACGAAACGTGCGAGGGGTGTGCCAGAATGGGGTGTGGAACCGCATGCCAGCGCAGCCACTGGGGCCTTCGGTGGAGATCCCTATGGGGCCACGAAACGTGTGAGGGGTGTGCCGAAATGGGGGGGTGGAACCGCATGCGAGCGCAGCCACTGCGGCGTTCGGTGGAGCTCCCTATGGGGCCACGAGACGTGTGAAGGGCGTGCCGAAAAAAAGAGGTGGAACCGCATGCGAGCGCAGCCACTGGGGCCTTCGGTGGAGCTCTCTATGGGGCCACGAACCGTGTGAGGGGTGTGCCGAAATGGGGGGGGGACCACATGCGAGCGCAGCCACTGGGGCCTTCGGTGGAGCTCCCCATGCAGCCACCCACGAAGCGTGTGAGGGGTGTGCCGAAATGGGGGGTGGAACCGCATGCGAGCGCAGCCACTGGAGCGTTCGGTGGAGCTCCCTATGGGGCCACGAAACGTGTGAGGGGTGTGGCCACTCAAATTGGGGGGTGGACCGCATTGCGGGCGCACCAACTGGGGCCTCGGTGTGAGGGGCCCTATGGGGTCCCCAGAATCGTGTGAGGTGGTGTGCCAATGGGGGTGGAACGCAAGCGGGCAGTGCCACTGGGACCTTTGGTGGAGCCCCCTATGGGGCCACGAAACGTGCGAGGGGTGTGCCAGAATGGGGTGTGGAACCGCATGCCAGCGCAGCCACTGGGGCCTTCGGTGGAGATCCCTATGGGGCCACGAAACGTGTGAGGGGTGTGCCGAAATGGGGGGGTGGAACCGCATGCGAGCGCAGCCACTGCGGCGTTCGGTGGAGCTCCCTATGGGGCCACGAGACGTGTGAAGGGCGTGCCGAAAAAAAGAGGTGGAACCGCATGCGAGCGCAGCCACTGGGGCCTTCGGTGGAGCTCTCTATGGGGCCACGAACCGTGTGAGGGGTGTGCCGAAATGGGGGGGGGACCACATGCGAGCGCAGCCACTGGGGCCTTCGGTGGAGCTCCCCATGCAGCCACCCACGAAGCGTGTGAGGGGTGTGCCGAAATGGGGGGTGGAACCGCATGCGAGCGCAGCCACTGGAGCGTTCGGTGGAGCTCCCTATGGGGCCACGAAACGTGTGAGGGGTGTGCCAGAATGGGGGATGGGGCATGCCAGCGCAGCCGCTGGGGCCTTCGGTGGAGCCCCCTTATGGGGCCACGAAACGTGTGAGGGGTGTGCCAGAATGGGGGGTGGAACCGCATGCGGGCGCAGCCACTGGGGCCTTCGGTGGAGCTCCCTATGGGGCCACGAAACGTGTGAGGGGTGTGCCAGAATGGGGGGTGGAACCGCATGCGGGCGCAGCCACTGGGGCCTTCGGTGGAGCTCCCTATGGGGCCACGAAACGTGTGAGGGGTGTGCCAGAATGGGGGGTGGAACCGCATGCGGGCGCAGCCACTGGGGCCTTCGGTGGAGCTCCCTATGGGGCCACGAAACGTGTGAGGGGTGTGCCAGAATGGGGGGTGGAACCGCATGCGGGCGCAGCCACTGGGGCCTTCGGTGGAGCTCCCTATGGGGCCACGAAACGTGTGAGGGGTGTGCCAAAATGGGGGGTGGAACCGCATGCGGGCGCGGCCATCTGTGGCTGTATCGAGGTCGTGTTTGGGCCACGAAACGTGTATAGGGTGGGTGCCAAGAATTGGGGGGGTGGACACTGGGGCCTTCGGTGGAGCTCCCTGTGGGGCCACGAAACGTGTGAGGGTGTGCCAGAACGGGGGGTGGAACCGCGTGCGGGCGCAGCCACTGGGGCCTTCGGTGGAGCTCCCTATGGGGCCACGAAACGTGTGAGGGGTGTGCCAGAATGGGGGGTGGAACCGCATGCGGGCGCAGCCACTGGGCCTTCGGTGGAGCTCCCTATGGGGCCACGAAACGTGTGAGGGGTGTGCCAGAATGGGTGTGGGAGGGGGAGGAGGGGGGAGGAAGGGGAGGAGGAGGAAGGAGGAGGAAGGAGGAACGCGGGGCGACGTCTCTTCAAAATGAGGACCCAACACCACAGGATGGTTGGGAAAAACACCACGGGAGGTTTTTCACTATTTTCTGCCTCTGGGGGGCCCCTACCGGGCCTCAGGACCGTCAACAAACAACTCAGGATGAAAAACCGGTCCCGGGGAATAGGTCGGAACCTCTGGGGGTCGACGTCATGAAAGAATCATGACGTCGGGGGTCTGGGATGGTGGCTACAGAATGCCAAAATGGGTTTCAGCTGGCCTACGCGACAGCTTCGTGGGCTTGCTGTGACTGAAGGCCTTCGCCAACTGCAGTGCAAGTGTGCCGATTGTGGTATGCAGCCCACTTCGCCGTGGTGGATGAACCATTCGTGTACCTGCACAGACGGTGCAAGTCACAAGCGCACTCGCGATCGAGCGCGAGGACTCGATGACCTCTGCGAGCGCACGCACAGCCTGCATGCACCTGGCTTCATTTAACTTACCGCCCAAGGCTCAGGGTACGTACTCAGTGTATGCACTCGGTTTCCTTCTGTTGGGGAAGCCAAGAGGTACCCATACCGCTACTCCCCGGACCTCTCCCTGGGTGCGTTCTGACTAGAGTTTCGAGGCGAATCCAGCGGTGGCGACGAGGGCCTCCCGGGAGGCCCCAAAAAGGGGAAAACGGGCGAGGGGGTACAGGTATGGGTACCTTTTCCTCCTCTGATCTTTCCTGCCCGAGGCCCAAGGTAAGCACCAGTACGCACTCGTGCTGCGATAAAAAGCGGCACATCGCAAGTACTTGCAATGACACTCGCGCGCGCGCTTGCAGGTGCTTGCGCCTGCTCGCCCGCGGGTCGAGATGCTCGCGCCCCGCCGGGCCCGCGAAGGTACTGTTGGTGGGCTGGCTGGTTTGTTGGTTGCCTTGGCTGGCTTGACTGGCCTGCAAGTGCACTGTGGGTGCAGGTGCACAGTATAACAGAGAGAATGGCATAACAAAAGAAAGAGTGAGAGAAAGAGAGATAGCAACAAAAAGAGAGAGATGGAGGGAAGGAGGGACATACGGAGATAGAAACGGCACCACATCAGACCAAGCTTCTGCCAGCTGCCGTTATAGGAGTATATGGGTTGCGCACTTGCTCGTGGGAAGCTCCCCCGCAGTTCCCCTCCATGGGTTTCGCCATCTGGTTCCCCCTAACCCTGCCCCTTCTATGGGTTCCCCCTCGCTTCCCCCAGCGGGGCCCTCGTAGGTCCCCCACGGGCCCCACCCCATCCACACAGAATGCCCCCCCCCCCCCCCCCCACCCCTTCCCCCAGGTGCTTCCTAGGCGAGATCTCGATCTCACTTGTAAAACACAAGCAAATGGCGGGATCTCAGGCGACATCTCGCCAGTTGCTAATGTTTTCTAAGCGAGATCTAGATCTCAGCCGTAAAACACGAGCAAATGGCGAGATCTGAAGCCCCCAGTCCCCCCCCGATCGGCACGCCGCCCCCGCCCCCCTTGCCCTCCCCCCTCCCCCCAACCCCGCCCGCGCGCTCCCGCACAAGCATCCCCCCCCAGCGCCACGCGCGTTCATCCGTGGGCTCCCCCGCGGGTTCCCCCGTCACCCGTAGATTCCCAACCCGTGGACTCCAACTCCACACCCTCACGACGCCAAGCCGCCCCGAAACTATATAGTTCGACCCCCCCACAGGTTCTGTTATGCAAGGCTCCCAGCTAGGTCCCCCCCCCCAGTCAGGTTCCCCGACTCGTGCTCGTTTGAGGAATTGCCAATATCTTGTTGCGCCGATCACCGCCAACACAAAATTACGCTGAACAAAGCACTTGGAATTGGAAGTTCGTCAATTGGCTGGCTGGTCGGTCGCTTGGCTCGCGGATCACATTAGCATTACACCCGAGAAAAAAACCCAATCAGTGGATGGTTCGAAGATTTGGCAGGTACCATGCCTGGCCGCAATTTCCCCGTAAGGCTCAAATAAGCCCTGAATACGGATTCTTTGAATATTTTATACGGGTTGTGGCGTTCTCGCCTTATCGGGCATGTGTCGGTTCGAAACGGCCGAAATAACCTCCAAGCTAGACAACTTCAGAAGGCCGGTTGACAGCTCAATACGGCCCTGCTTCTCCTCCTTATCATCCTCCATTGTGTTAAGAAGCTGTGCTGGACTGGGGTGGGCCGGGCTGGTCGGTCCAATCCAGGGGGGCTCCATTTTGTTCAATCGCCGTGCTGGGCTAGGGTGGGCCGGTTTGGCTAACTAAAGCCTGGGGGAACCCATTTTGTCAATTCGCCGGCTTGGGTCGGGGTTGGGCGGCGTTTAGGTGCTCAGCGCTTCCTCCCTCCTCGTACCTCGTCAGCTTTCTGATTATCCTTCTTTCTCCTCCCTCCTCCTCCTCCTCCTCCTCCTCCTCCTCTTTTCCTCCTCCACATGCTGATGATCCTCCTCCACAACCTCCACCACTGTGCTACAACATTGTGCTGGACTGGGGCGGGCTGGGCTGGCGAGCCGATGCCCAGGGTAGCCCACTCTGTGAAATCGCCGTGGTGGGCTGGGCCCTCGGCGGACGCCAGGGGGGCCCCATTTTAAAACAGGGCTAGGATCGGAATAAATCGCTCCAGAGCGTTCCGGAGCGCTCTCAGAGCGTTCCGGAACGCTCTGGGGCGGCCGCGGCGCCCAATACATCCTCCAAACCCGCCGATTCTCAGAGATTTCGAGTTATCCCGATCCGATTTTGTCCCCATCTTCGCGTCGTTTGACATTTTGCTACGTCGCCGTGCTGGGCTGGGATGGGCCGGGCTAGCCGGGTGAAGCACAGCGCCGTCGCCTTGCGCGCGCCCGCCCGCGGAGGCGGCCAGGCGCGGCCAGCTGAGGCGTTTGCGCGTTCCCCTGCGGCCTGGGTCGGGGGCGTCGGCTCGCAGGCCCGGGGGGGTTGAAGTAGGCCCCACAGGGCGTATACCATCCCATCCGAGCGGACCGCATGAAAACCACCCCCCCGCCCCCCACATGGAGGAGCTCTAGAGATCAGCTAGACCAGCTAGACCGCGCGCGCGCGGGACACCCGCCCCCCCTGCCTGCGGCAGCTGGCAGTGGCCTCTCTTTCCGGGCGCCCACACTTGATTACGACACTCGCCACACTCGTGGAACGTTGACATGCAAAATCCAATGCTGTGGGGCCCAGAGTCGGAGTCCCCCGCTCAAAATGAAGGGGCTCTGGGACACACAAATAAACAAACACACGCAACAGGATTCCCCATATTCTCCCACATCTTCTGGGTTTTCGTCTTCCGCCACGCTTCCCATCTTTTCCAACATGTTCTTAAGAATCGGCGATTCATTGTGTCTGTGTGTGCTGTTCCCCTCCTGGCAACAAGGCAGGGGGTAACTACCCCATGCCGTGACGTCGCCGTGCTGGGCCCGGGCGTGCTGGGCCTGGCCTAACCCAAGGCGGGGGAACCCCCGGGCTGTTGCTGAGATCGCCGTGCTGGGCGGGGGCTGGGCGTTCGCCTACGTCTCCACGATCGATGCCGAGATTGGTAATGACGTCGACTGAGGGAGACGGATCGTGAGGTCGATCATGAGATCGATAGTATCAAATCGATCACGACATCGATACAAGCATTGACCGGCCCAAAACCAGAAGCTGGGATACCGGGAGCAGGGAGCCCGGGAACATGGCCGCCTACCGAAATCGGCCCTGGGAACTGCTCATTATCTTGACTGTATGCTCCCTGTTCGTATGTTTCATCTGTACCTATGGATCCCTTACGACGAAAACATAGTATACCGAAATCTGCCCTTGCTGCCCCGTGGTTGGATAGTGAGATTGACAGTGGGATCAAAAGTGAGATCGATAGTGAGATCGATAGTGTGATTGTTAGTGAGTTCGATCGTGACATGTATACTGATATCAATTGACAGATCGCTCGTGAGGTCGGTAGTGAGGACGATAGTAAGGGTGATAGCGAGACCGATAGTGAACTCGATTGAGTGAAATCGATCGTGAGATAGAACGTCTATAAGGAGATCGATGTGAGATCGTAAGTGCGATCGATAGCGATATCGACAATGAGATCGATAGAACAATCGATCGTGAGATCGACAGCGAGACCAGTAGCGAGGTCGTTTGAGTGAGATCCATAGTGAGCTCGATAGTGATATCCGTAGTCGATCGTAAGATCGATTGGAAGATCGACTACACATCGACAGCCGATCATGATATCGATCGTAATACCGATAGTGATTGATTAAATAAGATGGATAGTGAGATCGATCATGCGATCGATAACAAGCTCGATCGTGGCATCGATCAAAAGATCGATAAGAAAATCGGCCGGGCATCCGGAAACCCAATAACCCACCGAAATCGACTCGGAACCAGCAACTGGGAACCCGGGAACCCTGCCGGCCACCGAAATCGGCCCAGAACTTTCGCCTAATCTTTCAACATCCGCTAGGACCCCTCGATTGCGAGCGCTGGCTGGGGAATTGGTCGGTCAATCGACAGTCTGCCGTCGTGTTGGCACAACGCGCATGCCATAGAAGACATCAACATCCCAGGCAAGCGCCAGTCTGTCTTTGGGGGCCGTCTGGGGGGGGGGGGGGGGCGGGCGGCGCGTCTTGGGGGGCGGTCGTTCTGGGATGCCGTCTTGGGGGGAGGGCGTGCGGGCCATCCCGTCTGGGGCCCTGCAGGATGCGGCACCAGAGCGGACACCCCTCTGCGGCAGTTCACGGGGGCCTCCCATGCCATCCTGCTGGCTCTTGCGACTCGACGCTGGTCGACGCTAATCGGCGCCAGCCGATGCTAACCCGACGCGAATTGACGCTAACCGACGCTAATCCGTGCTAAAGAGGCGCTATCTCACGGATCACCAGACGCTAGCTGGACAAGGCCAGTACACTCTGCAGACATAATTGCGAGGGTAACCAAGGCTCCCATGACTTGCTACAGAAGACACCAACCCGAAGCACGAATCTGGCAGTGGGCGCCCGACGGCAACACAAATCTCGAAACGCGATGCCTGACACACGCAGCACCGCGCGCATCATACATATCTTTCCGTCGGCGGCGAGGCAGAGGCAGTCCGCTCCAGCCTGTGGCTTTTCAGGGCCGCCGCAAGGCAACTTGTCCGGCGTGCGAGAGGGAGGACACATGACGAGGGCGGCCGCGCGGGGGGAGGAGGAGGAGGAGGAGGAGGAGGAGGAGGAGGAGGAGGAGGAGGAGGAGGAGGAAGCGCCCAGAGCGCACCCTGCACAGCCAGGTTGGAGCATCGCGCGCTGAGCGCGACCCCCTCCGCGCGATCTGGAGGTGCACCGTCCGCCTGCGCTCTGCCGTGCGTGCCCCTCCGCACGCGCCACTGCAAGCCCCCACTGGCCGGGGCCCCCCCCTCACCGCCGGCCCAAGAGAGTCGACGGCCCAGATCGATGTGTTTCTCGGCGGGCCGTGCGAGGTGAGGTAGTAGGGGAACAAAAAGTTGCATAAACATAAAAGCTCGGAGGTCCGCGCGGATTTCTCGGATCGGCGCTGGTGCCCCTCGGCGGCGCCTCCGGCGCCGCCCCTGGCGCGGTCCGCGCGCCACGGAAGGGGGTCCAGCGCCGATCCGAGAAATCCGCGCGGACCTCCGAGTTTTTATGTTTATGTCATTATTCGTTCCCCGAGTTAGAGAGGGTTCGGTGGCAACTCGTGGGAGCCGCCCGTACCATCCTGTCGGCTCCTGCGAAAGGAGTCTCGTCGACGCTACATCGACGCTGCCCGCTGCAACATCGACGAGCATCGACGCTGGCCGACGCTAAATCGGCGCTCTCTCATCGATTGCCAGCCGTTCATCGACGCTCATCGACGCCAAAGACGCGAGGGTATACAAGCCTCCCATGATCTGCTACCGAAGGAGGGAGCGGGCGCGAAGGGGAGGAACAACTGCCGGGGATCGTCTGACTTTCTGGCCAGATCTAGGCCCGGGTCAATCAGGGCCTGCAGGACCCTGCAGGATCCTGCACCCAAACCCGGGTCAATGCGACCCTGGCCCTGCAGGATCCTGCAGGACCCTGCAGGAAGCTGCACCCAAACCCGGGTCGATGCGACCCTGGCCCTGCAGGCTCCTGCAAGATCCCGCGCTCTGGCTGACCCTCGTTTGCATTGACCCCCGTCTCTAGAGCCCCGAAGCTCGGGGGCGGCCAAGAGGGGGGCGTCCGAGATGGGGGGGTGCAAATCATGGCTGGCGGCATGTGCGCGGCCCAAGAGGGGGGCCAGGGACGTAATGAAGTAAGAAGAGGCGCTATGAGATCTGGGGAAATCTCATGACCCACGCTATGAGATCCACCCCCCCCTAGTCATCACCCCCCTCTTTGCCGCCCCCGAGAAGCTGCCGGAGGAGCAGGCCTCCTGGCTTTTGTGGAGGCGGCCGCAGCTGCGACTGCACAGGCGCCCGGCGCCGGGGGAGCCGCGCGCCTCGGAGGCGCTGGGCGAGCGGAGGGGCGCACGGTGGACGGCAACGGGCGCTCGTGGCGCCCTGGCCGAGGCAGCGTCGTCTCCGCCTCCCGCGCGGGTCCTGGCAGCCGCTGGTGCGCTCTGGCGGTCCCTATTGGCGGCGAGCGAGGGGGGGGGAAACTGTAAGGAGAAGGCCTTCTCCGAAGGCGGCGGGGTTTCTCAGAAGCCCTCGCGCCTTCTGAGAAGTCTTCTGCGTCGTCGGGGAAGGCTCAGCAAACGTCTCAGAAGGCTGGGGGACTTCCGAGCCTTCTGAGAGGGCCCGCACCCTCTCACTTCCTCCCCTCGCTCGCCGCCGACCCTAGCCCTGGGCAAAACGTGGCCAGAAGCTGTACGGCTTCGCTTTGCGCTCAACTCTTTCCGTTGTACTTCCGCTTCTTTTTCCAGTAGTTCAACTTCCACTGCGGCCTCGTGTCCACCCATTTGTAGGTCAAGCCCCCGTCTTTCGGCGTCCAAAACGTGTTCGCCACCTCAGTAGATTGTGCACCGTGCACGCACGAAGAGGACTCGTCACCATCATCGATGCCATGGACCCTGCGCCCCACCGCTGCTGCATACATCTCGGGTGGTGCACTGACACGTATCATCCTTTCCTCATGGGTCCAATGTCAAAAACTAGCGAACCATCCACGTAGCACAACACTACCACTTCCCAAGTTCGGTCGCTGTGGATGGATGGGTCGCGTTCCAGGCGGTTCACCGCGCCCCATGCGAATCCTATCTCGCATGCGCCTTGTACAGAGAGCGGGGCACTTACTCCAGGGCGGCAGGTCGAAGAGACGAAAGCCTGTGCCGAATGAGAAGGCACGATTGCCAGACGAAACGGTGTAGAACAAGGACGACATTTACGATGGCACAGCTTTCCCAAACCGAGCTTGCACTTCGGGGCTGTTACTTCTGTTCTGAATCGACTGCCTGCGCTCCCAAATTTTCGTCCAATCGCCGCCTGTTGGCGCCTCTTGTGCTGGCATGCGTTCCTGGCTTTTCGCCCGTTCGCCGACCGTGAGCGCCTCGCGCCTCGCGCGCAGGTTGCATCACGCAGCTTACGTTACATAGGTTCGACCACGTAGCTCGTACAGCACACGCTAGACTACACAGGTTGCAAGACGTACACTGCTTGCAGCAAGCTTGCACCACACAGCCTGCACCACATGGACTGAGCCACATAGCCTGCACCGCATGACTTACCCAACAACTTCAACCACTTGGCGTCAACCACATAGCTGGCACCACAAACCACAAAGGTTCTCTCTTTCCAAGAATCTGACGCCCTACTTTACCCCCCATGCGGGCTGAACGACCCTCTGTATGAAACCTATGCAAGTTGCAGCATCGCAGAGTTAGGGGGCAAACAAACCTACCTCGCTTTTGACCACCCTCGCTTCCAAGAGATACCAAGCGATGCCAAACTACCTGTACTGGTCAGGCCGCTTGACGAGGAGGCGCGTGGTATGACTTGGTTGTGCCTGGAAGCGAAAGCGGGGTAGGTATTTCACGCGCTGATTAGTGCCACACGTATTTCGACCCACCCCCTCCTCACTGCCAAAGAGCATTGCATGCACCGTGCGCCCGCTTTGAGCCCACTGCAGCATTGCAGTACGTCCGCATCAAATTGCCCCCTGCGGGCCACGCGCGCGCGCGCGCCCTCCCACGCGCACGTCACAACCGTTCACGCAGCCGCTTTGTCCCCACCACTGTCCCCACCACGGTCACACTCTTCCCACTGTCCCCACTGTCCTCACCACTGTCCCACGTTCCCCACCATTGTCCAACTGTCCCCACTGTCCCCGCCGCTGTCCCATTGAGCTGTCCCACTGTCCCCACCACTGTCCCAGTCTCCACTGTCCCCACCACTGTCCCCACTGTACCACTGTCCCATTGTCCCACCACTGTCCTCACCACCGCCCTCACCACTGTCCCCACCACCACCGTCCCCAACACTGGTCCCACTGTCCCCACTATCCCCACCACTCTCCCCACTGTCCCCACACCACTGTCCCCATCACCACCTCCCCCACCACTGTCCCACTGTGCCCACTGTCCCCACCACTGTCCCACTGTGCCCACGTTTCAACCATTTGCACCACTGTCTCACTGTCCCCAATGTCCCCATGTCCCCACCACGGTCACACTCTCCCCACTGTCCCCACTGCCCCCCACCACTGTTCCACTGTCCACATTGTCTCCACCACTGTCCCACTGTCCCCACCGCTGTCCCACTGTGCTGTCAGACTGTCCCCACTGTCCCCACCACTCTCCCCACTGTCCCCACTGTCCCATGGTCCCACAACCGTCCTCACCACCGCCCCCACCACTGTCCCCACCACTACCTTCCCCAACACTGCCTTTTGTCCCCACTGTCCCCACCACTGCCCCACTGTCCCCTTACCACTGTCCCCACCACCACGGTCCCCACCACTGACTGTCCCTCCCCACTGTCCCCGCCTCTGTCCCACTGTCCCCACACACCACTGTCCCCACCTCCACCGTCCCCATCACTGTCCCACTGTCCCCACCACTGTCCCAATCCCGAGGGGAGCGGGAATCTTTTGCCGGCGGCGAGGAGTGGGGGGGAGGTTCGCACTGGTAGTGACCCCCCCCCCTTTGCATGACAGACCCAAAGGGGGGGGCTCGAACCGGTAATGACCCCTCCCAAGTTTCGAGGGGGGGGAAACGGATTGGAAACCCCCACCCAGTGACCCCCCCCCCCCGTTTTCTGCCAGCAGCGGCAGAACACGATCTGTCCAACGATTACAAGCTTAAGATTAAAACGAACTCATTGTGCGCGCACTTCCTCGTTAACCTCACCAACCCCGCCGTCATAATCATCACCAGCTTCATCATGGCCACCGTCATCAGAGTCTGATGATCAGACCCACTATCATCACCAATACTTTCGTCGGCGTCATCACCAGGACTGTCATCATCATCATCATCATCATCGGCATCGTTGTTGTCGTGGCTGCCGTCATCAACGCCACCACCATCACCAGCATCATCAATCGGCACTGCCATCGACTTCACCGTCACCATCATCACTCGTCCGCCCGAATCGTGGATCTGCATCAGGAAGACGCTCGCGTCACTATACCAATTTGGTGTTGCCAACAAGGTGCCAATGGGCGAGTGTGTTGTTTGCTCAAGCATTGGAATTGCCGCCTTCACGAATACAGTTGTTACAAAAACAAGCTTCCACCACATGGCTTGCTCACCCAATCCAAAATGAACGAACTCATTGTTGGTTCCATTCCCAAACCAGACCCGGCTTGGTCTTTCTCCCACCCCGTGAATCTCTCTGGCATGCCAGGACCAGTCATGGAGGCTCCAGATTTTGAGCTGGCCCGTTGAAGCGCAGATCACACCGCAACCCCTGAAACTTTCAACAGTCCTAGTCATAGGAGAGACCAAGCCTTAAAGAAAAAGTCCTGGCCCCTTGGGCTTGGGGTTCACCAGGGCCAGCAACATTCTGTCCCGAGCCGTGTTGGTTGAGGGCCCCGGGATGCCGTGAAGAAGGAGAAACCTCAGGGCTCGTCTCCCTCAGAACCCGCTTCCTTCATGGCAAGCCGTTTCCTGAGATTCGACCTCACGGAACAAACCGCAAACTCGCAAAGCAAGCTCGACCCGAAACCTGGACCTGATGCTCCTGCTGCACTCAGGGCTGGACCTTAAACGTTATTGTTCGTTTTGTTTTCGTTTCGTGCTTCGTTCTGCTCTATCTGTTTTCCTTTACCTCCCTCCCAAAACGAAAAACAAAACACAGCCGAAGTCCAGCAAAACAGCGTTTACAACGGATCGAATCCGTGATGGCTCCCGGCGCCCGAAAAACAAGGCAACACCGCCCGTTGTGAAACCACTGCGGCGCCAGGATCCCAGGACCGAGGGCTTCCACCGTGGCGAGCCAAGGAAACCCTCGGGCGCGAATCCGTGGGAGGGCGTTTCAATGGGGATGGGGAGAGAGGTGCCCTGTTCGGGCCCGAAAGGCCCCCGTCTGGGGCCTTAGAGAGCCTCTCTAGGAGCCTGAAGGGCCCCTCGTCGGCAGCCCTCGCTGCCCCCACCATTGATCGCCCCCCCCCCCATGACGCGACGCCCACGGAAAGGAAACGCACAACATGGATGGCCTTCCGGACCTCCGCATTCTCGTCTCGCGTCAGCTGGAGCAGGTTGACCCTGTGCCTCTCCGTGGCGAGGCCCATCTGCTGCAGGGCGATGACCGCCGCGTACCGCACGCGCCAGTCGGGGTGGGCAATCCCGGTGGGCGCATTGTGCTTCACGAATGTACTGAGATGCGCTTGCGTTTCACACACTCGAGAGCTTGTCGTAGCTCAGACGTCGATTCCCCGTGAATGGTTCGGCTTCGTGCATGCTTTTGTTTGCCAGATGGTCCAGGATGCTTCTCGATGGTCCTCGCCGAGAAAAAATGCACACATCCGAGCGTTACCAAGCAACAAGGCCACAAGAGCGAGGGTGAGGAACATGATCGCCCTCGCTGACTCCCGAGGGTCCCAAGGAGATGCCAAGAGCGAAGGATGTTAAATTCTTGCGCAGCCAAGACACGAATCACATGAGGGTGCCCATCCAAAACGAGGGTTGTTCTTAACCTTCGTGCCAGCTGTATTCCCTGGCCTCCCCGTTTGAAGAAGAAAGACGCACAAACAGAAACTTTCTGAAGTCCACGGGGGGCTCCGAAGGGTTATTTGTTGTGAAAGTGTTATTTATTCGGCCTGTTATTTTTACGCCCAAGCCACGTGCGAAGACAGTCTCCACATCAACATGCGAGCGCCATCCCAGTCACGTCCAACACCACCAGCCTTCTGTCATCGGCCCGACGTCACGCCACAAATCCTGACAGCATGTCAACGTACTATGGGCTCCTGGCCGATAAGGTCAGGAATGAGGGGGACGGGGTATGCAATAAATGTGCACGTCCTCCGACGCTCCGACGGGGCTCAATGGCACGTGGACTCTAAGTTCGCCGGCCCAACGGGCCAAAGGCGTGCTAAGATCTCCGGTAACCGGTTAACAATATTTCTAATTCGTGCGCGCGGGGCTGCCCCTGGGGGTCCACGGACGGAAAGTACCCCGGCAAGGTCCGACTCAGAGATGGTTCTCCTCCTGGGCGAGGCCTCTCAGCCCCCCAGAGCGCGCTAAGAGGCCCCCAAGACTGCCCAAGAGGCCCCCCAGACGCCCAAAGAGCGCTCCAAGACGCCGAAGATGACCCCAAGACGGCCCAAGAGGCCTCCAAGTGGCCTCCAAGAGGCCTCACAAGAGGGCTCCGAGCGGCCAAAATCATAAATTTGACTATGGTTTTGCAAGGACTTTGGCCTTGTCGCCTTTTCGGCTTTCCGATGCCCCAAGACGGCCCAAGAGGCCCCCAAGAGCGCCCCAAGACGGGCCAAGAGGTTTCCAAGAGGGCCCCAAGAGGGCCCAAGAGGGCCCAAGAGGGCCCCGACACGGCCCAAGAGGCGCCCAAGACGGCCCACGCGAGCCCCAAGACGGCCCCAAGAGGGTCCCAAGAGGGGGACCACGAACCGAAAACTCGAGCCTTCCGCCCCAAGAGGGCCCCAGGGGGCCCCGAGAGGCCCCCACGAGGCCCCAAGATGCCGCCAAGAGGCCCCAGGAGGCCCCCAGGAGGCCCAAAGAGGCCCCAAGAGGCCTCAAGAGGCCCCAAAAGGCTTCAAAAATGCATCCCAGGCGCCCCTGAATGGCTTCTCAAAAGACCCCAAGAGGCCTCCCAAAGAAGCAGATTGACGACGACAACACAAGATGCCAACGAGAGGCTTCCTCCTCCGCCCCCTCCTCTTCCTCCCCCTCCTCCTCCTACTTATCTTCATCCTCCTCCTCTCCTTCTCATCCTCTCCTCCTCCCCCCCTCCCCGTCCCCATCCTCATCTTCCTCCTCCTCGGCGGCTCCCCGTCCCCATCCTCATCTTCCTCCTCCTCGGCGGCGCCACAATGGCCCCGAGCCCACGGCGAAGCAGTAACGATCATGCAGTATGGGCCGGCGGAATGAGCGAAGCGATTGAATAACTTCATGGCATGTCCCAACCACAACTCGGCTGTACGCCTCTCCGTATGCCTCTTCCTTTCGTCCACACTTTTGCACATCCTCAGGCGTCCTTTTAAAATCATGTTCAGGCTCTCTTAGGGTTTTCTGGCGTCTTTTTAAATCATTTTCGGGCTCTCTTGGGCCTTTTTGAGAGCCTTTAAGATCCCACTTTCGGATCTTTCCAGACCCTCTGAGACCATATTGTCTAATCTGGCGTCTTGTTTATGTCATTTTCCGGCTCTCTTGGGGCTTTCTGAGAGTCTTTAAGACCCCACTTTCGTATCTTTCCAGGCCCTCTGAGACCTTATTGTCCAAGAAAGCTGGGGGGGAACCTTCCCTACTGTCGTACCTTCCCCGGCCTGTAGCCACGTCGAGGCCCCGCGCAGGTCCGCTGCGCATGGACGCAAGCACAGGGCTCGGCATGACCAGCCGGAGGCGCGGGTGAGAGGAGGTACACACCCACAGCACGAAGAGATTACTGACAAAGCCCAGCCAAAGCTGGGTGAACACCCCCGCTACATCCCGATTTGCCCCCCACGCAAACTCCGCGTTCCAAAAACAAAGTGGGGCGGCGGTGTCTGCCCCCTCAGGGGCGTTCAATTGAATAACTCATGGCATGTCCCAACCACAACGCTGTATCCTGGATATGTTCGTGACGACCCTGGGAACACCGGCCTGCAAATGTCAAACAATCCGTCACCGTGCCGTAGCTACTCAGCTGGGTGTCCTCATCTCATGTTGAGCTCTCTGTCCTGTGCATTGTAGGGGCCGAGGCCCCTGACTCACGAATCTCCCTGGGTGCGTCGAGTAACTTCTGCGGTGAGTCGCGAGACTGTCATCGAGGCCAGAGAGCTCCAAGAGGGGCCAGGAGGCTGCATAACAGGGCCCCGGGGACAGTTTTGGAGGCCCCGACACGGACCAAGAGCGCTCCGAGACGGCCCAAGACGGCATCCAGACGGCCGAAGAGGCCTCCTGGACGCCCCTGGAGGGCCCCAAGAGACCCCCATCATTGATGTTTCTCCACGTCGTTCGATGGTGTTGTGAGTGTCGCAGTTTCGCGCTTCCAGCGCCGCACGATGGCCCAACAGGTCGCCAAGGGGACCTGAAGACGGCCCGTGAGAGGCGCAGACAAAGTAGCCTGCGAGACAGCCCAGGAGGCCCCCTAGTGGGCCGAAGAGGGACAACACGACGGGCCCTTGAGGTGCACTTCCTTCCAATAATAACTCAATGTGACCCCCAAGACACCCTGCATGCCCAATTTATGGACCCCCTGGCGGCCCT
This sequence comes from Prorocentrum cordatum, assembly GCA_963575745.1. Taxonomy (NCBI): domain Eukaryota; class Dinophyceae; order Prorocentrales; family Prorocentraceae; genus Prorocentrum; species Prorocentrum cordatum. The sequence continues at coordinate 18,432 of CAUYUJ010016962.1, forward strand.
CACGAGATGCCCCCCCGAGACGGCTCCGAGAGACCCCGAAGATGCCCCCCAAAAAGGCATCCCAGGAAATCCCGAGAGGTCTCCGATAGGGCCCCCGAAAGACATCCCGAGAGACCCCCGGAGTCGCTTAGGAAGGATCTGACCCGCAATATAGGCACGGTGGCGGGATGGGCCGCGACGACGACGACGACGACGACGACGACGACTACGACGACGACGACGACGACGACTACGATGACGACCACGAGGATGAGGAGGAGCAGGAGGAGCAGGACAAGGAGGAGATGGAGAAGCAGGAGGAGGAGGGGAGAGGAGGAGGAGCAGGAGAAGGAGGAGGAGGAAAGGGAGGAGGAGGAGGAGGAGGAGGAGGAGGAGGAGGAGGAGGAGGGGGAAGGAGGAGGGGGGAGGAGGAGGGGAGAGGAGGAGGAGCAGGAGAAGGAGAAGGAGGAGGAGGATGAGGATGAGGAGGAGGAGGAGGAGGAGTCGCAGAAGGATGAGGAGGAGGAGGAGGAGGAGCAGGAGGAGGAGGAGGGGGAGGAGCAGGAGGAGGAGCAGGAAGAGGGTCGAGTTTATTCCCTGCCGAGAGAAACGAGAGGGGATCTAAACTAAAGACCCGTCTGAGTGAGACTCGGGGTCGTCCCAGACGGGGGCACGCAGATCATGGCCCGCGACGTGCTCGCGGAAGAGGGGGAGCCAGTGCAGGTATTGGACGACGAAGAGGGGAACATGAAGTCTAGGGAGACAATATGGCCACAGCCATGCTGTCCACCCGCCGTTGTCATCACCCCTCCTTTGGCCGCCCCGAGAAATGACCAGATATGAGCTATATTGTTATGGGACTGGGATCCGAGGGCGACCAGCACACCACAGCACGTGAAAGATATAGCGCAAACAACAAGGTCCTGGAATAAGGATAGAATGCGTGGCCGCAGCGACCAGCGGCCTCCAGCAAATCTATGTGTGGTTCGACTGGGTCTGTCTCGTTGTCGTGCCGGCAGATCATTTGGTTCAGCTTCGCCATGTAAGGGTCGACGCCCTCAAAGCGCGCGCCCCCAATCGACTCGATTCAAGCCCATATTGCAACAGGACTTGAAGTGAGAAAGGGATCTTGACCCCCTTGATGAAATGATGGTTTCAGTCCGAACCCCGGTGAATACACGGGGCTACTACGACGACATGGTGCAAGCGATAAACGATAGATCGTCCAGGACTCCGGACTGATAATTTTTGGGCCATGAAATCCCAGGTGCCCCTGCCTCTATCATACACCCGTCGACCTACCACCAGCTCTCTGGGTGGCCAGTGACAGGACCCTGGGTGCCTCGCGAAAGTGTTTTGTGATTATAAGGGGGGTCTTGGGGACTGCCTGGGCCATCTGAGGAGATTCTGCAGCCATCTGGGGGCGTCTTGGAGGCTTCTTGGGCCGTCGTGGGCGCCTCTTGAGGGCATCTTCTGGGCCTATTAGGTCGACATGACGGCCTCTCGGCGAAAGAGGGACAAGTGATTGTGATTGCTACGCCCAATCATATTCAGTTGCGCCACCATATTCAGTCCCGCCTGTGGGCCTTCGTGGTCGCAAGCAGATTCAGCTGCGCCACGTGTGGTTAGTTTTGATGTGTGGGGTCCCTGGGCGTAGAGGCGGAAAAGGGAATCCCTCACACCGTGGTGGCTGAACTTTGGGCCCATTTGAGAGGGCATGGGGGAGGGCTGCGAAGCTGCACCTCAGGGATTCGGCAGAGTGCGGAACAGCGCTGGGCCTCGCACACCTCTTCATTCCTCCTCCCTTCTCTTCCTCTTCCTCATCCCTCCTCCCTCCTCTTCCTTCTCCCTTCTCCTCTCCCTCTTCCGCCTCCCTCCTCCCTCCCTCCCTCCCTCCTCCCTCCTCCTCCTCCGCCCTCCTCTTCCTTCCCACTGCCCCTCTTCCTCCTCCCTCCTGTCCGTGGCCCCGAAGGGCCAAGCCCGATCTCGAAGACGCAAGACCCACCTCCCAACCGGCTCGACACATGTCTCTGCATGGGCCGGTTGGGTGCATCGGAAATATAACAACAAGTCCAACAAAAGCCAGACCGTCGGAAACGCGACACGTTTTGTGCCAACCTGGTCGGTGCTCAGTGGACGGGGACTCCGGTCGATGTAGGAAGTAACAATTTCCTGCCAATGTTCTGAATCCTGCGCCATTCCGCTCAAAAGTGGCACTTTCCTGCCGTGTTCCTGCACCTTCCTGCGCGTTACCGAAGTCCCGTCACTGGGTACCCGTCTCGGTGGTGCTGCCGTGCATGATCCCAAAGCCAGCATTCGACATTCCACTAGTGTGCCGACCTGTGCAGAAGAGCTCTAAATTATGACGCGGCCATGAAGTGGAAACTGACAAACGTGAAACAGATGCTGACGCCGCGGGAACAAACCTGGCAAGGGCAGGGTAGAACTACGGTGCATATGCGTATTGCACCTGAGACCGTACGTCGAACGCAACACATATAATGTATATGTGTACACTATGTACCTCATGGACACATGCAAAATGTGTCCGATCGCGCGAATATCACCGCAGATTGTTTGAACATTCTCAGGAAGGACCACCAATGATACGAACCAACGCCCAGTCATAAACTCAAACATACGTGCGTCGTCGCTCAATACATGTATGTGCATTTCAAAATCCGCCAACGCCACTGGAGGGGTCATCCAGCCGCGATGCAGCTCAGTCCTCGTGAGAGCAACGTGTCATTGTGCATTCTACGCCTAACAATTAGGCATTCGTGATTTCCTGAGGGCTGGATCGCAAGCTCCCTGGGGACAGAGGAGCTCACCACACACGATGGTATGATTACAAATTACTTCACGCGCTCGACCACCATCGCCCCGACGTGGACCCATTCCCGCCGCCCTGTCGGGTCGCATCCCGTCATCCTCTGTCTGTCATAGACACGTTGAAGATATGTCACCTGGCCGTTGCTTTAATAACGAACTTGCACGCGAACCTCCTGAATCCGCAGTCCAATGGCCACGACTCCTCGAATAAATAAGGATCCGCGCTCACATTATCAGCCTGGAGACTGCAGCAGATGATTCCTAGAAGTCCAACCCACATTGTGGAGATTCCCTCCAAAATAAAATGGCCCAGTGGGGCCGGATGAAGTTCGAATAACACACTTAAACTAAGCAGAATCGTGGCGACGTGTCATTTGACGAGAAAGGAACTTACTTGCACATGGAAAAATCCTGACACTTCTCTGAAGTCCAGCACAACACACATGTAGCACGAATGTGCCGCTGTCACGTACTAGCCCCAATGGGCTTACACGACAATTGATCATTCCTTATGATAATACACGTTGCCCTTGCAGGTTACATCATCAGCTAACGTATCAACTTGACATGGGCGACTGATCGCGAGCCGGCCACTGATCGTGAGCCCTGCTTGAAATCAGACAGTTCTGAAGAGTTTCAACGAGCTGGACATTCAGAGTTAACACTGAAAAAGGCGCTCCTTTGTACATTTCTCATTTGAAGGTCCCCTTCGAAAGCAACCCTGTCGCGATCCACAACCCACACCCTCTGGGAAGTCAATTCTGCGATGGTGCAACAAGGACTGTGTGCCCGGTTACCTCAGAGACAACAAAACAAGCCTCAAAACATGCAGGACACCATCGGTGTTCGATTCAAGTTGCCCCTTGTCTACCAGATAAAAAGGTAAGTCTGCTGGTGGCAACTACTGATCGCCATCCGCATAGCACCACAAAAGCCTCTCTGCACCTGTCCATGGCTGTCAGCCACAGAAAACATTTCGGCCTCACGCAGGACGGGAAGAACGGCAACACAAACGACGAAAACACACCAAAAAGCACCAATGCCAAAACGTCGCGCTCCAACGACGACACCGACGATGACGCCAACGCCGACGCCGACGCCGACGACGACGACGCCGACGACGTCGACTCTGCTCACTCATCGCGCCTGGCCGCTCAGTTTCTAGAGCGGACCCCCCGGAGGCACACGTCTCAGGGACACCGCAAGAAACGCCGACTGGATTTTGGCCGCCCGGCCGCCATCTTGTCCACCTTCCAGGCTGCGTTGAAGACCAAGGCGGCATCCCAGCCTTGGCGTGTAGGCGATCGCGCCGCCACACCCAGGTCCAGCTGCTCGACCCGACGGCGAAGCCCGATTTCCCAATCAAACCGCGACTGTGAGCCTGATCGGTCGAATATGCTCCGGGCCGACGCTGCGATGTAGGACGAGAATGATGTCGTGATGCGATTTGCCCTAGGCCGGACATGCTGGAAACCTGGCTCAACCATCAAAGAAGCGAGAAGTCATGATTCATGACTTGTCCCTCCACTGATGATTGAGCCCGCACGATGAATCAACAATACGTGAATCTGAAAAGCGGAATTGCAAAACACCCTGGATGGCGTCGGCAATACATTCATGCAACCTGGAGCATCATTGAACAGATCCCCCGCGCAGGACAACTGTTCGGGTGCCACCCCAAAAATCTCAGAATGAACGATTCAAATTCTCCGCCACCGACTGACAACATCCCTGAGGCCGGCGGTCACGCAACCCGCAGACGCTGAGGCCGTCGCGCACTTTCCAGTCGGGGTCGTGCAGCACGTTCAACAGCGCCTCTGGGGAGTCAACGCAGCACAGGGCGGCGCGTCCCCCGCAGAACCGCCCTCAAGGTGAGGGCGCTTCCGGTATCCCTATCCCTAAGGTTGACACGCCAAAAGGCGATGACAATCTTAGGGATTCGCCCTCAAAAAATTACTCCGACGGTAGGACCCCGCATGAGAATCTGTTTAGCTTACTCTTTGTCCTTTCCTCTTCCTCCTGGGGCTCCCGCCTGAAACTTCCTCACAATTCACTCACAGACGAGGCTCCCGCTCGAGACTTCCTCCATATTCATATCTCGAGAGCCCAAAAGTGACGACAGTTGCACGTTGCGGATGACCAGCTCGGATTCAAACATGAAGTGCGGGCCCCATAAGGAGGGGGCTCCCGCCTGAGACTTCCTCACAATTCACTCACAGACGAGGCTCCCGCTCGAGACTTCCTCCATATTCATATCTCAAGAGCCCAAAAGTGACGACAATTGCACGTTGCGGATGACCCGCTCGTATTCAAACATGAAGTGCGGGCCCCATAGGGAGGGGGCTCCCGCCTGAGACTTCCTCACAATTCACTCACAGACGAGGCTCGCGCTCGAGAGTTCCTCCATATTCAAGTCTCAAGAGCCCAAAAGTCACGACAGTTGCACGTTGCGGATGACCCGCTCGGATTCAAACATGAAGTGCGGGCCCCATAAGGAGGGGGCTCCCGCCTGAGACTTCCTCACAATTCATTCACAGACGAGGCTCCCGCTCGAGACTTCCTCCATATTCATATCTCAAGAGCCCAAAAGTGACGACAGTTGCACGTTGCGGATGACCCGCTCGGATTCAAACATGAAGTGCGGGCCCCATAGGGAGGGGGCTCCCGCCTGAGACTGACTCCCGCTCGAGACTTCCTCCATATTCATATCTCAAGAGCCCAAAAGTGACGACAGTTGCACGTTGCGGATGACCCGCTCGGATTCAAACATGAAGTGCGGGCCCCATAGGGAGGGGGCTCCCGCCTGAGACTTCCTCGCAATTCACTCACAGACGAGGCTCCCGCTCGAGACTTCCTCCATATTCAAGTCTCAAGAGCCCAAAAGTGACGACAGTTGCACGTTGCGGATGACCCGCTCGGATTCAAACATGAAGTGCGGGCCCCATAGGGAGGGGGCTCCCGCCTGAGACTTCCTCGCAATTCACTCACAGACGAGGCTCCCGCTCGAGACTTCCTCCATATTCATATCTCAAGAGCCCAAAAGTGACGACAGTTGCACGTTGCGGATGACCCGCTCGGATTCAAACATGAAGTGCGGGCCCCATAGGGAGGGGGCTCCCGCCTGAGACTTCCTCGCAATTCACTCACAGACGAGGCTCCCGCTCGAGACTTCCTCCATATTCAAGTCTCAAGAGCCCAAAAGTGACGACAATTGCACGTTGCGGATGACCCGCTCGGATTCAAACATGAAGTGCGGGCCCCATAGGGAGGGGGCTCCCGCCTGAGACTTCCTCACAATTCACTCACAGACGAGGCTCCCGCTCGAGACTTCCTCCATATTCAATCTCAAGAGCCCAAAAGTGACGACAGTTGCACGTTGCGGATGACCCGCTCGGATTCAAACATGAAGTGCGGGCCCCATAGGGAGGGGGCTCCCGCCTGAGACTTCCTCACAATTCACTCACAGACGAGGCTCCCGCTCGAGACTTCCTCCATATTCATATCTCAAGAGCCCAAAAGTGACGACAGTTGCACGTTGCGGATGACCCGCTCGGATTCAAACATGAAGTGCGGGCCCCATAGGGAGGGGGCTCCCGCCTGAGACTTCCTCACAATTCACTCACAGACGAGGCTCCCGCTCGAGACTTCCTCATATTCATATCTCAAGAGCCCAAAAGTGACGACAGTTGCACGTTGCGGATGACCCGCTCGGATTCAAACATGAAGTGCGGGCCCCATAGGGAGGGGGCTCCCGCCTGAGACTTCCTCACAATTCACTCACAGACGAGGCTCCCGCTCGAGACTTCCTCCATATTAAAATCTCAAGAGCCCAAAAGTGACGACAGTTGCACGTTGCGGATGACCCGCTCGGATTCAAACATGAAGTGCGGGCCCCATAGGGAGGGGGCTCCCGCCTGAGACTTCCTCGCAATTCACTCACAGACGAGGCTCCCGCTCGAGACTTCCTCCATATTCAGGCCTCATGATGATGATGATGATGATGATGATGATGATGATGATGATGATGATGATGATGATGATGATGATGATGATCGTTCGATGCCGATGATGGTGAGTGATCGTGGGATGGTGATGGTGATGCTGATGGTGATGATGATGATGAGTGGGGAGTGATGGTGATGGTGATGATGATGGAGGAGGAAGCAAAGAGGAGCAGAGGAGAGGGAGGAGGAGGAGATCCTGCACGGAGGGTGTGCAGAGAAAACAAGAACCCCACTTAGGATGTGGGGAATAAGGGAATCCCTAAGATTGGCATCGTGATGCGGAGGTGCCCAGCTAATAGGGATAGGGATATGTCCCAGGCTGGTAAGCATCCCCTGTGCACGTGGCGCCCCCACGTGCCCGACCGGGGTCAGATGCGCGCTGCTCGGTGCCTTCCTGGAGCCACCCGCTGCACCCACGCGTCCGCGCCACGAGAGCACACAAACGTGCACCCGCCGACGAGTTTTGCCTGCGCCGTCAGGGAGGGTGTCGGTGTCACAAGTCGCTGGCTCTCGGTGGTGATGTATACAGCGGCACCCTCCCCTGAGGCCCAGGACAAGTGCAGTGGGGTTGGAGGGGTGTCTGGGTGTGCTGTTTTGTGGCGGAGCGTCGATGCTGCGTCGAACACCCGTCGACGAGCCTCCAAGTGATTCTGGCGGGGGGGCCCCCGAAGCGAGCGTATATAAAAATGCTGGGGGGAGCCACACAAGCCTCCGGCCTGACAGCCTTGGAGCCGAGAAGCCGGAGGTGCGGAGAAATGCCCCAAGCCCGCGCGCCTCCCGGTGAGCGCGCTGCCCGCTAGAAGCCGTCGGATCGATCGGACCTCCCCAGACTGCTCATACAGTCATCTTCGTGGGCAACTCACGGGAGCCTGCCATGCCACTTTGCCGGCTGTTGCGAATGGACGCTGGCCGACTCTAATCGATGCTTCCCGGACGCTACAACGACGCCAATCAAACTTCAAAACGGCGCCTTCTCATCGATCACCACATCACATGCTAGCGGATGCTACGGTGGGGGCATTGGATAAAGGAAACCTTCGATAAGGAATTCAGGGTCTGGAAGCCGGTGGAACTCCAATCGAAGCTTGGCCATGGATATCACCGCCGCCCTCGTCAGATAAGGAATCCCCCAGGGTCTGAAGCCTCCTGGGTACGTTCCTTAACGAACGCCCCCACCGTAGTGCACCCTGTAGATGGCACTGCGAAGAGATACCAAGGCTGCCAGCAGCTGCGACCGAAAGCCATCGTGCTGTCATGAGGAACGCTGGAAAGGACACCAAAGGGGCTCTTATGGCGACGGCGAGGACACGGATGGCTTCCCCGACCTGGATCGAAGGAAAGGCACGAATACCAGAGCCCTCCTCCTCCTCCTCCTCCTCCTCCTCCTCCTCCTCCTCCTCCCCCTCTCCCGCCCTAGATACCAGTTCCCCGACCTAGACCTAGTCCCCACGGGATTTGGTTGCAGCGCCTTGACTGTAAAGCAGAGCCGAGCCAGCCAGCCCCAAACGAGCTGCAGGCTCGCGCGCGCTGGCCGCTGCCTGGCGGCATCGCATGACTTTTCGCCTGCCCGTGGTCAGAGGTCACGCAGGGGGGCAGCATGGGGCTCTTGGGGGGGGGCCTCTCAAGGCTACCCGGGGGGCCTCCGGAGGACTCTCGGGAACACCGCACGGCTCGACGAGCCGCTCCGGCCCGCTGCCAGACCCCAGCCTCTGTTATCTGCCCGCCGCTCCACCGGTGTTCGGCGCACCCTGGGTGAAAAAGGCTCCGTAAGCATCGGCCACGGCGTCTGCTCACATCCTCCATCGGTTTCTCTGTTCCTTCGCGCTCTGCCATACCGCCGCCCCGCTACTCGCGCAGTCCAGTCGCTCTCTCTCTCTCTCTCTCTCTCTCTCCCTTCACCTCGTGCTCTCCCACTTCCTAATCGAATATATACTGGATCACCCCGTACACCTATTCACACGATGTTTGATGTATTCATGCGCCTTGCTGTGCGTATGCGCAGTCGCTTCTGGAGCTGAGCTTCATCTGCCATGCGTCGGCTCCAGCGTTGTTGGAACCGAGTGCTGCACAAGTTTCATAACACGAAGGTTAACAAAAGCAGCGGCAGCATAAAAGCAAGGCTGAGCCTTTCAAAGCACTGCGAATGCGACCACTCGATCACTTCAAGCAATGCCGACATGAGAAGGTTGCCGCAATGTCTGCCTCAGTGAGATCGCGCATCTGCGGGATCGTGCCAGAATGGTGCATCAATGGATGCAGTGGGAAGTGGCAACGGCCCATCTAGAAACGGAGGAAAAGAGAAAGCCCACCTGGTACGTCCGTGGCCCAAAGATTCTGTACTTCTCGGGCTCGGAGTACATGGTCACCTTGTTGTTCTCGAACTGGATCGCTTCCAAGGCCTTGTCCTCAGCAAGACGTAGCAGCCCGCTCGCTGCCGCCCGACGAACCTGGGCGTCCTGGTGACTCAGGTCCTTCTGCGAATCCCGAAGTGTGTGGTTACTGCTATGCGTGCCCATGCCTTCCCCTCTCCATGAAAGGGAGGGGGGGGCGAGCTGTGGGGGCGGGGGCAGAGCAAGAAAGTCACTGTGCGGGAAACGGATTCGTCAGCAGCCACCGGCCTGCGTCAGCCTCCTCTCCTTGGATGTCATCTCCTTATCGTCGTAATTCAGCGGTATCCTCTCGATGTCCGTCACCTCTCGGGGGCGCGCAAACCTGGATTTGCGATCCATGGACTCGGCGCGCGGTCGCCAAGTCCATGGATCGGTCGAGGTGCCCTCCCCCAAAATGCGGCCGGTGCCGCCACGCCCGGCGGCGGGAATCCGCGAGCTCCCGTGGAAGCGGGACCCGTCGCTGATCCACGCCCCCGTTGATCCATGCTTGCGTTACGTCGGGCGTGTCCCTCTACAGGAAGAAGACTCAAAAATAGTAAAAAACAAAAAAAGTATGGGGACGATGTGTTGATCACTCATGACTATTGTTGAATATCTTTTGGCTATTTTCTATTTTTCGTCCAAAATCCCCCTGTAGGGGGACATGGCCGACTTAATGCTTGCGATCGCCTGAGCCTCTCGCAGCAGCACGTGGCTTCACAGGAAACACTCCACGGACACAGCGTTCCCCCCCGGGGGGGGGCGCGCACGCAGCAGTGCACCGAGGGGCTCGGGCAGGGGAGGGGCACCCCCCCGGCCCGGCGGGCGCAGCCCCTGCGGCATGCGCCTATCCGCCGGCGCCGCGAGGGCATCGCGAGGCGCGCGGCAGCTCTCTCCGGTGGCCACAGGCACACACACACAAACAAACAGACACCAACAACAGGATCCTCCATGCTTCCCACATGTCCGGGGCTCTCATCCTCCCCCCTCCCTCCCCCCCCCCACTGCCCACATTCTCCCATATATTTCCCTGGGAGTCGACGATGGATTCTGTCAGTGTGTGTGTGTGTGTGTTCCCGCTCCTGAAAATCACTGGACCTGGAGTGGGGGGGGGTATCAAGCCCACACCAGGGGGGTCCGAACTCACACGCGCCGTGGAGGGGCGGCACGAGAGCGGCGCCGACGCGGCCCAGGACGGGCCCCTGGTCGCAACGCTCCTCCTCCTCCTCCTCCTCCTCCTCCTCCCTCCTCCTCCTCCTCCTCCTCCTCCTCCGCCACCTCCGCCCTCCTCTCCTCCTCCTCCCTCCTCCTCCTCCCTCCTCCCTCCTCCCTCCTCCCTCCTCCCTCCTCCCTCCTCCCTCCTCCCTCCTCCCTCCAGGCGGCCCTGGAAGCCTCCCCGGCAGCCCGAGAAAGGCCCGAGGAGGCCGCGCGAGGCACCCGAGCGGCCTCCAGAGGTGCCCCAGGAGGACACGACAGAGACCCTCGAAGGCCCAGTGCACCGACGAACCTGTGCGTGCTCGGGGGACCTACGCTCTCCGACTTTCTCGCCTGGAGAGGGCTTCAGGACCGTCTTGACTACCTACCAGACCACCCCAACCCAACCCGAAGACCCGAATTTCGGGTTGGGGGGGGTACGGGTTCCATATGCGTTTTTCAATGTTCCCTGACCCCCCCCCCAACTGGAAATGGAGGGCAAATTGAGGCCTTCGGGTTGGGTTGGGGTGGTTTGGTGGGTGGTGACGTATGAGGTGGACCTGGGACGGCAGTGCACCGGGGAACACCCGATGCAACCCGAGACGATCCCCGAGAAACCCAATGACAGTCCGAGAAGGCCACCCAGGACAGGCCGAAGGCGGAGAAGAACATGCCCCCAGACAGCCACAATTCCGTTCAACCTTTCCCTGAAGCTTGCCCCGCGCCCCTAACCCCAAGAGAACACGAAAAACGCTCTTCGGTGGTCCCAAGAGGCCCAAAAGAGGCCCCAACAGGCCACCGAGAACGCCGCCCTAACCTCTCCAAATAATCCACCTGGCATTCAAAGTCACAAGTAACATTTACAACACACATTCTATGCACGATTGAACTGAAAGGGTCGACGACCAGGCGCTATTCTAACACATGGCAATCTGGAGATTTCTGAATACGTAGACCTCGGATAAGCACCTGAAGAAATCCAAGGTGGCCCGAATGTATCCAAGAGTTGTGACCGCGTTACGCTGTTACTATGTGAGTGCGGCAATGGATGGCACCTGCGCGCGACTGGCACGGCGGTGTGAAATAGAAGACCATAATGGAAAGCTGGAACAGCCAAGCCAATCAAGAGCTTCAAATGAAATCATGAAGACCACCTGCCGATGATTCGTCAATGGTGCGACTTGTACTGTGCAAAGGGTCACCAGCATGGAACGTCGGGGTACAAGTTAGATGGCAAGCATGGCGAATAAAATGGCACCGACCCACAAGTGCATTCACGATTAGTGTCCTCTGTAGCGGCCGCAGCAACGCCCACTCGATGGCTGGGTGGCCAGGTCCAGCTCAGGACACGAGACGAGACGAGGCGAGCTCTGCAATGTCTGAACCCACTTTTGCTCGAAAGCAGGATTTGCAGCCCTGACTGGCTGCGAGGACGGTCGTCAACGAACCGTTGCTACCCAGAGCCCTGTGCACGCGCGGGGAACACGCGGCGCCCGCCGGAGCCCTGCGCATACAGGAGGCAGCAGCATACAAATGTCGGGGGCTAGACGAACCGGGGGGGGGGGGAGCGCGCATGCTGGGCTGTCAAGCGCATGCCTGGCTGGCGGGCCCCACGAGTCACCTGCAGAGAGCCGGCACGGCCCGCCCATCAGCAGACTGCCGCCCTCGAGCACCCCCCCGACAGAGAGCCGCACGTCACCCGTATCGCGTGCTCCGCTCCAACCGGTCGATTGTCGACCCACCGCTGCTTGATCTGTGCGTGCATGGCGATGAGTTGACCATGTACCGCGCGGGTCTCTGGTACTAGAGACCGTCCTGCAGGGCAGTCATGTGACCTCAACACGGCACGATGTAACGCGGCGCATCATGTTATATGACGACCTGCGCTTTCCAGACGCCTGATTACCATCCTCCACCCACCTCCCCGAGCCCTCGTCAGAGAATGGCGTGCTCACGCAACCATCAGCATTTCTCTGTGTCTGCTCCTCTCACTCTGTGCTGGGACCAAACGCAAGCGGTCCACGACAGCCCCGCGGCTGCGACGAGGACGCGACTCTGGTCCCCTTGCCCCAGAGAGAGGCCCCGACAATGCACCGAAACTGCTCGAAGTCGTGCCTACCTAAGGGTGCCTCCGAACGACCTCCAGAATCCACACGACGGCCCGACTGGATCCCAAATCGTCACAACCATCTCTACCGACTGTGCATATGTGTCGTGACGGCGATCCGGGAATCTCGGCCCCTTCCACGGGGCGGGTCTTTCACCCAGAATGAACTTGGAAGGTCCAGGGGCCTGGGCACGGCCTCGAAGGATCGACACCGTCGAAATACGTCACGTTGCTTTCCGCGCTGCCAGGATCTGAAGCAAGAACAGGTCAGCCAGCGTGGACCCCATGTAGCGCAGAGCACTGCAAAGCAGTGCAATGCAGTGCAGAGCACTGCAGAGCGAGGCAGAACAGCGCCAAGCAGTGCGAGGCAACGCCGTGCGATTATTGCCATGCGATTGCAGTGCCATGCGATTGCAAACCAAAAGGCAAAGAAGGGCAATGCGACCGCAGTGCCATGCGACTGCCCCAGGGGGCCACATGCGAACCCTGCCCCTACCCCCTCCGAAATCGTGGGGGGGTGGGGACAGGGTTCGCACGTGGCCCCCTTATGCCCTGCGACGGAGGAGGGACAAGGGGGGGGGGGATGGCAGCGCGGCGGCGGCGACGCGGCGCGGGCACGGGGCCGCCGGGCCCGCAACAACCGCGGTGCCCTGCTGCGGGAGAGCGTTGGCGCGGCGACGTGCGGGCTCCGGGGGCCGTCGTCCCCGGGGGCCGCGAGCGGGCCCAGGTCATCCCGGACCCCGACGTCTGGAGCAGGGGCCGACCGTCCCGGCATTCCTGGAGTCCTGCCACGACATGTTCTGAGAACCCACCAGTGTTCTAAGAGAACAAAAACAATGCTCTTGGAACATACGCCCCATGTGTTCAAACAAGACAATCTCCGCCAGAAATGCTCTAAGAACATTTCGTGGAAACCGCAAAAGGTTCTTAGAACATTGTTCGGTAGGGCTATAGACGAGCCAGGACGCTTCGCCACTGCTTGACAGTTTTCCCAGACCCCGACGTCGTGATTTTTTGCCGCAGCGGCGACCCCCAGAGGTCGGGACCCCTTCCCCCCGGGACCGGCGTTCCACCCCGAGTCGCTCTTCGATACGGCCTCGAGGCCCGTCCGGGGGCCCCCCGAGGCCGAACAAAAAGAAGGAGGCGCCTCCCGGCGCGCTTGTTCCACACGGCGAGGGGGCCTGGGCCCACAGCAGCGCAAGGCGAGACCCTGAGGGCAAGCGCTGCCTGGGGGGGGCCACGGACAGGCCCGGCCCGACGCACGCCGAAGGCGGCCACGGTCCTGCCCGAGGCAGACGGCCCCCAGGAGCACGCCAGGCAGCAGCAGCAGCAGCAGCAGCAGCAGCACTGGCAGGCCCGCGCCGCCGTCGCGCTCCAGAGCCCCGCGGCCTCAGGGTAGAGCTGATGCTCGCGCCCCCGGGGAGGGACATGGGGTGGGAGAAGGAGGAGGAATGCACTGCACCGACCCTGCAGACGTGCTGCTGGGGACTTTGTGTGGACGTCTGCCAGTGCAAGACCCAGAAACGACGAGCGAAAGACGACGTGACGTTCACGTGGATTCTTTTTCGTCGTCGTTCCCGGCCCCCCAACAACATCCGCACGAAATTCACATCGAAATCCAAAACGAAACTCTCCAGGACAGTCTGGGCCCATCCCGCGTTTTCCCGAGCGAAATCCGCTCTGCGTTGTTGGCGCCATGAGGAGAAGGAGGGAGGTGAACGAAAGGTGGGAAAAGGAGGTGAACGACGTGGGGTGGGCAGATGGAGATAGGGGCGGAAGACGAACCCCGAGATCCTGGCGACGCAAGCTTTCCGAGCCGGGCGTTGTCGCTCGATTTCGGGCCTGGGGGCGGACCCCCACACATCGATCCGGCTCGGAAAATGCCGCGAAAAGATGGGGTCCATGCGCGGGTCCGGGGGTGATGCTTTGCGATCTCTTGCATTTTTCTCGCAGCGTCGGATCTCAGGGAAGAAGAAGAGGAGGATGAGGAGGAGGAGGAGGAGGAGGACATCAGGAAGGGATGCTCGGAGAGCGCGCTGGAGGCGGGAGAGGGGGAGAGAGAAGGGAGGGGGAGGGATAGGAGCGCGCAAGGACGAGGGGAAAAGAGCTCGGCCGTCTAGCAACGCTGGCTGGCCGCCCTGCCCATGCTCCGCGGCGTGCAACCTCGAGCGCCCGCGGCAGGGACGTCGCCGCGTCGGCAGCTCCGCCCGCGCACAGCTGCAGGAGCAAAACAAGCTGCGCAGGCGCAATTTCTCGGAGGTCCCCGCGGGCGTCTCGGATCGGCGCTCGGTGTCACGAGGCGTCGAGGAACAAGCGCTGCATAAGCACGATGCCTCGGAGCGCCCCGCGGAATTCCTGGATCGGCGGCGGGCCCAGCTCCCCGGCGCGCAGAGCGCGCGGGGGGCGGCGCCAGAGGCGCCGCCAGGGGCGTCCAGCGCCGATCCGAGAGACAGCCACGATGGGCTCCGAGGCGTCGCGCTTACGCAGTGTTTGTTCTTCGACGCCTGGTGACGCCTCCACCCCTGGCCTTCCAGGGCGCTCAAAAACAAAAAAAACCTCCAGACCTGTCTGGACCGCCCCAAAAGCGTCGACAGGAACGTAGACGTCGGGGTCATGGCGCTGTCTTTGTTAGCCCTCCTCGGGTGGTCAGGGGCGAGGCACGCGCCTCCTCCTCCTCCTCCTCCTCCTCCTCCTCCTCCTTCTCCTCCTCCTCCTCCCCCCCCTCCTCCTCCTCCTCCTTCTAGGCGCGTACCCAGGGCGCCCAGAGTCCTCAGTGTCGGCCACCACTTCGCAGAAGGCGTATAAATGCCATCCTCACCTGTGAGAGGACGGGGCCCACCTGCGAGTCCGAAAAGTGCGGGGCGAAGGGAGCAATAAAAGTGTAAAGGAGGTGGGCGACAGCAGAGAAGTGGAGGGCGTCAGAGGAAGACGGAGTGGGATAAAGACCAAGCCGAGAGATCGGGCACTCAGGAAGAGGGCGCCGCAACACTCTGGCACAATACGAGACAAAGACAGGGCAAGAGAGATAGTGTGGGATCGTATCCTTCGCTCTAGGGTTACACTTGACAACGCAGAAGCAGTCATTCTTTTGAAACCTGGACTCTGTGGTCCAGGAGCCTGACCATGTTTTTATACACGCAGAGGCTAGGGCAGGCTGAAGAGAGCGACACAAACTCTGGATGGCAGGCCAATCGATGGCAATGATGCGACTGCGATGGCCAGGGAACCACTTCATGAGGCGAGCGGTAAAGGTCTCGTGAAGCGTGTCTGGGAACAACGACGCGGTGAGAGAGCTCGTGATCAAGCGCTGTATCTTCGGAGGACAGGAGCGAGGAGCAGCAGCAGGAGACTCAGCAAGGAGCGGGGTGACGAGGTCGAGAGCATCTCTGCCAGCGCTTGCAACACGACGGCAGCTCGGGAAGCCTTGGGCGGCTTCGGCCAGCTGCTCTACAAAACTGATAATCTGCCAGAACCTTGGGCCCGGCCCGTCCTGCAGCACATGCCTGTGCGGTCGGAGCTCGATGGCCTTCTGCTGGAGCGCCTCGCGCCAAGTTTCCCAACCGCGAAACGTGACCACCGCAGCTCTCATGAGGGCGGCTCCGGAGACAGCCTCGGCGCTCGGGTACTTGGGCCCTCCCCAGGCCGAAAGATTAAAGAAGTCAGGTCTACTCATCGCACAATGTGGTGTCTTGCATAGACTAGCTAGCTGGGCGTGCTCTTTACGAGTGACAGAGGGGGGAGGGGGGAGAAACTGACCCACGTACGACAACACGGGGGGGGCACGTTTGGAGTAAAGAGCAGCGCGCACAGCTGTCGGGGCAGAGGCAGCGGCGATCGCGGCCGCGCGAGCAGCGCGCTTCGCGCATGGGGCGACCCACGAGGCGAGCACCACTGCAGGCCCCATGCGCAGCCCTAAATAGAGCAAAGACGGGGCGACCACGAAATCGCTCCATTCGGGGATATGTGTTCGGATCCAGCTTCTGTATGTGTCGGCTAACGCTTCGGAAAACGAGCCAGCCAGCGGGGCCACAAAACACTGTTTGTGCTTAAGGAACAAAGCGGCCAGGCGCTCTGCGGCCTTGAACATGCGGTGCAAAACTTTCAAGAACTGAAGCTGAAAAACCAGACTGCCTATGTCGTCTGCGCACGCTCGGGCGACCCCTCGTCGGTTCGCTTCGAGCGCGTTCGAAAGGAAGGCTAGGAAGGGGTGAGATGCGATCGCACGCAAGGTGCCAGAGGCGGGGTACCCTTGGACGATCCCAGACATTATATAGAACAAGCGCATAGCGACGGGGCCAGCCGTTCCAACACATTCGACGTTAGCGTAGATCAGACGGAGGAAGTCAAGCAGAGGGGGGGGAAGGTCAAGACGAGAGAGGGCGAGAAAAATCCACTGATGGGCCAGGGAAGGAAAATCTTGGCCAATATCAAAGCTGATGAGGGCGGGGAGGTAGGAAGGGGCACGCTCAGGCATGGACGCGATACGAGCTTGAACGTCCAGTTCTAGAATGTTCATTCCCAGATTTCGAGAGCACACAAATCCCCTCTGCGACTGGTCAATGAAGCTCGGCAACGCTCTAGAGAGCTCCCACGTGCAGGCTGCTGTCATCAACTTGCAGTCGCAGTTTTTCAAGCCCAGCGGTCCCGTCTGGGAAACCGATCGGTCGATGGCAACGTCGTCGCCTTCCTCAGAACCTTTCGGAAGAAATGCCCCTCGAACTTTGTTGAAACTATAGAGCATCATGTTGCCCTCGAGACACCGCCACGTCGCCTGCGTGAGAAGCTCGCTGCCACAAAGGTGCATGGCCCAAGCGAGGTACGGGATGCCGTCAGGTCCGGGCTCGCTCGTCTTGGCGTGCCAGAGGATCCGATCGAACGTCGCCTTCGAAGGCGGCCGAAGGTCTCGCAGAGCAGCCTGCGGTGCAAAGCGGTCAAGATAGACGCCAGCAGCCTCGGTGTCGATCTGTTTCGAAGCGAATACCTGTCCCCGGCATTGCCCAAGAGCGAGAAGTTTTCCCTCTGGGTCCGTGATCCTGGAACCGTTAACCTTTATCCCCTGGATGGTGAGCTTGCGGTCGAAGGGGCTCCATAGTTTAGCACGGCGAGCGATGCCCCGAAGACGACGGCGATGTTTGGCTAGGATGTTGTCTGGAGTGTCTGGCTGCATGCACTGGCGTACCTCAGCCGCGGCTCGATCAGCAGCTGCCTGCCGCGCAGCGTTCGTGGCCTCGAAAAACTCGTGCGGCGACAGCAAAGAGACAGAGGTCTGTCGCACATCCGCTTTCAAGTACTTGCGCCCCACCCAGTGAGTTCTCTGAAGTCCGTTAGCTAGGTGAACATCTTGATGCCAAAGAGCCCGAGATATAGCATTGAGAATGATAAGCCCCGCAAGAGGAGAGTGAGGGTGGTTAGCGATAAGACTATATCGAGCGTGTTGTGCAGCAGACCGCATAAGCTTGTTGTGAAACTCGACCAGCAGCGGCGGAGACAGCTCCGACACATCTGCTACCTCCATCGCTTTCTTCAAATACTCTTGGAACTCAGGCATCCTGAAGAGGTCCCTGGGAATCGGTCTGGCATCTGGGTCCGTTTTCTGCCTCGGAGAAATCGCAACAGATACCCCCACGTGATCTGAAACCCGCTTTCCACTCGAAATTTCAGGCATACCGTGAAGTTCAGCAGAAGCATTCAATTGCGTCGGCGACCAGCCTGAAGATGACACGAACACTCTATCGATGGCGCTCAGCGGGTTCATCTGCTTATTGCAATGCGTTTCCCCCTCCACCTCCACCTCCGTGAACCAAGGGAAGAGACGACGCCAAAACTGATCTCGCCGATGCTGCCGATCAGCGAGAGGCTGTCCGTGCAAATCAGGCGTGGTTCCTAATGACCGAGGAGGCCGATCAGCGACGTTGAAATCACCAGCGAGCACGACCATGCATAAGAGCGGGTTCTGCTGGGCCCTCTGGAGGTCTAGTTGGATCTGGTCTTCAAGTTGCTGTCGGTATATCTGCGATATATCGTGATTGTGGATATTGTAGTGTGAGATCCAAACCCCAGAAGAGAATCCGATAGTCACCCTGAGAAGTCTGCCAGGAACGATCTGAAGCGGTTCGATGACAGGTGGGCCCCTCGGATGGGTCAGGGAGAAGTCTGTGCGATCACTCACGTCGCCGACGAAGAACGAAGAAAACGCCAAGAAAGGACGGTGGAGATGATCGAGAAAATCTCGCACTGCAACCTCGGATCCATGTGTCTCCTGTGCTGCCACCAGCGCCCCACGCGAGAGCAGAGACTTTAAATAAGACAACTTCTTGGATCGAATCACAGGTGAGTGGAAGAAGAGTGCTCTGGCATTCGAAATGGCTAGTGTCAGCGGAGCCGCCGACGATGCACTTCCTTGCCAAGACGCGTAGAACTTGCTAGGAACACCACTGTATGTTCTCGTCCTCTCTGGCACCGACTCCGACCAGAGCATCACGAATAGCCTGTTCGTTGGAGTTGAGGAGCGCCAGATTGGCCGAGCAGAACTCGATGGCGGCAGACGCCGACGCACTTTGGATATTGACTCGGATGAGTTGCTTCCACTGCGACGAGATCGAACCGAGAGCTTTGTCCGTGTAGAAGCGAGCCTGCGGGTAGAGGCCAGCCAAGCGGACTCTGATCTGAGCGTGATCTCCTGGCGGACCATGGAGGGGCTCTTGTCCGTGGACACGTGCAGCTCGGTCTCCGATCCTTGAATATTTTGACATGGAAATCTCTGCCAGCCACCATCGCGAAGACGAAGCGCTCCCATGGCTTGTCCGACGCGACGTGCTGCCAGGGCGCCGTTTCCCTGAACTTGAAGAATGAACCGCTTGTCCACAGGCTCGCACTCCAGCTTGAAGAGTGTCTGGTCCAATTGCACACGGTCGAGCCACGGTCGGATAGCTGCGAGCATCGCCTGCTTTGCCACAGGAACTTTGGCCCGCACGATAATGAGAGAGGTATCTGGTGCACGGTGGAAGGAGGTATCATCCACAGGGACTGTCGCTGGTTTTTCACCCTGGAGAATGCCCAAGTGCTGCCGCAACTCGACAATCGCTGTCTCGAGCTGGGTGATGCGGGCCTCTGCTCGGCCCTGACGACATTCGAGACCAGAGATACGCTTCTCGACCTGCCTGCCCAAGTCATCGCAGCTCTTGGAGACGGAGGTGGCCAGCGCCGCGATGCCAGCCTGAAGCCCTCCGACCGCCATGAGGAGCTCCTTCTTCGTGAGGTCGATGTACTCTCGGACTGCACCAAAAGAGTCTTCATGAGCGTCCTGGAATTCACCTGCACCGTCTCCACTTGCAGTCCCAGAAACAGTAATAGGCGCATTAGGACACATAGAGCCCAGATCGCCAGTCCCCGCCCTCGGCTGCGGAGACGCTGGGAACGTGGGCATGAGCTCGAGCTGTTCTGCCAATCGTTTCTTGTCATCTTCGTCAAGGGTCGCCAGTGTCGCCGCTGCTGCTGCTCCGCGTCGGGCGTCCGCACTCCGACTGCGGCTGTGGGCATGGCTTCCACGTGCCTGCTCGGCGGCAGGCATGGTTGGCACTGACTCTGGGCTGGAACGGAACTGGCAGAGAGAATGATTGGCGCCGTGGGCCCTTCGCCCCAAGCTGTCTGGACCAGACAGGCTACGGAAGGGTCCAAAGCTAATCGCTGATTCTCGGGTCCTCGACCCTTCACAACGTTTAGCCTTGAGCCAAAATGGCTACGGACCTCCTCCTCCTCCTCCTCCTCCTCCTCCTCCTCCTCCTCCTCCTCCTCCTCCTCCCCCTCCCCCTCCTCCTCCTCCTCCCCCTCCCCCTCCTCCTCCTCCTCCTCCCGCCCCCGGCGTCCTGCGAGGCCCGGCGCTCGCTGCGCAAGCCTCGGCACTGGCGCGCCCGGCCCCCCCCCCCGCGGGCGGCGCGAGGAGCGAGCAGCCCGCTCGGTGGTGCGCCCCGTGGCCGCGCAGGCGGCGGCTTTCCCCGTGCTGAGATGATCACCGCGAGGGGCACTCGAGGGACAGGCCAGTCCTCCTCCTCCTCCTCCTCCTCCTCCTCCTCCTCCTCCTCCTCCTCCTCCGCCATTCCTCCTCCTCCTCCGCCCCTTCCTCCTCCTCCTCCGCCCCCTGCTCCTCCTCCTCCTCCTCCTCCTCCTCCTCCTCCTCCTCCTCCTCCTCCTCTTCCTCCTCCTCAGCCCTTCAACGCCCGAGGATAGGGGGGCTTCTGAGTGGAGGCCAGGCCACAAGAACCTTTACACGAGAAGCCAAACCCTGAGACCCCAGGATCTCCATCGAGTCTTGGTGTGGGCACGTCTCGCCTTCCACAGCAAAGCCATCGAAACTCAAGAAACCCAGGGCTCCCTGGAGGCAAGCAGGGTGCTTCTTGGTATGGGCCTCCACTGTATGAGTGGATGCCAGGATGGGATATACCAGGCCTAACCTGGGCTGTGGTGAGGAAACTCCTGGAGGCCTCGCGCGGCAACTTGAGACCCGATTGACGTCGCATCCACGTCGGACTACGTCGGAAATACGTCGGATTTCCGTCGGACTGGCGCCGGAGCATCGCCGCGCGGGCGTCGACCCATAGCTTGTGGAGCTGACGTGCGGACTAGATGATACAACTGGTTCGCGCCGAGCGAGGCCTCCCGGACTCTCCCCATAAAGGTTGTCCTTGGGTCACAGGTGCCCCCCAAGTGGTCTAGGGGGCTTGGAGACAACCCCGCTGCGTGTGCGGAGCCTACTTCGCCCAGATCGCCCACTCCACCGAATTCACTGAGGGCACCCGGAAGCCACCTGTGAGCTAGGCTGGCCAGGCCAGATACAACCCACACCACAGCATTCGCTTCCAGCCTCCATGCCTTGGCCGCGCGCAGAAATGGGGTCTGGGGGAGGAGGTATATGGGGGAGGGGGGAAGGCTGCTTCTTGGAAGGCGCCAGCCTTACACGTCGTTCATTTCTAATTGTGCTCCTTTCTAATTGTCATCGTTTCTAGTTGTTCCTGGCCCCCCAGTGGCCAGGAAGAGGCCCAGGATAGCACAATTAGACATGAAAAGATCTTGGCCCCCCAAAAACCAAATAACTCCCGGATAATTAGAAGTGAAAATGTGCACGTCTACAGCAAACATGGCCCCCGCCCTCCAAGCAGCAGGGGGTGCTTCTGCGCAGGCCTCCGCGCGTGGCTGGCTGTGCCCTTCTCAGCCAGCCCCCGCGGGGAGGTCGGCAGGGGCGGGCGCGCACACCCGGCCGCGTGTGGGCAGGCCACCAGATCGCGCCCGGCGAGCCTTGGGCTCCCCCCCCCGGTGACGGACACACTTGTTTGTATACCGCTCTTCGCCCGC
Source organism: Prorocentrum cordatum (assembly GCA_963575745.1). NCBI lineage: Eukaryota > Dinophyceae > Prorocentrales > Prorocentraceae > Prorocentrum > Prorocentrum cordatum. Next base: position 40,265 of record CAUYUJ010016962.1, read on the forward strand.
TGAAGCACGTCCGCATCCGCGCCCTCGCGGTCTGGATGTCGGGGCGCGACCCCGTGGATTTCGCGTTCGCGCGAAGACGTTCCGCGCGGGGCAGCCGTGGAAAAACGCCCCGTATCCGCGGGGTCGCGGCCCACGAGCACAGGCCATCCTCATAGAGCCTCGAGTGTCAGGAAGCAACTTCTGGGAGGTCCTCGTGAAATAGATTGTGGGCGCCGTTCAGCCTGGTGCAAGAGCCATTGAGAGCCGGATGAGCCCAACTAGGATACATCAAGCGAACCTGCCTGTTGCTAAAAATCGCGCTGAGAAAAAAGAGGCTACATGTGTGGAGGATGCCTCAAGTGAAACTGCAATGTTCGAAAATTCGGGCCCCACATCATTGAGTCCGTTGTGTTTTCGAAGGCTTCATGGTCAGATGGTTGAAGAAGGCTGTGCTTTTGGATCGTGACGTGGCGATCTGCGTGAGAAGCGCGTCCGATGTTCAGGATGTTGGGGATGTCCCGAGCGAAACGGCCAAACAAAGACACGCGGCTTCAATGCGTCGCCTCGGAGCCCTACTCTCTCGGAGAGGTGCGTACCATAATTGACTATCTACAATCACCGTGCGAACTCTGAATGCCGTGGAGGCCCGACCACAAGACACCTTCCACGAGAAACCCAACCCAGAGACCCCAGGACGCCCACGGAGCTTTGGTGTGGGGACATCACGCCTCCCGTCGCAGAACTATCACAACACGAGAAACCCAGGGCACGGAGGCTAGCAGGGTGCCCCTTGGCCTGGGCCTCCACCGCAGGGAACGGAGGGGGCTCTTCCCTGACCCCCCGGGCGAACCCCAGCCACACCGGTTTTGGCCCCCCTCGACTTGGGATCCCAGGAGCGGCCCGACTGCCAGGGCCCCTCCTGAGCCCGTAACGGTCCCTAGTTAATGCTGGCGGCGCGCACAAGAGGGTACCTAGAGATCCGACGCAAAGACGGAAGTTCTTCGAAACTTTCGGCCGCTAGGGGCCCTCGCTGGCTCTCGGGACCGTCAAAAAACGACTCAGGATGAAAAATTGGTCTCGGGGAAATGGGTCCAGACCGCTAGGGGCCGACGTAAAAAAAAAAAACATGACATCGGGGCTCTGGGTATGGGGGAGGGGGGAAGGCTTCTTAGAAGCAAGCCGCTTCTTAGAAGAAGACGGCCTTACATCTACAGACAAGGCCCGGGCCCTTCTAAGAGAAGCAGGGACGCTTCTAAGAAGCCTTCCCAGCCTTCCCCCTCCCCCTACCCCCCTCTGCGCGCCGCAAATTATCAGCGTCTTGACTGCACTCTGAGTGCCTCGATAAATTCGGGCCCCCGGACTACAGGGCCACCCCCCTGGACTACAGGGGACCCCGCCCCCCCCCCAAACTGCAAGGGGCCCCCCTGGACCTACGAGGCCCCCCCCCCCCGGACTATCGGGACCCCACCCCCCCCGGACTACAGGGACCCCCCCCTGACTGCAGGTCCCTCCTCCCCGACTATTGGTCACCCCAAAACTATTGAGGCACTCAGAATACAGGTCTTCGTCGTTCAGAAGTGGCAGTGATGATCGTTGCTGTTGCCCATCTTGGCCATCATCAACCCGCGGGCGCTTATCGCGAACCGGCGACGGCCCGCATGGACCATGACCAACATCGGCTTCGCCATGATCCTGGGACATCTCGGGAACCCCAGAAACAAAAACGCGCCCAACCACGTACATGAATGCGGCCCCCCCGGGTCCGCCAGGCTGGTCATGTTACAAGCACTTGTGCAACGCATAATTTCACTCGGTACCTAAGATAAGTCATGCATTTGCTCGCTGCAGAACATCGTTCATCGGCCATGGTCATCGTCAATTCGTAGCCCATCATCGCGAGTCGGCGGGGGCTGGAATGGGCGATGACCAAGATCGGCATCGACACAATCCCGCGACATTGGGAGGCGTCCGTAAGGGGGGGCGTCCAAGAGGGGGGGGTTGCAAATGAAAGCCCGAGGCACGTACGCGGTCCAGGGGCAGGCAGGTGGCCAAAAGACATGCTTCCAAGAAGAACATAACAAAGGGCCATGCGATCCCGGGAAAATGCTTCCAAGAAGAACCTAGCAAAGGGCCATGCGATCCCGGGAAGTGTCACGGCCCACACACGAGGTCAACCCTCCTCCACTGGTCCTCACCCTTCTGTTGCGACTCATGGGAGCCTCCCGTACCATCCTGTTGGCTCTTGCGAATCGACGCTGATCGACGCGAGTCGACGCTAAATCGACGCTAAAACAGCGCTGTTTCGTCGACTACCAGAAGCTAATCGACGCCAGTGCGCTCTAAAGGCGGAACTACGAGGGCATACAAGGATCCCATGATGTGCTACCGAATCCCCCCCCTCCTCGGACGGGGCTGAGACGAGGGTCAAATCCGCTCCAGAGCGGAACGCTCCGAGAAGGCCGCGGCATCCGACGCATCCTCCAGAGCCGCGGGATCTCACGTATTCTCGATTTTACAAGCCTCCTGTATGGGGTCGGAGGATCGTGCCGCATCGGCGATGCATCGGCGATGCATCGGCGACGCCGCCGATGCATCGGCGACGTCGGCGTGGGAAAAAAACGGGATCCGCATCGAGCTGCATCGGCGATGCATCGGCGATGCATCGGCGATGAATCGGCGATGCGGCGCGATCCTCCGCCCCCACCTGCTCCGACCCCATGAGGCATGGAGAGTTGCCCTCACCCGGGGCCGTCCTCGTCCTGGCCTTGTCTGGTCATCACTCCCCTCCCCTAGCGGTCAAAAAATCCACCCCCATAGTAACCACCCCGACACGCGAAGTCGTTTAGCAAACGCGCCCACAGAAGGAACCGAACAGGGCAAGGCTGTTTATGGGACGCACAGAGACATACTAATACTACTGGAGGCGCGCGTCCGATCCGAACATGCAGTACACCCATCTTGTAGTATGTCGTTTCCCGAGAGGTGTGGCCAGAAAGCGCCCGCCACGACGCATATACTATAAAATTTGTCGGTGCGCGCATCGCCTCCGGGGGAGCGACGCACATATAGTATAAGTATGTTGGGGTGACGCCAAGTTCAGTAAACGTCCAGGGCCGTTTAGGAAACGCCCATCATCAGGTCCGGGTGGTCTTTCCTCCCTTGACCCCCTCCTCGACACGCCCCCCGACTCGGGGGCGGCCAAGAGGGGGGCGTCCAAGAGGGGCCTTCGGGGTGCAAATCATGGCCGGCGGCATGTGCGCGGCCCAGGGGGGGAGGGCAGGGACGCAATGAAACAAGAAGAGGCGCCATGAAATCTGGGGAAATATCATGGCCCACGCCATGATATCCACCCTCCTAGTCATCACCCCCCTCTTTGCCGCCCCCGACCGACGCCTGCTGCATCCCCAGACCCCCGACGACATGATTTGTTCATGACGTCGGCCCCCACCGGTCTGGACCCATTCCCCGGGACTGGCTTTTCACCCTGAATCGCTTCCTGACGGTCCCGAGGCCCGGCGAGGGCCCCTATAGAGGCCGAAACTTGCGAAAAACCTCCGCCTTTGATTTGTTCAATACGTTGGATCTCTGGGTCGGGGGTGCCGGGCAGGCGGGCGGGCATCGCACCCGCGGCAAGAGCGGGGCCCGGCGCAGAAGCACCCCCCCGCACGAAGGCGCAGCGAGAGCGAGAGGCCCGCCGCGCTGGCGGACCCAGGCGGGGCGCACAAGCGCGAGGCGGGGATTTATCCATATCCACCGCGATGTCCTGGTGCCCCAGCGGGCGGTGGATGTGGATGCGGATATAACTATTCCTCTTCCTATATCTTAATAAGCCCGGGCGGGGGGACCCCCCCCCAAAAAAAACGGACTCCCGGGATCTGAAGCTTTAGGACCCTCCGGACGGGCCTCGAAGCGGCCCCCCGGCCTCGCAGGGCGTGTTGCCAAGCTTTCCCAGCACACCTAGGGCGATCAGGGGGGTCATCGGAGACGTCCCAGAGATCCCCAGGACAGCACAGGAGCGCTCCAAGAGTGACCGACGTGACCTCAAGATGGCCCAGGATGCCTCCAGGGCGGCCCCAAAGAGGCCTCCAAGAGCACTCCCAAGAAGGCCCAAGAGGCAAAAGTCATTGATTTTCTGTTGTTTTGGTGAATTTGGGGGTTCTCCTCTTTTCGGCTTCCCGACGCTCCAAGACGGCGGTCTTCTGAGTCGAAAGTGAGCCTGGTAACTCAAATAGGGCATATAGCCTGGCAAATTGCATCCATCGCTCTGCTGTGAAGGTACAGTATGAGGGGTGGATGGGTAAGATAGGATAAGATCGATGTAATGATCTTTCCAGCACATAGCGAACACTCGCGGTGTCCGGGCAAATAGGGCGCGCGTGCCTTGAGCCCAAGGCAGCGGCGCGCGAGCTATGCTCCCGATACTGTAACATCTCCCAAAGAGCTACCCTTAAAGTCGGGAGGGGAGGAGACGGAGAGCATAGTCGCACGCAAAGATCGCGCGCACGACTGTTTGCAAAGAAAAGAAAACAGTGCGTACAGTCTGGTCAAACACCAGACTGTAAGGCGAGTTTCCTCGCAAAGTATTTCACGCAAATACAGGACAGCCCCTTCAAACAATGAAGGGCTATCGGCTTAGTTAGAGGCAAGCCAAAATTAGGCCATACCTCACCAAGCAAATGTGTATTAAGGCAAAGAGCCTGAGTTGTACAAAGCCGGCTCGTTGCCAGGCGTGAAATATAAGGCTCGTTTCCGAGCAGCTAAAGGGGCGCCTTTATAGTAGGCGCCCGTGCTGGCAAACTGGACCGCGAGGGCAACAAGGACAGACTAACATTGATTAGACTTAGGTTTGTCTCTGTCCTCGGGACCCCGAAAGGGAACAAATTGCTTCACGTCATACTTAAATGACTGAGTGCCTGACATCACTTCCAGAAGCAGCTCCCGATCGATGCTTCCCTTTGTATGCCCATCTGCGGTCATATCCCTAGTATCACACCATTGCACATTATGTACTATACCTATATCCATGAGCTCACGTATCCAGCTGATATGTCCAAGCAGAGTCCGTTCTGTAGGTATTTTGAGATCCCTGCTTGATAAAGATTTGTAGACGGACTCAGCGTCTATGGTAAGAGAGACTTTGATAGCAAGGCCTCCAACTTCACGCATGTCTCGTAGTTGTCGTGGAGTCAAAGCCCCTGCCTTAAGCTCGTGGAGAGTAATGAGCGTAGGGTAACACTCATCAAGGTTATGTGCGGCTGCAAGTGCCTCCGCAGCATAACTGGACCTCACCTGTAATCGGTGTGATTTGCATAGTCCGTCACAGAGGTGAACGACGGACTTGCCTCGAGGCGAGTTTCCTCGCCGTAACACGTTGGCCCCGCGTATGCCGTAGCCCTTGGTCTCGTTATCCTCCTCCCCGGTAAGCTTCCGATACCCCGAATCGCTATGGATGTCAACTTCATTCGTCGGCTTCATCTTAAGGAAGGTGATGCGTTTCGGGCTGCTGATCAGCTTTCGCGTCACAGCATTCAAACGTCTGACTTGCAAATTGGTGGGCTCTTGAATTTTCTGAAGAGAGATCACATATACCATGAGCCAGATTTGGGTAAGAAGGGCATAGGCGAGGGCTCCTCGCAGGCTGACGAACATGTCGGTAATGAGTTTCGTGGCTTTGGCGTCGGCCGCCGCTCCTGTAAGTTCTGGGTGTGTGATAGGACGTAGTTGTTTAATGTACTCGTCCTGGTCCATGATCACATCTCCCTGATCATTCTTAGTGTAGCGAACGGCGCAGTTCGTATATGTGTGCTTGTTGAGCTTGCATTTGCCAAACACCTTTTCGACACGTTGTACATAGTCGTCTATATTTTTCTCTAGACCTGTCATATTAATATCATCGACATGTTTTGCCGTCAGAAGGTCTTGGCTGAATTCAAATTCAGGATCGTAGCTGGTCGGTGTAAGTCCTATAGCTCGTGTGGTCGTACGAAGTTTGAGAGAGAACGCTCTTGGAGCGTCCTTAGTACCCGTTCCTGGTTTGAGGCATCTAAGACAGCGTCGACTTTCGTCGTAGGATGAGAAGCCGGGTAATGTACGAAGTACCTGAGCGCTTCCTGGTGGAAGAGTAGAGCAAACCATGCGAGTTTCCTCGCCGGTGGCATGGGCAAGTTCCTCATAGGTCAAACCCTTGAGGCACGCCTTATCGATATCCATGGATGCTAAGATCCACTCTGGATGGCATGCCGCTTCACTTGCCAGGAGTCGTTGGGACTGCCTTCGGGCGGTTCCCGAGAATGTTTCCACGTCAAGAGCCTCAGTATCCATAAATCCACGAAGGACCAGTCTGAGACAAATGGTTTTAACGTTCTCGGTACCCATCTTTACGACCTTCCACTTGTATACATATCTGGATGTCATGATGTTGGAAGCTTTGGATAAATCGTACATCGTAAAGCATCGATTATCAATCCAGATTTTGAGCTCAGTATATAAGGCTTCACTAACCTCCTTTGGATGTGCTGCTATGTCGGCTTTGGTTAGTAGATCATCTTCTTTGACAGCCACAGCACGTTTAGCAGCAGAGGATACATATACTCTCATCGTTGCAACCATATCGGTATCGAGCTGTGCAAGTTGAGTCTGATCCAACACTATTTTAGACATTTCTGATGTAAAGCATAGTTCAACGTAAGGACCGTATTCATCACTGTCTAGAGAGTAGCTCTCGTCGGCTGTGTTTGAACAAGAGACTAGACAGGACTCACATGATTTCGGCTCGTCTCCGAGCATATCTGATGATATAATATCATCTTCGTCCACAAATGCTGAAACCAGATCACACTGGTGGGGCAGCATAGTTGTTGGGACGCAATAAAGATAATCATCGGTAATCGTCGTAGGATGAAGGTCCATACGTAGCTCGTCGTACCACTCTTCCAGCATCATAGCTTCAATATTGTGTTCCTCATTTTCCTCATAGATTGTCGACAGACGGCCTTCGCTCGGCGATGAAGCGTCTGGTGTGTCTGGAGAAGGCCTGTTTCCAGGCGACTCGTGTTCTCCAGACGTGTTGCTTGGATGCTGATATTTAGCCAAATCGTCGTGAAATCCTAAGGAAGGGACACGTGAAGTCAAGCATTGAATAAGTCTGGAGTGAGTGCTACCAGTGATCTGAGAAATGTTTAAGCCAGTGCCCACGCATTCGTAATAGTGGAACGCCGGGCTGATGTCGTTGTCATAGTGGATCAGCGTAGACCCGGTGGCGTACTTTACTGCAGGTAGGCTTGACACACTCTTAGCCAATCGAACTGCTACTACATGTTCTACTCGGAAGTAATTCCGTACGAGATACTGTAGTGCTAAGTGTACGCGCGGGTGAAACTTGCTGTCGTCTGACAGATTAAGGTTTCCCTTGTAATCGGGGATATACCCGAAAACTTTGGCAGGTTTCCCTGCGCTGAGGTGTGCCACATAAGCAAGGACGGTTTGCATGGCCATACTATCCATGCCAAGTTCCCGTGTGAGGAGACATTCGATGTATAGTTTGTGACGAGCATCAGGATGCATCACAATTACCGCACGAGATCCTGCCTTGACAACAATATGTCCTCTTTCAGGCACGTTTCGGATCACCGGGAATGGGCCGTTCCAGCCTCCATGGTCGTCCTTGGTGGCAGTAGGTCGGTGGTAGTCGACCAAATCCCCTGATGAGTAGAGGCGAGCACCATCAGGAGTCGTCTTAGCCCTAAGAGCCCGATTTGTCTTGGCTACAGCAGTAGCCTGAGTTATGGCTTCGAGGCTGACTTCCCTTACACGACGTTCTCGTTCGTGTCCTGAAGTCTCGGGTCCCTTGGGAAAGTCAAGGGTATCGAGATCAGGAAGGAAGGAGGGCTGACGTCCTGTGTGTGCCTGATATGGCGATACTCCGTTATAAAACGTAAACGCATTAGTAACGAAGATGCCTTCCGCCAATACTCTAGTGAATACAACAGGGATGTTGTGTCTATTCAATTCTTCCTCAATCATGTGGAGGACGCCTCTGAGAATGCCGCTTCGTGACTCAATTGAAGTCGCGTGTTGGCCAGGAGCACGGATGCGAAGTTCCGTGCCCTTATTGGCCATCATGGTTTTAGCGGCATCGTTATTCAGGGCGCCTTCTCCGTCTGAGTATAAAACTTTGAAGGGTCCGTGATAGGCAATCCAGCAATAGTGGTAGGCGTCGATGATAGTGTCACGTTCTCTGTCGGAAATCTCTAGGCCTGCTGCCAGGCGAATACAACGGTCCATAATATGAAATATGGTCCGTTTCTTGTAAAACATGAGGTCCATTTCCCCTTCATCGAGCCAGTTACCAGGGAGGCTTACCGATGGTAATGTTGAGTTTCCTGGACGTTCCCATGCTCTACATTCCCGACAGGTATCGCAGATTTCCTTGATCATGTTCAGTCGAACGTTATCAAGCCCCACCTTTTCGAGGATTAGCCTCATCTTTGGCTCCTTCGCATGATACCATCGCAGATGCAGTTTTCGGAGTTCCTTTTTCACAACATGGGGTTCGTGACTACGGAGACTCTGTAGACTGTGTTGGATGTCAAATCTCGTCCAGTCGGGTAGTCGTGGAGCCCCAGAGCCGGTGGAGGCAAGAGGGTTCCTTGTAGCTCTCCGTAGTTGATCCCCTGTGTTGACTGCGTCTGGAGGTGGTGGTACGCCTTGTAGACGTCCGCGGCGGGCCGCTACCTGTGGCGTGTCACTAGAAGACGCAGAAGGCGTGTTTCCACGCTCGGGGGCGTCTCGTAGTAGGTCGTAGCTGCTAGTACCAGATGTCGGATCGACGTTACCGAAGGATCGTGGTCGTGGTGGCCTGGCGTGTGCGCCTTGGCGGCCACTTGAAGCTGAAGCTTGGCCCTCACTAGGTTTAGGTAAGGGTTTCCACCAAGCTGGCACGGCTTTGCCTTCGGGGTCGCGGTCGTCTGGTAGTTTAAATGGTTCAGCAAAACGACATTTACCAGGTTCGGTATCAAGGTGGTTCTTAACACCCTTGCTTCTCGTAAGATCCCTTTGACATGCTGGACATGGCCAATATACAGAGATGGAGTCATGATATTTGCACTGCGTAGGGTCTCTGTTATGGCTAGGACTGTCCTTTCGGACGTTGTCGATGCATGCCGGGCACGTAGCCACCTTTGGGATGATACGATCACGGATGCGTCTCATACCTTCGCCTGGTTCAGCTTGCTCAGGAAGGTCGGCAGGATAAGCATGTGCAGTACTTATAGGCGCGTTTCCGCGCGTAGTGTAGATGGCTTTCGCCAGATATACGGCTTCCACGGAGGCAGACTGCAGTCGTCGAGTATATCTTTGTGCTAGTGAAAGCTCGGTGTTGCACGGTTGTGCGTGCACATGCTGACCGTTGCACTTGAGTCGCTAAAAGGTTTTAAGAATTGTCTCGTCGTTGCTGGTGATATTTGTCGGCTTCTTAATATAGTCACCAGTCGTACCCTTAAGTCCCGTAGCGCATTGGTCAATGCGCACGGTTGTAATGTGTGGTCGGTTGGCAAGCTTCGTCCATGGAGAGATATCGTCCACCCATGTTCCTGTAGGTTGTTCGCGTATAAACCACCTCTGAGCGTCATCTTGGGTTACAGCAATTTTACCACAGTAAATTATGTGTGGTAAGTCTTCTCTGCGGTGCTGTTCCCAAGTGTTATAGTTGACTTTGTAGTTATAGTAAGATGGTGGTCCTGTGGTGCGGCAGCTGGGTTGCAGTATGGCAACTCGTACGTAGCATATCTTAAAGTAATGATCTATAACCTGCTGCACCGAGGGGTCTCCCAGGTCGACATATGTAGTCTTGTCCAAGTTGCCGCCTGAGGAAAATCCCCTTGAGAAGGCAAGCTCTGAGATGCCACCCTCACCGCCACAAAGCTCCAACATATCCACGCAGTTGTTATGGCCGTAGCATAGTGTAGCAACTATGCTGTATATGTTAGCGTGTGTGTCGGGCATAGATGTGGGGAGGGTAAGGAACAGGTCGTCGTCCTCGTCGGAGCTTATCAGCTCAACAGGGACGTCAGTACTCCAGATTGCCATAAGATCCTGTCCGAGTCCTGACAAGTCGTCGCCGCAATCGTCATTTCCGTCTTCAACGTGCTTTTTAATGCGGCGAGGCTTGATGCCTGCTTCCTTTTCGGCTTTGAGCCTCTCCTTCTGCTTTATACGCGATTCAGTGGTAAAGCTTGCTCGTCTTGTTCGTCGGTCTGTGTACTCATTGTCGTGGTTGAATGGGTACATGCGTCAATCGCCAGAGTCGGGAGGGGGAGAGAACAGTCATCTATGATGACGCGTCGATGTTTCTGTGGTGATTGAGTCGGCTCGTTTCCGAGCAAGACCGGTTCCTCGGGTTGCCAATACAACCGGGTACTGATGTTGGCAACCCCTGCAGGTAATGGTGCATGCCAATCATACCCTGTTGGTTGATCGGTAACTGAGATATCTTGAATAACCGCGTTGGTATCCAAGTTGATTGTTACACGTCGGATGACTTCAGACCACTTTGGTCCTCCCTTATGAGTCGTCACGTAGTGACGGGTATTATGGTCTGTACGTGTATACGTATTCAAGTATACGGGCACGTTTCCGTGCGTGGTGGTGCTCCCCAGGATTTTGTCGTTCAAGTGACGGATGAGTATAGTACGTGTCTGAGCCCGCCATTCAGCATGTCGTACTGTATGGCCGTACCATTCCAACACATGTTGTGGTATGGCCTGCTTACAGGTACATGTCCACAGCTTCGAGCTGATCGGTATTGATGATGCTACCTGCATATATGTACCGCTTGGTGTACTGTCTTGCATATTGAACCGAATACCGAAATGACACAGACGCATCCGTATTACTGACAGCTTGAGATCTTCCAGGGTATCACGTACTGGAGATAACTTCCAAACATATCCTGGGGGACCAAATATTACAATCTTCATGCGGAGTTTCTTGGCTTTAATCCACAGGTTCTGGATACGTGACCAATGTGGGGCCACTCTCTTTCCTGGAGTTCGTACGTACCAGTCACCCGGAGTACTAATCCATATGAGAGTGTAATCTCCACTGATCACCGCACCTAGGTAGTTTGTGCCCACGCTTGTCATAAGTTCGTTGTGGGAAATACGATCACAAATATAACCTCGTGTGCGGAGGTCGGCACATGCCTCCCTCGTATCTTCGATGACAAAAGCCCTCTTACTAAGGCAGGTTACCCCGCTGTCCTTGTTACCCCCCGGCTTTTCAGCCAACAGGCAAGACGACGAGGGGGCGACGTCGCCCTGCCATCTTCAAGATGAAGAAGATGTGCCTACAATATCTGCCAGCATCTGGGCTTCCCTCAGATGCTGGAGCTCAGCACTGCAGCGCGCCGTGGCCTCAGAGGCGGATTGCTCCGCAAATGCTGTCAGCATCGATGGATTATCCATCAGCTGTTTCAGCACGCCTTTGGACCTAGCGTCGCTGACCGTATGCAATTCACGATTAGTGTATCCCATCACTATTTTACGGCGGGACTGTACAGCGTCCATGGGTACACTACCACCATGCAGGGCCAGTGTCCTGGCAACAAAACAATCGAACGTCTCGAGATCGTCGATGTTGTCGCCTCGCATGGTGGCCTTGGCGAGCGTCTCCATCAACCCCTGGGGCAGGTTTCCCTGCAATTGATTGCGCTCCTGCGCTGGGGTCGGCTCGCCTGTCAGCACTGTCTGGAAGGACGTGCTGCTTGAGCTCGAGGCGGGTTGCCCCGCAGCTCCAAAACAATCACACCTGATCGACAGATGCCCTGACGGCAACTTTGTCGTCGGCATGATTTTGGAGCCTTCTGGGAGCTCCATTTTGACCTGCCCCTTACCAGGGAATATCAGCTTGTCCTGGCCTCGTTCAAGCACGATGATCGTGCGTTTGTCCTGCATACTATCGAGACCTAGGATGGCTGGCAGATCCTTGCCACAGCCTGACACAATGTTCGTCTTGTATGAATCGAGTTGGGCCGACCCCTGGTACTCGCAGGCAATATTGAATGTGCCTACGGTATCCGCTGGGGCCGACCCTTCTCCCACTCCGTTGATATTCAAACGAGAGCGGGGCTCGAACGTACAAGTACGGCCATGTGCCTCGGCAGCCTGGACGAACTTACGGCTCGTGTTCTCGCCCATGATCTTGATCTTCGAACCGACGTCGATGAGTATGGAGTTTCCACCATCATCCAAGAACGTCTTACTCGGCTGCTTGATGTGCACAGTTTCTGAAGTGTCGGCTGTGTCGGTAGGCGGGTTTCCCCGCGGCACAGTCGTACTCCCTGGCGGGTTGCCCCGCACGACACTGGCATGCGACTCGCTCTCGGCCATGCGTGCCAGGTCAATGCACTGGAAGTGCCACACGTGCTGGGCGTGATCACCACGCTCCTCCCGCCAGTTAGCATACTCATCACGTATGCTCATATACTGCTCGCGGGTCGTGCGCCTTATCAGCGTCAGGTACGAGTGAAGGGCGATGTCCTGCAGCCCCTCGTTCGTGATGTGATCCCGGTACCGCATCCACTCCTCGAGCTCCTCATTCGTCGCTGAGATGTTGACGGCCCTGGCTGCTGTTGCTGCTGACGCCGCTGAGGATTCTGATAGGTCTAACGACGGACTATCAGTTTCAGGATTATTGGCATCTAGCATAAATGTTGTGTGCGTATTATCCATCTGATTCTGGAAATGTCGCACACGCAACTCGCGCAGCTGATCAGGGTCCAGTGACATCTCAGCCTCGCCTCCACTCTGGGGAGACATCTGAGGAGTATCATGCAGGTTTCCCTGCTGAGGCGCCGTCATCGGGATAAGCTGATCAAAATATCCCGTTTCCATAGGCGGCCTTACCTCTTCAGGCAGGTATCCCTGCTGTTGTGACGGAACTGTCTGCATAGCTAGCATCCTGGACGTCATCTCCTCCACCATGCTCCTCAGCTCCCGCAGCTCTCTCGCTGACTGCTCAGGAGTCTGACTAAAGGAGCCGGTCCATGGGAAGGATGATGCTATAATGCCAGGTGCTCGACAGATAGCACATGGTGGCTGCTGGGGATCTCCCTCACGCTGATTTGCGACGTGGCCCACCACATTAGAATTCCAGCATCCCTCGTGGAATAGGTGATTGCACCTCAGGCGGTAGACGCTATCCCTGGGCTGAAATTCTTCGAGGCATACCGCGCAGGTATCTTCCATCCCAGTGAAGACTTCTACGTCTGCTACCCTGGGATATACCCGCCGCTGTCTCTCCAATACCGTCTCGGAGGGCATGAAGGCTGATGGGGGTGTCCCCGTTGGATTCAGCACTTCCTGCACTTCGACATTTGGCATGGAAGTGGTAGGAGTCACGGCGGGCGAGTTCCCTCGCAAAGGTGAGCCCCTGTTCCTCACCACATCAAGTGCAGCTGCACGTGACTGATCCCGTACGCTTTGCACCGCCTGCCTCCTCCTGAAACATGCTTGCTGAGTGTGGTGCGTCTGCCTGATGTAGTCAGGCACGCCCCTACTGCCAGACGATATTGAATGGGCAGTGGGCTGAACGACCACCTCTGGTGATGTTGGTGAAGGCATAAAGGCCATGCGCGGGCACATGGAATGGTCGCTGCAGCGCACATTAGTGAGGTTACGCATCTGATCCGCCAATTCACGAACAAATTTGTTCGGAACCCTTGACCCGTCAGGGTATAATGGCGGGTTCATCTGCGTTGGTGGTGGCCTCTGGCCCTGAGACATGCTCGGGCGGGCGTTAAACGCCGGGATAAAGGCTCGTTGCCGAGCAGGGTCCCGTGGGTTGGGACCCTCAGGTTCCCAGGACCAGGCTGGCCTCCACCTCTGCCCACTTGGGTGAGGCAGATTATGGTTCTGCACGTGCTGCACCGCGGCCGCCACTCTTGAGCGATAGTCGTCATGTACACCCGCCCTGTGGTGGCTTGGTGTACCAGGCAGGTTTCCCTGCTGACTCGCTGGCGTGCCGGGCGGCATCATGTTGAGGAGGGCTGTGCTATGATCAGCCCTAGCCGCAGCTATCCTCTCCATGGGTGTGCCGTTTGCGGCAGGGCGGACAGGTGTCCCGAATGGGGATTGTGCCGGCGGTGTGCCCAATGGAGTCATGCCCCTTGGAGTGTGCATGCTCTGAGTAGGGCTTCCATGCATTGGTTCAAACCGAGCAGGTCCGCTTGTAGGCAGGTTTCCCTGCATGGCCTGACGATTTCTCGTAGCCATAGCGGACATTGCTCCCTGGCCTGCGGCCCAGGGATCCTGCTGGTATAACCTGTCCGCCAGCTGTTCTACCTGGTCAGGGTTCAGCGCGGCTGCGATCTGATCCAGGTCCGAGGTACTGATGGCCTGCCAAGACACGGCACTAGGCCCTTGGCTTGGGGCACGGCTTGGAGCCGCGCTCCCGGCCTCACTCTCGGTAATCATGAAGATCCGATAGATCTCAGGCTGGTTTCCCAGCTGGGTAGGGCTGTAGTGGTCCCCAACTTCCCTGTGGGGGTAGACCATGGGGGGGTCGACGCCCTCTTGGTCTTGGGGCCACTGGTACTTAACGCTGGAAGTACCAACGTCAGCCCACCTGTCAGGAGCAGACATCGTTGCGACAGAGACTCGCGCATGGCGGCTCCCCAAATACTCTGGGTTACGCCATTGCCTTCCTGTGGTCAGATCCTCTACATGAGAGATGTAATACGGTTCAATGATACCGTTATCTCCCTCGGACAAGAGGACTCCGTTATCGGACCAACAGAACTTCATACCATCTTGTATGGCCTGACGCCAATCTACGAAGATGATGATGTCTGAATCTGGGCCCCACCCACTGTTCACGGCACGGCGGCGAACTGTCGGCACGAAGTGAATGTGCGAACGGCTTGTCCCCTTTTTCTTCGTGTTGTGCTCAGGTCTACAGGACAGGCCGTGCCACATAATACCTTCGAAAGCATGCCATCGAGCGCCATGCATGGCGACTTCGGGGCATGGGGCCGGTCTCCCGGCAGGTTGGTCGCACAGTACAATGTAGCTGTACAGCGACCATGGAGCTTTCAATGTCCATGAATGCCCCTGACAGGCGCGGATGAAGATAGCGGGCTCGCCGGAGTCCCGCATTAACACCTTGAACTTGAGGCGTTGTTTTTCTTCTCCGTCTGGTTCACGAGCATGAACAACTGACATCATGATGGCTGCGAGTTGGTCAACCGAGCGCCTACATAGATGCTCGTTGATGACCTTGGCCTCGTCATACTTTGGGCTATACCCAGCATGTCTTGATTGACCTGTGTTCCGCGGATAATGGTCAACGAGTTCCACTAGGTTAACCCAACCATCATGATCATCGAAAGATTCCAAGCGCCACACAGGATTGTGTTGTTTGTCTGGCGCATGTCTGCATATCCTGCTGAGAGCTTTGCTCAGCTGTTTGAGAATATCATTGGATGTGGGAAGGATTCCAGCTTTCCTGCATTCCTTCATGAATGTCTCATCCACCGAGCGTATCGGTGGGAGCTTCCGAAGCGCAAGTCTATCCCTGATCACATTTGGAGTCCCACTAGTGAAGGACGTGTCACCTGGGTGGTGCAGCTGAACCACTGGCGGGTTTCCCCGCATCGGAACCTCTGTTGCTGAAGAGGCTGCGGCTCCAGAAGAGGAGGAAGCTGCGGCGGCAGCGCCTGGCGGGTTTCCCCGCGGAGATGCGCGACTGACGCTGCCCCTGATCTTCGGCGCCCAGGTACCCCTCGACATAGCTCCTTCATCGGACCTCCTGGCACGAGCCGCCACAGGCGAAGCTGGCGCAGGTGCATACCCACTGCGCTCGAAAGCTGCCGCCCTTTTCGCAATGGAATTGCTGCGACTAAGCGGGCGTCTTCGTTCCTCCATAGGGTCCTGAGGTTGCTGCTTGGGCACAGACGCTTGTGGGGGAGTTGCGCCAATCGGCGGCTTCGGCGTCGCAGATCGAGGCACCTCCATATGCACGTCTGGCCCAGGGTCCTGAGGGCTCGTCTTCGGTTTCGGCACCGGGGACGGCTTAGGTGTCGGGGGTTCACTCTTGGCCTTCGAAGTTAGTGGGAGTGGGGGCCTCGTAGCCCTCTTCATGTAGATCTTACTAGAATCTTCCAACATCTTGCGAGTTGCCTCGCGAGTGCGGTCTTCTGCTGTCCGCATACGCTCCTCATCCTCCGCCGCACGTTGAGCCTTTATCTAATCCTTGATTGTCGGTTCTGGTTGTTGGGACTGGCTAGAGACGCCAGGCGAGTTTCCTCGCATACTAGGAAGACTGAAAAGCGCGTCTTTTTCTTCCTGGGTCATGGCTACCAGTCCCCTTGGAACCGGGGTAGGCTTTTCTTCTTCTTTCGGATCCAAGTGGCTCAAGATCCCGAGACGACGATTCACTTCCGCGATCTCGTCCTGCGTCATCGGGATAAGTGGCGGATGGCCCTCTTTATGAGGGGTTTTGCCCCTGTTGGGGCTCAGGCCTTCGTTGTTGCCAACGGGGCATCCTGGCCTGTGGTTCTGAAGCGGCTGGGAACGAGGTCCGCATGCTGCGTGAGGCCTATACTGCTTGCGCGCCGCGATAATATCTCGTAACTGAGTCCGCACTTCTTGAATTTCAGGGCGGCGGATGTTTGTTGCAAGCTGATAGCCTCCGCGGATTGGCTTGCCATCACTGTCCCTATAGGCAGGGTTGCCCTGGCCGAAGGCCGAGTGTTCCCCTTTTCGGCGTCTTGGGTCGTTGCGCGGAAGTAGCTGGCCACCTCTCCTGAGAGCGTGTTCTTTCGGGCCAGCCTGTCTCCACTCACGAGGAAGCCGAGCCTGTGGATGTGGCTCTTCTCTGACGCGCGTATGGGGACGAGATCTTCTGGTGTTCTCATCAGAGGAAGCTGCCGAGGCAGCAGGAGCGGCACCCGGTGAAGGTGCCTGAGGAGGCTCCTGTGCGATCCCAGATGGATCGTCCGATGGAGGCAGGTCTCCCTGCTGGGTGGAGCTCGGCGCAAATGGCGCTTGTGCCGATGGTGATGATGATTCAGACTCATCAGGATCGAAGTCAACCTCTTCCTCACAATTCATGTCCATCATGAGGATGGTGACGTCATCCTCATCTAACCCGCAACCATCGCCTTCTACTTCTTCTGATGTCGAACTACCGATAATGATGGCCATTGGCGTATCTGGTACAGGCAAGTTTCCCTGCATAGCCGGCGTCTGTGCGTCGCCCGGCTGTCCCGGAGTAGGAGGCACTGTTGTCGGCTCAGGCTCGTCGCCGAGCATAGGCTGCCCAGCAATGTTACGCATGGCCGTATGGTTTGGCCTCATTCCCACCGCCTGGAGACCCCATCCTGGCGGAGGAAGATCATGGCCGCGCATAGCCATTGCCATTTCCAGAGCACGACGCCATCTACCACGGGAGTATATCAAGTGTCTCTGCACTTCCTGAGGATACACGCTGTCAATGAGAGTCAGAGCTGCCAAAAGTAGCTCTGAACTACCGCAAGCATCATTATCCTGTTCTGTCATGATGCCAGCTTCGATGTGTTCTTGACTCTCAGGATAACCAATTGTAAGTATCTCATGCATCCTCATGAGGGTCTGCAAAAGGGTACGTGGTCCATATTCGCCTGGAGCAAGCGAACCAGGAGGTATGAACGGAATATCTGGTTCGCCTGCAATGAAGGCCTGAACAAATGCCTGAGACTCCATTTCAATTAAGTCTTCAGTGGTCTGGGGATATTCTCCCATCAAAGAAGGCCTGTTTCCAGGCGGGATTTCGGGCGGAGGTTCGAGGTTCCGTTGAACCTCGGAAGGCGAAGCCTCTATAGTGGTGTCCTCGTCGTCGCTCTCGTAGGCCATGATGTTGCCTGGGTCCCCGAACATCCAGTCGAAGAAAGAAAGAGGCTCGTTTCCAAGCGTACCGTGTTCCACGGGAGTGAGTTCGTTACTGCCCGTGACGAACCGGCGGACGCACTCGAGGTAGTACGCGTACAATCCATGACCATGCCCCTCGAGCTCGTCGACGTTGTCCATGCCAACAACCCAAGTGAAAAAATATCTGTTCCATAGCCTCAAAGTCCTGGAGGCTCAGATATTCAATGGATGGTGCACTTGAGCCAAAATGGACTTCGGACGACATGCCCTTTCCATTTCCCTTCGCTGGACAATCTCGCACAAGATGATCGGAACTACCACATTCATGGCATTTGAGAACCTGGCCGTCTCTACCTCGCGGGTTTCCCCGCCTACCTTTACCTTTACCTGAGGTCTCTCTACGGCCTTTACCACGGCCTTTTCCCCCAAAGAATATCTCATCATGTTGTTCATCTGAGAGCCTCTGGAGAAATGCCGCGATACCTCGCCCGTTCAACCTCCGACGACCACGCTTGCCTTTACCCTTTCCTTTAAAACTTCTGCGTATCCTCCTTCTAACACGACGCACTGGTTTTCGCGTGAACCTCCTCCACCTTCGTTTAGCCTGTTGTAACAGCCAGAATAAATGCTCAGCACGCTGATTGTCGTTATCCATATTCATGATATCTGACCAATCTAGAGCTTCAACACCATCTGATGATATAGTGTCTGTGTCGGTGCCGGAGTCGAAATCTTCGTCTCCTAAATAGGTGGATACACCGTCGGTTAGGGGATTTGATTCCCCCCATAACGAGCGGTGTGGTTGTGGTTCTCTAGAAGGAGGGCTGGTTGCCCAGCTTGGTTGTGATCGATCCCCTGCTAATAACGCAGTGGATTCACCTGGGTCATCGGCCCATATGCTTGAGGGCCCGTTTCCAGGCTGGGCTTCAGTAGTCAAGGTAGTGTAGAAATTTCCACTACCAGATCCCCTTCCCCTTCCAAGCACAGATCCTATGTTACCGGGAGACCGTTCGGATAGGTGGCCTACCGAACGCATCCTTTCCAGCAGCTCATCATATTGTTGTTGTGTTCGAGGCATTTGGTGGTTGAGTGGCTGTAAGAGTTGCATGGCTTTCTGGTTGCCGACGCCTAAGGCGCGGAATAGGATAGTGGTTAGCAGATGGAAGTTAGGAAGGTCGAATCCCACCGGTTGTGCCTCAAGTCGGGCCATTTCGAATAGGGTAAGGGTGACATCGATTCGTTCCCCGTGAGGCACGTGGAAGTCGATGAGTTGTGTGCCGGAAGTGAGCTGTCGCTCATCATCCAGGCGTTCGAACTTCATGCTTAGGAGGAACATGATGTAGGTCACTGGGTCTGTGTGGACCCCATCGATGTCAGCACCATAGTTGATAATGTAAGGCGGTACCCTCATGGCGAGTGTCCTCGCTAGGCCACCTAGGCCGCGTTGTATTGCGGCCGCTTGGGCCTGTGGCGTCATACGTCCGCTTGTAACGTTGAGCCATGCGTTGACCTCGTAGATGTACTCACGAAAAGGTACATTACCTTGAGGGTCCCAATATGGGCCATGTGTTTGCCCATCGGTGCTGTTATCTCCACGACGCATGTGTCCGATTGCTGCCCCCAGCGCGAACCATATGATAGCGAAAACGATTAGCCCGAGAATGTGTAACGAAGGACGGTTATGATGCGCGTTGTCGCGCTGGGGTAGCGCCTTGTCGAGTCTTCGAGGCGCTCTGTCTGGCGGGTCTCCCCGCCCTTGCTTCAAGTATTGCGCTGTTAGCTCGTTGCCGAGCGGTTGGTAGTAACGCAATGATGAAGCGTATATGGTACCAGTTTGGTCGTCTAGACGTCGTACCTCTCGTGTTGCTTCTTGCTCTTGAATAGATCCTCGTAAACGTACTGGGAGTGGTGGCGCAGGGTGGTAGGTGGTCACGAAGATCGTGCCGAATAATATGAGGCTAAGAAGAGCAAGAGCTGACCACACGAGAGTGGGGCCAGCTCCGCTACCAAGTCGAAAGTGAGCCTGGTAACTCAAATAGGTCATATAGCCTGGCAGATTGCATCCATCGCTCTGCTGTGAAGGTACAGTATGAGGGGTGGATAGGTAAGATAGGATAATATCGATGTAGTGATCTTTCCAGCACATAGCGAACACTCGCGGTGTCCGGGCAAATAGGGCGCGCGTGCCTTGAGCCCAAGGCAGCGGCGCGCGAGCTATGCTCCCGATACTGTAACATCTCCCAAAGAGCTACCCTTAAAGTTTCTGGGCGTCCGAAGCCGCCTGTGAGGCTCCAAAATCGCCCCACAACCTTCTGAAAGCGCTTCCAGGCAATCCAAGAGATCCCCAAAACGGCACAACACGGGTCCAAGATGGCCCTCAGAGAGCCCCTATGGCGGCCCAAGATAGCCCCAAGACACCCTCCGAAGCATTCTAAATCGTGACCCAGTCGTTCAGGGAGACCGCGGTTGGAGGCAGGGTGGCCCGAGGAAGCCCCCAGAGGCCCCCAGAATACGCCCAGGAGGCCTCCAGATGGCCTTAAGAAAGCCTGCAACAAATTTTGTGAGGCCCCAGAGGCTCTCCAAGGAAAAGCCTCCGCAATAAAGAGCTGAAGAGGATGGGGAGAATGCGCAGGGTATGGCGAAAATGAAGAAAGAGAAGTATGGGCGAAGGACAACGAATAACATTATCATAGCGACGATGCCAGAAAAGGCAACAAGGACTTATTGCTAAATTGTCGGTTTGACCTTCCTGCTATTCCGCCTGCGCACCAAACTTCAAGGACCAAGGTGCATGGCGCGAAGCGCCACTGCAGTCTGGTATTTTATATATTTATATGTATGTACATATACATATATTTGTATATATATTTATATGTATAGATATACATATATATCTATATATACATATATATATATATATATATTGCGGCCCTCGGGGGTCCGAATATGTCCATATCCACCGCCTGCCGAGGCTCCGAAAACTGACCCTCCAGGTGGTGGATATGGATAAATTCCCGCCTCGGAGCAAGGGCATGCTGGTGGTGTGCGTCCACCTTCGCAGTGATATTCGGAGGCAACTGATGGGAGGTCTTCGTCGAAAGGATTATGGAGGATAGTAAGCCTCTTTGGGGGGCTGTTACGCAAGAACGGGCCTCGGATGAAGCGGGATCAAGCCAGATTAAACGGATAAGCGGGATTAAGCCGGACTCAGCCGGATTTCGGACCAGAGCAAACTCAGAACTTGACCTCCCAAGAGCTGCATCCGAAGTGATAAACCGGCACGTTCCACCACTCGCAACGCAACTGCTCGCAAGCGGCCTGGAGCCGCCGCGGGGGCTCTACGATCTGTGGCATCGAGGCACACCTGTTTTTTGTTGAGACGCTTGCCAATAGGCACTCTGCGAGTCGTGGAACGCGCCCGGTGAAGTAAGACGAAGCCAGGGCGAGGATAGATTCGAGTAAGGATGAATCGAGAATCTCTGAGATCTGGCGGCTCTGGAAGATGTCTCGGGCGCCGCGGACTTCTCAAGGCGTCCCGAAACGCTCTGAGAGCGTTCCGGAACGCTGAGGAACGGATTCGTCTTCGTCTTAACCCCGTCCGGCCCAAAACCCCTCGGGTCATGGACAAAACATGGCGGGAGGTTGTTCCCAATTTTCGGCCTCTGGGACCCCCATCGGGACATGGGACCGTCAACAAGACGACTCGTGATGAAAAACCAGTCATGGGGAATGGGTCGAGACCTGGGGGGGTCGACGTCATGACAAAATCATGACGCCAGGGATCTGGGTTGGAGGCGTGCGTCAGACCCAAAAATATGACAATCACAAACATCTTGTAACATATCGTGGGGTACGGCCAGAAGGCGCCCGCCACGGAACTTCTGCTGCAATTGAGATTTCACGGCGCGCGCGTCGTCCCTGCGAAGGGCGACGCGCACATACTGTGCTAGGGTGACGCCGACCAGGAGGACGGAGGTGCCTGGGCTCTCCGCGGGAAGCAGTACAATGCCATGACTCGGTCATGTTCATCTGGTCATCCCTGTGATCCGACGTCACGAAAGAAGGGCAGCATCGTAGCACAACTCCACCAGAGCCCTGGACCCCATCGCTCTGCTGCATTTTTCCGAGCCGGATCGATCCGTGAGGGTCCCAGAGCCCGAAACGAGGTAAAATCGCCTGTGGTATGCCATTATGCTAGGTCATTGGTTGCTGTCGCGCTCATTACTATGCTGGTGCAGGTGTAGTGCCGTGTGATGAGGTTGTTCTCCCGGTGGTGTTGTAGATCTTGGGTGTGTCTCGATGGTTAGGGGAGGAGTAGTATGTACGTCGGTCACGTGTTGTTGTCTTGGAGTTGTGTTTTTGTGGGTGAGTAGCTGGTTGTTGTACACCACGCGAAATGGTTAAGAAATCATGGGTTAAGAAATTCATGGTCTCAGAACTTGAATAAAAACCCAACATGTCTATCAAAATCTTAGGATTCACATTGAAACGTTAAGAATAATCGAGACTCTGGCCGAAAACTTAGGTTTTCTTAAGCATCGCCTAAGGTGTAGTAGTCGGTGGTGTGACGTTGTCGGGTCGTTGTTTTTGCTGATGTCTGTAGTTTGCAGGATTCTGGCGGCTTTCGGGTCGCAACGTGGGCCTCTGGCGGCCGCTCGGCGAGGATCTGGACCCCCCCGGGAGCGCCCGTCGGCGCGACGCAGCTGCTGGAAGGGCCCCCCCGAGGCCGAGAAGCTGCCGAGGACCTGCGAAAACGCCCCCCAAAACCTCGAGCCTCGAGGTCATGGCCATGGTCGTCGTGCCTCCTCGGCTGCACGCAAGAGTTTCACGATCAGGGGCACAATTCCTGATGAACATTTGCAAGAGCTTCACGGATGGAGGGCGATTCCTCTTCAAAATGTGGCTCTCGTCTGAGCGCCGCGCACATTCGTTTACAACATGTTTAAAGTTCTACGGATTCCCACCATCAACGTACCAGAAGTTGTGTTTTGGAGGATTCCAGATTATGCGGGTGCAGCAGTTACATTGATTCTCTGTGATGAAATCCTAAGACTGGTTTTCTGGCATGATTCAGGATCGTCAAGACGCAACAGTCAGGTTGATCCGTGGTGTTGGAAACCCGAGAAAAATGTTTCGCCATGCTTCAGGGTCTTCCAACGGGTGTTTTCCAACGAGGCAATTCCATCAATGGAAAGGAACCGTCGCAGGGGCCAAAGAAGAGGAAGGGTTTACTCCAACATCGCTGATGACTCTTGGGTTTACACTGGTCCTGCTCCCCTCCTCCTCCTTCTCCTCCTCCTCCTACTCCTCCTCCCTCCTCCTCCCTCCTCCTCCTCCTCCTCCTCCTCCTCCTCCTCCTCCTCCTGTCCCCCCCCCCCGTTCGTTGCACCCGAGGGCCCCTGAGAGCCCCTGCCCCGAACCCGGCCCGAGCTGCGGCCCTCGGGGCCCTCGCTGAGCGCCGGGCGCCGGCCAGCAGGGCCCCGCCGCAAGCGACGCGGCCAGCAGGGCTGCGGGCAGCAGGCGCGAGGGGAGGCAGCCTGGCGCTGCAGGGGCGAGGAGGGGGCTTTGATCTCGTCATCGTTAACACCAGCACTACCAATACCACTACGATTACCATCACCATTCTCATCACCACCACCATCATCATCGTCGTCATCATCATCATACCATCAGCATCACCACCATCACCATCATCAGCATCATCATTACCACCATCATCATCATCATCATCATCATCATCATCATCAGCACCACCACCATCATGATCATCATTACCATGTTCATCATCATGGGCAACATCAGCATCAGTATCAGCATGATCATCATCAGCATCAGCATCATCACCATCATCACCAGCTTTACCAACATCAGCATCATCATCATCACCATCATCAAAATCATCATCATCATCATCATCAGCATCATCATCATCATCATCCGCATCATCACCATCAACATTTCGATCACGACCACGACCACAATCACCATCACCACCACCATCATCATGATCATCAGAAGCAACATCAGCATCATCATCAACACCACCATCATCATCAGTATCCTCAGCATCATCACCATCATCATCAACATCATCCTCATCATCATCCTCATGTTCCTTCTCGTGATCATCCTCCTCCTCATCATCGTCATCAATATCGTGACCTCCACTATCACCTTTACCATCATCAGCAACATCATACTCATCCTCATAGTCATCATTCATCATAATCATCATCCTCATCCTCATCATCTGTCTCCTCCTCCTCCTCATCATCAGCATGTTAATCATCACCAACATCATCATAATCAACATCCGCATCATCATGTTCATCCGCATCTTGATTACCGTCACCATCGTCACAATCATCATTTCCGTAACCGTAATCGTCATCGTGGTCGTGAACATAAGTATGATCATCATCATCATCATCGTCGTCATCGTCATCGTCATCTTCAAATCCATCTCCATCGCCACCACAATCATCATCAGCGTCAATTGCATTCAGCATCATCACAGTCAACGTCACAATCCTCACCATAAGTATCAGCACAATGACAATCATCATCATCATCATCGTCCTACTCATCATCATCACCATCGCCATCACGATCAGGACCACGACCACAATCACCATCACCATCACCACCACTACCATCATCATCAGCAGCAGCATCAGGCATCAGCATCATCATCAACACATCCACCATCAGCATCACCACCACCATCATCATCCTCAACATTATCATCATCCTCATCCTCATCATTCCCATGTTCCTCCTCGTGATCCCCATCCTCCTCCTCCTCATGATCAATATCGTGATCTTCACCATCATCATTACCATCACCATCAGCATCACATTCATCATCAACATCATAATCATCATCATAATCGTCATCGTTGTCATCCTCCTCATCTTTCTCCTCCTTCTCATCATCGGCATGTTAATCATCATCACCATCATGATCATCATAATCAGCATCCGCATCATCATGTTCATCCGCATCTAGATTACCATCACCATCGCCACCATCATCTGATTCATGACCTTCATCGTAATCGTGATCGTGGTCATCATCATGATCATCATCATCATCGTCGTCGTCATCATCGTTATTGTCAACTCCATCTTCATCGCCAACACAATCGTCATCAGCATCAACAGCATTATCGGCATCATCACAGTCATCCTCATAAGTACCAACATAATGACCATACTTGTCATCATCATCAGCATCATCATCCTACTCATCATATCCATCATCACCACACCACCACCACCACCATCATCATCATCATCATCATCAGCATCAGCATCATCATCATCATCATCATCATCATCATCATCATCATCATCATCATCGTCGGCGTGGTCGTCGTCGTCGTCGTTGTCGGCATCGCTGGGCCACAGGGCGAGGAAGGCTCGCGCCGCTGAAAGACACGACAGGAAGCAATTGGCCACCTGTTGCCTCCGGGGACCCTCGCCAAGCCCCAGGACCTGAAAACATCAGCTCAGGATGAAAAGCCGGCCCCGGGGAATGGGCCGAGACCTCCGGGGAGCGCGTATCGAAAAAATCGAGGCGTCGCATGTCTGGGGCTCGGTCTCGGGGAAGGCTCCAGGCCCTCCAGATGGGGTCGGAGGATCGCCCCGCATCGCCGATACGCCGGCCACGCGGCTCGGTGCAGAGCCCGATCTCCTCCACGCCAAGATCGACGACGCATCGCCGATGCAGTGACGATGCGGCGCGATCCTCCGACCCTTCCGTTCTGGAAGGCCTCCCACGTCATGATGCGATTGGCTCAGCGCTGGCGAGGCTTCGGGCTGTGCGCAGACATCCCCCCCCAAAGGTAGTCCCAGGTAACCTCACCAGGTCCCCCAAACAGCCTGGGGCGGTCTCAACACCCAGGCGCCGCCTCGGGCGGCGCCCTTGGGGCGCTCCGCGCCCCAGGGTTGAGGTGCCGAGACCGCCCCGGACTGCTCGGGGGGCCTGTTGAGGCCAGCTGGGAAGACAACCTCCACAGGGCTGTGTGTGCGCAAAGCGCAGCCTTGCCAGACTCAGCACCCAGGCCCAATTCTCCGACGATAAGTCTGGTGTCCTCACTCCCGGCGTTCTCCCAGGGTCTCTGGGGCCCCTCATCGGCACCTGGGGCCCCTCATCGGGCCCCAGGGCGATCAAACGTGGAGGTGGGGCGATTAAAGATGGGTGTGGGACGAACAACTATTCACCCCTGGAGGAATCGGTCGGAAACCCTGGGGCTGCGGGTTGAACAAAATCGGATGGACGACGTCTAGGATGGCGAAATCATGCGATTGGCCCGTAGGATGCGCCCCCGGAGTTCCGGAGCATCCGTCGGCCCCCGTCTCTGCTGCGGGCAACAAGCAGCTCCGAGCACCGCTGCTCCCCGGAGCTCCCCCGGGAAGCGTGCTGACCAGAGCTTCGAATTGAACCCAGCGGGGGCGACGAGGGCCTCCCAGGAGGCCCAGAAAGGTGAAAGCGAGGGAAGGGTAGCGGCATTACTTCTCTGATCTGCTCCCCGTGTGGAACTGTAGGAAGTCTTTCGGGAGCGGCCAAGAGGGGGGTGTCCAAGAGGGGTGCAAATCATTGCCGGCGGCATGTGCGCGGCCCAGCGGGGGGGCCGGGACCGTATTGAAATCAGAAGAGGCGCCATGAAATCTGGGGAAGTATCATGCCCCCCGCCATGATATCCGCCCCCCCCTGGTCATCACCCCCCTCGTCTCCGCCCCCGAGTCTTGGGGACCCCACAGCTCTTGGGGCGCAGCACTCTCGCGACGTGTTTCACCTCCAGAGGCGGCCCGGCGTCGGTCAGGAGCCGGGGGGGGCATGCCGAGCACAAGCGCCGCCAGATCGAGGCGGCCGCCGCCCCAGAGGAGGAGGAGGAGGAGGAGGAGGAGGAGGAGGAGGAGCAGGAGGAGGAGGAGGAGGAGGAGGAGGAGGAGGGGGAGGAGGGGAGGAGGAGGGGGGAGGAGGAGGAGGAGGGAGGGGGGAGGAGGAGGAGGAGGACCTCCGACGAGGTGTTTTTTTTTTTGTTCAGTCCGGCGGTTGTTCCGCGATGTCGGCCTCCGGGGCCCGTGGCCGGGCCCATGGGGGCCATCAGACATGCATCCGGGGACGGAGAACCCCCCCCCTGCGGGAAGGGGTTGGGACGGACTACCTACGGCAGGTTCGCGTCGTGCCGACCCCAGCGTTGGTTTTTGACACCGCAGGGATCGTTCAACCTTGAACGATCGGCCGCTGCCGCAACGTCCGATCGTTCAACATCGATCGATTCTGGGTCGCCGGCGGCGTTCAACCTTGAACGCCCGCGCTGGGGTCGCCGCTGGTCGACACGACGCGAACCTACCGTACCAGACCACCCCAACCCAACCCGAAGGCCCAAATTTTGGGTTTGGGGGGTATGGGTTCCATACGTTGGGCCAATGGAGGCCTTCGGGTTGGGCTGGGGTGGTTTGGTAGGTGGTGAGGGACCTCTGGGGCCGTGACCTGAAAAGATCACATCTGCGGCTGGCGGGGAAGGAGCGATCGACGAGCCAAGCAGCCCGTGGCAGCCTCACGCCGTGAACGGGAGCACGACGGGAGGCGTCTCTGGCGACTCTCCGTCGGCCTCTCGGGCCCCCTGTACCGTGTGGGCCTCGGGGACTCGTAGAGGGAAGGGCCTGGGACGAAGAGCCGCTCCACGGGGAGGGGTCCGGACCAGCGGGGGAGCCACGCCGTGAAGCAATCACAGCGTCGGAGGTGTGTTGAATGCAGGGCGTGCGGTGAGCATTGTGTAGCTGATCCCTATCCCCACTGGCGTGGCCTTGGTACCACTGGTCGGTTTACCTACTCCGCCAGATGGGATAGATGCTGTTCGCTTCAGGTTTTGAGTGACCTACCCTCAACTGGGGGGATGGGATGGTGGGGCTGAGGTACCATGGCTCAGTGGGGATGGGGATCGGTTGAAGGATGACGATGAGGGCGCTCCAAGAAATCTCTGGAGCGACTCGTCCTCAACCTGGGCCTGCCACCAGACCAGGAGGGGCCCTTCGACCAGAGCCGAGTCGCGTCGACGGGGTCGGGTCGCCCTCCCTGGGTCGCCGAGGGGGGGGGGGGGGGGCAGCTGGACAGAGATGCTCAGGCTTAGGGGCGACTGCACGAACCCAGCACACACAGTGAAGTCCACCCGTAGAAGAAGGACGCACGACGATCAGGATGCAAGGGCCTCGGAAGGCCGTGTCAACACTCATCTGCGAGCGGGGCGCGGCCCGCCAAAACGGCCACGGATGCACCGGAGGGGAGGGGAGCAAGGGCAGCCTTGGAGCGTGGCTCGGCCTTACTGTGCGAGTTGCCTGTAGCTCGATGCTCATGAAGGGCCCCCAGGACACACAAAGAAATACACACAAATAAAAATATGCCCCATATTTTCCCATATGTTCTGGGTTTCTGTCTTCCCCCCACTTCCCATATTTTCCCATATGTTCTGGGGAATCGAGGATTATTTGTGTCTGTGTGTTTCTTTTCCTCCTGAGCTTAGGGCGAGGAGGGGCGCGAGGATCGGATCTGAACGCGAGGCCGCTCTGCGCCGACGAGCTCGACGCCGACTGTGCGGCTTGACTGCACGTCGTGCTCCCACCTCCACCGCCCTCTCCGCCGGCACTCCGACGGCGGACCCGCTCTCCCCACCTCCACCTCCGCCGGCACTTCGTCGAGGGCGCCATATGCGCCGAGGAGGGGCAGCGATACAGTCGAGGCGTTGACCTAAGGAACGATAATTAAGGAACGAGGCCCCTTTCTTCCAGAAGTTAAGCTTCGAGTTCCCATCGAAGACCCAAGGACAGCCTAGGGCGACCTGCAGAACAACTGAGGAGCACGGAGCCCCTCCCAAACGAAAAAGGTTCCTGCTTCAGCGCCCCGACTGTACACGATACAGTCGGACCCAGGAGAGAACAGCATCATCCAAGAACATGGGACCCTCCTCAGGCCACAGCACAGGAGCACATCCAAGGGTACCCTCCGCAGGGTGCCCAAGAACATCCAGCAGGCACGAACCACATCGGATCATCCTCCCCGAGCCGACCTCGATCTTATACGCTCTTGTACCCCGGCCCGGCTGTAGACAGGGACTGGCTCAGGGGAGGGGAGCATCACGTTGGACTCGGCGAGACACGCCCCCCGATATAGATGGGCGATGGGCCCTCGACAGCGTCAATCCGAACGTGCGTGTGCGGGGTGGGCTGTGGGGACACTATCTCGGCGATCAGTGGGCGGTCGGATTATTCGCTTCGTTTTGCCTGGGCTTCAATGCGGCCGCTGTTCGATTCGTCCTGTTCGATTCGTCCGTTTCAATTCGCCCGCTTCGCAAGGCTGAGAAACGAAAGAAGACAAGACGAGACAGATGACGAAACGAGCGAGGACGAAACGAACGAGTACGAATCGAAAGCGGGCTGTCGAACACGGACGACATGAACGTCCACTGGCAATCGGGGGTCGATGCGTCCCCCCCGGGAGCCTGATCATCCCCTCCTCAATTAGAGGCCTCCTAGATTGGGTCCGAATAAGTGGGGTCGGAAGATCGCACCGCATCGCCAATGCATCGGCGATGCACCGCCGGTGCATGGCCGACGTCGGCGGCGCATCGGCGTCGGCGTAGAGAAAATCGGGCTCCGCATCGAGCCGCATCGTCGATGCATCGGCGATGCGGCGCGATCCTCCTTCCCCATCTGCTCTGACCCCATTTAGGAGGCCCACATCAACGCTGCCCCTGAGCCGAAGACGAAGCCCTCCCTTCGCACCTTTGTAAATTAGGTTCTCCGAAAGGCGTCGCCCGGGGCTAGCAGCGTGGCTTTCCCCGAAGGCCTGGACCCCCTCCCCGAAACCGGATGCCAGGGAACGGGGAACCCTAAAGGTACCGATGCCACGGAACCGAACTCTATACACACCGACGTTGTCTCTGGCCCCGCGCTGAAATTTGCACAGGAAAGCGGATCTTGGTGTACACAGGACCCTGGTGTATACATTTGTCGTTGTTTCCCCGGGAAGCGGTTCAAAAACATCCACACCACACCACCCCGACAACGTCCCCGCCGACCCTCGAAAAGTGTTGGGAAAAACAGCTGGCCACTGGTAATGCAGATGTCCAAAGTTCTGAAATACCGCTGCTTCCTGGACCTATCCCGGGGCGCGTTCGCACCAGCATTCCGAAGTGAGTTTTGGTTTCCAGCGTGGGTCTAATACTATAGAGAGTCATGGAACAAACGTTGACACACACACACACAGATTTTGCCTATCTGTGCGTATGCGGTTTGGCGAAGTGGGGCGGCATCAACGCGACGCCAAGGAGCGTCGTGGACTCGAACTTTTTGGCCTGGACGCACGCCGCGCACGACTAGCCACATAGTGAAGTCGTGCAACCGATCGCTGTGTTCTGGGGGGGGTCCCCGGACACTCGACACACTGATCAGCTGAGCGTTAGCTGGCGCCCGCCTCACCCTGCGGCGGCGATGAGGGCATCCCAGGCGGCCCCAAAAGTGAACACCGGGGGAAGGACTTGTTTGAAGGGGCCCTGGGACACACAAATAAATACACACAAATAAAAAGACTCCCCATATTTTCCTATATTTTCTGGGTTTTTGTCTTCCCCCCCACTTCCCATATTTTTCCATATTTTCTGGGGAATCGACGATTAATTGTGTCTGTGTGTTTTTTTTCCCTCCTGATTGCTTCCTCCTCTGAAGCAAGGCGGGGCCCTCCTCCAGAGGAACGCGAGGACGCGGCGCCCAGCGGTGTGACTGCCGCACCGCGCTCCCCAGCCGGCGCTGCTCCTCGCGCCGCTGCTCCTGTCTTCGCCGACGCAGCGTGGGCCCAAGTGGCGCGCCTGCACCGCTCGCTTTCAACGCGCGGGGGCTGCGACACGGTGGGGGCATTGGGTGAACCACCATCCCAGAGATTCGACGCCCCGAACGGCCTGTTGTTTGACCGTCTTCGGCCTCCCTGGGCCCTCGCTGGGCCTCGGGGCCATCAACAAAACAACTCAGCACGAGAAGCGGGCCCTATGGGAGTGGCCCAGACCACGCGTCGAAAAGATTGGAGCAGCCAGATACCTGGGACTGGGCCAAGAGGGGGAATCCAGGGTCTGGAGGCCGTTGGAACTCCAATCGTGGATAGACTGGCCATGGGCATCACCGCAGCCCCTACTGCGGGTGGAATATTAATCAAGGGGTGGGCGATTAACTTCCGACGGAGCTTGCCCATCCCCCCCTCCTCCACCTCCTCCGCCTCCACAATTACACAACATGAATACTACTCTCCTCTCTCCCCCGATGACGTCCGAAAGATATCTGGCCCCCATCCGCGCACTATTAATAACACACACAGGATTCCTGGGAACAGGGTTTTCGTTTGGGTTGTTGTCAAAATGTTGTTCCCGCTGAAACGTTGGCTTCATTTTCGGACTTCCGCTCGTTAAGAATCGTGCTCCCGCTGCGACGTTGGCCTCATTTCTGCGCTTCCGTTCGATCCGAATCGTGCTCCCGATGCAGCGCTGGCCTTCAAGTAGGCCCCAGAATCTAGAACATGCCCCCGAAAAAGACATCGGACGTGATTCCAAACTCGGAGTCGATTCATTAATTTTTTGGGACGCAAAAGGGCCCACACACACACGCTTTGGGGAGACGTCGCTTTCAGGAAGTATCGAGCGGGAGCCCCGTTTCTGCTTTGAGAGGGCGATGTTGGAAGCAGAGCCAGCGGGTGCCCTCCATCAGCCCCGCCTTGTGTGGAGTTTCTCGGGGAGAACCAACGAGCCAGACATGCGATCCAGTTACCCTCGAAAGTACCTGGCGCCATGCGATGACATGCTGTGCGGTGTTGTGTTCTGCGCCGCTGTGCGATGCCATGCTTTGCGTTGCAACGGTTTGTGATGCAGTGCTTCACTGCGCAATGCCACGCCATGCTATGGCATGCTACGCTCTGCCGTGCTCTTCTACGCCATGGCGTGCCGTGCTCTATCATGCATCGCGTACCCTGTCGCGATCATTGCCCTGCTCAGCTTGTCCTCCTCCTCCTCCTCCTCCAACCCCCACTCCACTCGTTCCGACAACACGTGCCCAACCCCCCCAGCGGATCCAAGTGTGGGGCAATTATTGACCCAGCCAGAGATTTCGACGAGAAACCGTCCAGGGTCTGAAGCCTGCTGCGCACATTCCTTGAGCAGGGACCGACCGTCCCGGCCGGCATTCCTGTAGGCCTACCACGGCATGCTCTCAGAACCCAACAGTGTTCTAAGAACAGAGCCAATGTTCTTAGAGCACCAGCCCGATGGGTCAAAACGAGGCGGTCCCAGCCAGAAATGCTCCAAGAACATGTCGTGCAGACCACAAGGGCCTATCAGAACACTCCCTGGTGGCCCTCTGGGCGAGCCAGGGCGCTTCGCCACTGCTCGAGTCCCGGGCACCTCCCTCCGCGAACGCCCCCGCCGGAGGCCCGAGGCCGGGGCACCCCGCGCGGCCGACGAGGGCAGAGACGGCCAGTGCCAGAGGCCACGGTGCAGCGGGGCCCTGCCGGAGCACCCCGCGAGGGGGCTCCCGAGCAAACGAACGAAACGTCTTGGCGGACCTTCGGCCCCAAAATCGGCCCACGTCTCGTTCTCTCTTGGGCCCAGAGCGGCCGATGTTGGGCCCCGAGTCGGTCGATCTTGGGTCCTGAGTCAGCCCCGAAACGCAGATGGTGAGATGACCATGTGGTGACCAGGAATCTTCAAAAGCCAGCGCCGGGTTTTGGGACACGGGGTTATCGCCGGTTTTTTGTGACTCCTGGACCCGCCACAAGCGTTTCGGACATCCTAGAAAGACCACACGGGTCCCCAAACCGGGTGGTGACACCAAATGCCCGAGTGGTGTCGCCAAATCGCCCGAGACTCACCGGCGGGTGTTGTCACCACCACGTTTGGGGACTACCGACGATGGCCGATAATGAGAAAGCAGCACCGGCGTGCTGTTTGACCGTCTGGCCTGGTTGTCTCCCCTCGACTGCCTGCGACGGACCAATTTGCCAAGGTGCACTCAACGGCGAAGATATTCGTATCCACGCCCTCGCGGCCTGAAACTCTTGGGCGCGCTCCCGAATACACGCGGTCGCATGGATACGCTCCGCGCGGAGCATCCGCGAACAGAACGCCTCATATACATGGGATCGCGGCCCAGGGGCCCAGCCCGCGAGGCCCTGTTTTTCCCCTCCACACACGGGGCACCCCGCGCGCAGCCAGATATAGGAACAAAGAAATACGATACCAATAATTACCAACAGGGCGAGGAGCTGCGAGGAGCCATGGGAGGCTCTCCCTGGTGGTGTGCCCCCCCCCCCCCCCCCTAAAATCGAGACCTCCCCAGCCTCCAGCTCGGGCAGGCATCGTGGACCTCCTCGCCGGAGGTGGCCCCCCTGGGGGTGCCGAGGAGGAGGACGAGAGGAAGAGGAGGAGGAGAGGAGGAGGAGGAGGAGGAGGAGGACGAGGACGAGGAGGAGGAGGAGGAGGAGGAGGAGGAGGAGGAGGAGGAGGAGGAGGAGGAGGAGGAGGAGGGGGGTGCTGGTGTCGCATCTCCTCCCTCCGAGCCGGCGGCGCCGCCGGAGCAGGCCTCGACGCGGGCCGCCGCCGCAGCCGGGCCACGGGGGACCCGGGCGTGCCATTGCGACCCCGGGCGCGCTCGCGCGCCGGCGCGCGCAGCGCATATGCGCGCCTGACAAAGGTTGGCAGACGGCGGCGGCGGTGGCGGGCGAACCGAAGCAGGAAGGTTCCCTCTCCTCGGACGCTCTACAGTCGGGGCGTTGACCTAAGGAGCCCTAAATAAGGAGCGAGGCCCCTCTCTTCCATAAGTGAACCTTCGATGTCCTGTCGAAAACATGGGGGAAGCCTGAGGCAAGAGCTGTGCAACACTTGAGGAACGCGGAGCCCCTTCCCAACGAAAAGGGTTCCTTCTTCAGGGCCCCGGCTGTATTTTTGCTCGTGGCGTCGGGCCACCTATCCCCAGGGTCAGAGTCTCTCATCCCGAGCCGTTTTCGGTTGGCGCTCCAGGGCCGGAAAACGGTATACGGGTAGGGTTCGCATGTGGCCCCCTGTCCTACTCAATAGCTCTGGGGGTTCCTGTAGCGTGGGGAGGGTGCCTGGAATCCGTGGGAAAGGTGCCTGCATGTAGTCCGGGGGGAACCAGCAGTCCGGGGTGGGGTACCTATACTCCAAGGGACCTGTAGTCCAGAGGGGTACCTGCAGCCTGGGCGGAGAAACAACGGGCCTCCCCCCCAAACAAAACTCCGGCGAGGAGGCCCAGGCCTCGCGGGCGCGGAGCAGGCGCCGACCCAGAGGGCTGCAGGCCGCTGGAGCCCCCCCCGCGCGCGCGCGCAGAGGCCGGGCAGGCGCGCGCGGGCCGCCGCTCGGCTGCACGTGAGAGCGACCCTGGGCAAGAGCGACCTTTGGTGCGCGGCTTCTCGGGGGGCGCGAGGAGGCCAAAGACAAGCGCGCAAGACGCTGCTATCGCACCGAGCGCGGCGATCGGAGGACCCCAGTGAGCGCGCACCCAAAGGTCATTCCGGCGAAGGGCCATTCTTAAGGTGTAGTCGAGCAGCTCCTGGCTCGGGCAATCATTAGTGGGGGGGGGGCGATAGATGGGGGGGTAAGAAAGGTGCACCTTTCGTGCACCTTTCGTACCCCTTCGGAGCCCTAGGGGGCTCGTTCGGGGCCCCTTTGGGACCCCTTTCGTACAGCCCTCGACGCCCCCCCCTTTGTCGCGCCCTAATGACCGAACACCCAACTGGCGGCTGCCGAAGGCACTCCCGGCACGAAGGTGTTGCCCCCAGAGGTCCTGGGGCACACGGAGACATGCTAACACTAGTAGATGTCCTCCCTGGAGGTGCGAGCGTCCGACTGGGACACATAGGAGACCCATGCTGTGGTAGATCGTTGTCCGAGCGGTGTGGCCAGAAAGCGCCCGCGCCACGACGCACTCACTCTGAGATTACTCAGTGCGCGCGTCGCCCCTGGGGGGGCAACGCACACATAGTATTACCGTGGATGGAAACAATTAACGCGACATTAATTCGTAACGTTGGAATTTCGCCATGCAAGGTGTGCGGGTTCCAAGCTGGGCACAGTCGGCGACCGCCGCCAAACATGTAAACGTACATGCGAACCACAAGTATAGTGCAAGTTTTTGAGCCCCATATTGCCGTGGCCCGGACTGCATTCACTCTCTTGGAACGGCGGACTTTCAACGTACTGATTTGGCTTCGCGAGAACTTCTCACATCCACGGTCATATGTTTAGGCGGCGAGCGAGGGGGGGAAGTGAGAAGGGGCGGGCCTTCCCAGAAGGCTCGGAAGTCCCCCGGCCTTCTGAGAAGTTTCCCAAGCCTTCCCTGAAGACAACGAGAACTTCTCAGAAGGCGCGAGGGGTTTTGAGAAGCCCCGCCGCCTTCTGAGAAGGCCTTCTCCTTCTCACTACCCCCCTCGTTCGCCGTCGAATGTTCGGGTGACGTCGAGATCCCATCTGATCGGATCTCTGGGGGAGACACCGCCTCCGTGCCGGCCGCTCCCATTTTGTCCAGAGCGGTGCCGCACGGCTTTTGTTTGCCGTTCTCGGCCCCGGGGGGCCCCTCGCATTGCCTTGGGATCGTCCGAAACCTATACGAAGGACGCAACACTGGCCCTGGAGAAGTCCCTGAGATCCGCTGTTGCAAAACAGCGCATCAGAGGTGGTCCAGGCCTCCGGGGCCCACACATCGAACAGAGTGGAGCGGCCGGATGTCCGGGCCAGCTCTTCGCCCGATGGAGAATCGTTTCACCGTCTCCATCCCCACTGGCATGGCCTTCTGGCCCCACTGGCCGACGCATGCAACCCCCCAGGTGGGGAAACATGGTGTCCTCTCGGCCTTCGCGGGGCTTCCCCCCACCTAGGGGAGGGGGGGCGGGTGGGGCTGAGACACAATGGTCCAGTTAAGATGGGGATAGTTCCCACGAAACTGCGCTCTGGAGGCCATGGGCAGAAGAAAACGGTAAAACCACACAAACGGGTCTTGGCCCCCTTGCCCCGGGCGACGCCGGAGGCGCCGCCAGGGGGGGCTAAGCGCAGTTATGTGTGCGTGTGTGTATATATATATATATTTATATGTATATGTATATACGTAGCACCCCGCAGATGCGGATAAGAGTGAGGGGGCGGTGGAGAAGTCGGCAGTCTGCGAGACTCTGGAGAAGCCCGCCGCAGGCGCTAAAATGTTACAAATTATATGACGAGCCCGCCGCAGGCGCCGATCTTTTCTTCAAACCGATGTGGATCGGTCGCGGGTGGGTCGCGGGTGGGTCGCGGGGTGGGTCGCAAGTGAGTCGCGGGTGGGTCGCGGGTGGGTCGCGGATGGGTCGCGGAGTGGGTGGCGGCTGGGTCGCGGGGTGGGTCGCGGGTGGGTCGCGAGTGGGTCGCGGGCAGGTCGCGGGTGGGTCGCGGGATGGGTCGCGGGTGGGTCGCGGGCGGGTCGCGGGCGGGTTGCGGGCGGCTCTGGGTGGGGACGACGCAACGAAACAACAACAGAACAACAAGAATTCTCGCCGTGGATCGTCACTTCAGCCACGCACTCAGGGACAGTGAATGACCGTTCGGGCCCCCTCACTCTGATATACATACAAACATACATTCATACAGACAGACAGACATACACACATATGTATGTGTGTACATATAGTATGCGTATACATCAATCGCGCGCGCGGACCTCCGACAGATAGTGCTGAGTGCAGCTCGAAACTTCCTCGAGCGAGGGCACACGCACACCGCAGCTCCTGGGGGCACCTTGGGCCCGGGGCGCCGCCCAGGTGAATGTGGTTCCCATCGCACTTGAAAGGACCACATCCACATCCCACGAGCATTGTCGAGCACCCCCCCAAAAGAAAGTATCGAAACAGTGTCGAACGAGTATCGCCTCCCAGGGCCCGACGCGTGAACACCCTCATCATTTTGGTACTTCCTTGGTGTTCGAAACTCTTTCTGGTGATCAAGGCTACAGTAGGTTGAAACACCATCGCACCAAGTCCAGGCAATGGGGACGATCGCCACCTCTTCCAGGAGAAGGCTCCCCCATGGGATCCCCCACCCTGTACTTACGGGGGTGCTACAACATAGCCCTCCGGACCTGCAGCTCTAGCTATCTGGACTGCCTAGAGCGGCTCCTAAAACCTCGACAGAAACTTAGCTGTCGAGGTCCTGGTGCTACTTTTTTGCCCTCCTGGAAGGTCAGGGCGGAGACCCCTCCCCAGGACTCCCCGAGGACGCCCATCGGGTCCGACGACAGGAGAGGTTAGCGAATCAGCTCGCGTAGCTGCTTTTTCCGCCGCCTCCCGGCGCAAGGAGGCGCCACTGCATCGAGGACAGGCGCCCGGTGACCGGCCGAACTGCTTTCGACCCCCCCCCGGCGGGG
Source organism: Prorocentrum cordatum (assembly GCA_963575745.1). Lineage (NCBI taxonomy): Eukaryota > Dinophyceae > Prorocentrales > Prorocentraceae > Prorocentrum > Prorocentrum cordatum. The sequence continues at coordinate 77,596 of CAUYUJ010016962.1, forward strand.
GCGGGGGGCCCCCGCCCCCTATAGATTTCGCACCCCGGCTCCCTGTGCCCCCCTTTCGTCCGACACGAGCCCAGAGACGCCCAAAACCTCGACGATCCACAACCCTCCTGGCTCCTCGATCTCCACGAGAAAGGAAGGGGGGGGCTCCCTCACCGGTGGCCACCCTTGTTGGCGCTGCTCTTCCCCGGCAGCACCCACAACGAGCGGGGCGGCAGCGAGGGTCCGGGCGCCTCGCGCGCGGTGCCCGGCACCTCCGAGAACTTGGGCTCGGCGCCGCCAGCCCCCTCCGGGTACGGGCCGCGCTGGAGGGGGGGCAGGATCAGCAGTCAACATCGACTCGGGGCGTCGGCTGCCTAAGACCAAGGCAGGGGAAAGACAGATCCAGACGAGGTATTCATTGGTGGGCTCGTTTTCCACCACCACCACCATAAGTAGGATGGGGAGGGGTTCCTCCTCCTCCTCCTCCTCCTCCTCCTCCTCCTCCACCTCCTTCCCTTCTCCAACTTATGGTGGTGGTGGTGGAAAACATGCCCATCATTCATATCGGGAGTCTCTGCGGGCGGGCGGGCTCTGGCAGGTGCCTCGGGCGCCGCGGCCGTCTCGAGAGCGCCCTATGGACCGCTCCGAGAGCCTCCGGGCAGCGATCTGCCCTGCGTTTCTGCGTTTCTCGCTATGCAGCGTCTTGTCGCGCGCTCCGCGGGCGCGGAGCGCTCTGCAGCGGCCCACCAGGGCCGTGCGGGCGCTCAGACTGCGGCCCCGGGAACCCGGCCCCGAGGGAAACAGGGAGCCTGGGACCAGTAAATCATAGAGAAGGGAGAGAGGGGCCGGGTTTCAGTAAAGCAAAAAGGTGAGGGCCCATCTGGGCCCTCGGCAGGCGCCGCGCGCGCCCGTGCCAGCTCAGCCAGCTCGGCCCGCAGCCAGGCCTCGGCCTCTTTGTGGGCGGTCGGCCTGTTGTGTGGCGGCTGGGCTCCCTTCGGCGCCTCGCGCTGAGCCCAGCCGCCAGGTCATCAGGTGGCTGGCCGCCTTCTATGCGGCGGCCTCCACCCTACGGCGCTCAGCGCTGTGGAGGTCCGCCGAGCCTCTGACTTCAGCGGCTCTGCAGCGCTGTCCTAGCCTCGGCCTCTTTGTGGGCTGTCGGCCTCTTGTGCGGCGGCTGGGCCCCCTTCGGCGCCTCGCGCTGAGCCCAGCCGCCAGGTCATCAGGTGGATGGCTTCCTTTTCTGCGGCGGCCTCCACCCTTCGGCGCTCAGCGCTGTGGAGTCCGCCGAGCCTCTGACTTCAGCGGCTCTGCGGCACTCTCCTCGCCTAGCGGTCGGTCTCATGTACGGCGGCTGGGCTCCCTTCGGCGCCTCGCGCTGAGCCCAGCCGCCAGGTCATCAGGTGGATGGCCGCCTTCTCTGCGGCGGCCTCCACCCTTCGGCGCTCAGCGCTGGGGGGCCCGCCGAGCCTCTGGATTCAGCGGCTCTGCAGCACTCTCCTCGCCTGCCACGCGAGGGCCGTCGGTCATGACCCCCTGCTTTTGAGCTGCAGGAGGGTACTGATCTCGGATGTTGTAGATGTCGTTGTATGGGGCTGCGTGCAGATGTGGAGCGAGTTGGCGAGGTCGTTGGGGATCGGGCTGTTGCTGGTGTTGTGTTGGTGGTGGGCTCCCAGGCCTCCATGCACCGACTTCAAGTGGGGGTCGTTACTGTCCCACCTCGTCCCGCTATGGCTAGGGGTCACGGTGCCCTCGGTGGGGGCGAACCCCAGGCCTGGTACTTGTCGTCGGAGTGGTGAGTCTCGGCTGTCCAGCTTCGCCCTCGGGCGATCGGGTAGCTCCTCCTTCTCCATGGGAATGGTGGGGGTGGCGAGCTAGGGCGGACCGCGGGGGCGCGGGTAGTGGCCGTCCTACCCCCCCCCCTGCCCCTCACCATCCCCGCTGGCGGGCGCGGGAAGTACTCGTCCTTCCCCCCCAGCCCTTCGAGCCCGTCTCGAAGTTTGATCCTCACCAGGACAGCGTTGACTTGAAAGGAGTTGTGGGGGGTCGTGTTGGGTATGCTGTCGATGTCGGTCGGTGATACGCTGACGGCCAATGGGCCGCCCGCTGCCAGCCAGCTGGCGCCATCCATACTGTAGATCTCCAGGAGCCGCCGCGGTACACATCAAAACGTGGCGACTTGTGCCTGGGGTGTTCCCTCGCATTCGGGGCTTCCCCAGGTCTTGCGTTCTAACGATAACCAAGGTTGGCGCCGCTGCCTGAGGTCTTCCCACGCATTCGGGGCTTCCTCAGGACTTAAGCGGCACACCGTAATGCCTGCCCAGGGCCAAATAATCATAGTAAACAATGCCAATGTTAGGAAAGTCGATAAATCCAGCAGGTGCTCGAGGGGGGGGCACGCTCCGTCGCCATTGAGGGATCGTGCCCACCCGTATGGGCGCTACGGGTCCCCCCCCCTCGAGATGGTACGCAATCGTTGTCCAGGTCGCATCCGTACCAGTAACCCGTTAGCAACAGGGTTTGGGCCATGCCGTAGGTGCGCTGAGACTTCTGAAGCCAATCTGAAATACTCTGTATAAAATATTGTAGTGCCAATCTGAAATACTCTGTATAAAATATTGTAGTGTCAGCTGCCAGCGCCACATTGCAGACCAGTGTTCCCTTACGGGGCAAAAGTATATAATACTGGACGCTTGACTCGCCTAACTGCACCAAAAAAGCCGCCGCGGTGCCAATTGCTAGCGCCGATGGTTGCCCCATGCCCTGTGGCAATCATGGCCGATCTGGTCTGTCTCCATGTAGTAATCCAAGGGGGCGTAGAACCTGTGGTAGCAGTCGTCCGTTTCGGCCCACATTGCCTCTGCGTCAGCAAGCTGCCCCCAGTGGGCTGCGAAGGCGGTAGCCATTGCCTTGCACAACCTTGATGGATACTCTTTGAGGGGGGCGGTCCTCCAGCCGCCTTGGCCGTCTCGTCCGTAAACTCCGGCATGTCCCGCATGTCGGCATAGCTGTCCCCCGGGTACCGCCCTTAGCTCCTGTGCGAGTTCACCGAGGTGTGCCGCCATCAGACATGTTGGTTTTCTCGCGTCCTGCCCGAACTGGCACTGGTCTATGTAGTGAAGTTCGACGCCCGTCTGCTCCAGGAGCCAGAGCGTCTCTGCTCGCTGCCAGCTGCTGGGCGCTTGGGGGCACCATGTGGCTGGGGCGGGATGCTCGAGTACGGCTGAGACGTTGTACTGCAGGCCCGTGGTGATGAGTAATAAAGCTGTCCTGTATAGCTCGTTGGCTAGTGCGATCTGTTGATGCTCCGCTTGGCTAGCTGCTTGCATGCCCCAGGGGGCTTCATGTGTACGTAGTGGTCGAGGTGCCTTCCCCTCGGCGGCATGCCAGCGCGATGAGCACCACGTCTCGCAGGGCGGGCCCGCCACAATACCAAATATTTTGCCCTGTCGTATCGCTGCGCACCAAAAGTCGACGACGTCTGGCTTCGTCAGGTCTCCTTTGACGGGGTCTATCTGCACGTCGATCGATAGTACTACCAAGTTGCATTCCCGAATGTTCATCTCGAAGTGGTACTGGAAATCCTCGATTCGACGTCTGCCCGAGAAAAGGTGCAGCAAGAACATAGCCGTGGTAACCATGGGCCTGCACGGTGAGAATACGATTGCAGGTGGTGTCGCTGTTTGGACGTCCGCTGCCGCAGGCGGGGCCGGCGAGAGTTGGAGCTGGTGCTGCTCTATGTAGTCGGCCAGCTTGAGCTGTATGACCTGTTGGGCGGGCACCAGCGCCTTTGTAGCTCCATGCCCCATTGCCTTCCTCGCCGCCACAGCTTCTCGTTCTTCTTCTCGGCGTTCGGCTGCCTCCTGCAAATCCATTGGGACCTCGATTGCTTGGAGGACCGCCAGGCATTTGGGGCACCTTCTCAGGTGCTTGAGTATGCGGGATCTCGTTATGAAGTTCTTCCCGCACCCAGGGCAGGTAGTCGAACGGGCAAGCAATTCGGGAAGGTCGTAGCCGATGTGTTCCATGGTGCGATGGCGCTTCCATGCTCCCCGAGTTTTTAATATCTTGCCACACTCATAGCATATGTAGCCACAGTGCTGTGCGGGCGGCAGCCCCTCGAAGTTGGGCGTGGTCATTCCAAACTCTTGCGCAAGACGGTGTAGCTGCCTTTGCCAAACTCGATGTCGATATATGTCGTGCTGCCATGCTTTGTACCTGAGCCACGCACGGGTGATCGTGGCTTGTGCGGCTCGCACGTGCTGTGTGCGTAGCCATCGCAGCAATCCCCTGATGTCGCTGCCGATGTCCTCGTCGTCTAGTAGGAAACTTCTTATCCAGTCCAGATCTTCGACGATAAGAGCGTTCCAGGCCTTCTCATCCTCCCAGAGTTCGTCGATGAGGCGGTGGAGGAAGGGCGTGTCTGCATGCGCCATCCTGGCCAGGTACATCAGGCGCCGTCGGCGCAGGTACATGTGGATCGGTACTTCGTCGCACAGCAAGTATATTTCGTCATCCAAGGTATGTACATGTCCCGCGCTGTGTCGCTGTTGTCTTGCGGCGGCCCGCAGACTCGCCATGTGTCTGCTCTGCAGCATCTGCTTCTGCTGTACTGTAAGTGGCCCCCACACTTCGCAGTCGTAGGTCAGCTTGCTTTGCGCCAGCGCCGTGAGGTACAGCAGCTTGGCCTTGAGGTCGATGTGCGGCAGGCGGAAGATGGACTTCTTCAAGGGGCCCTCTGCGGATCTGTGGTCTATGATGCGTCGCATAAGGTTCGGCCCCTCCCCACCATCACTCGTCACGATATTGCCCAATGTGAGTCCCTGGGTCGTGACCTCCGCCGTTGACACTTCAGTGCTAGTTGGCGGCTGGCCATCCTCGCGCCGCAGCGTGATGGGATTTGTCTTGAAAATCTTCGCCTTGATATGCTGCTTGGCGTGCCCATCGATATGCAGCAACGCTTTAGTCTTCTTGGGGTGTAGGTCATGCCCGAAGATCTTGAGTCTCCTTGCAATGATGGTCAATATGTCGAAGATGCTGCTCTCGATTTTCGTGTTGTCGTTAAGAACGCACAGGAATGTCGCGTCGTCCATGAAGGATACTTCTGGCAGGGTCCCTTCCAGCCCTTGGAGCTGGCCTGACGTGACAATGGCTTGTTCGCCCGCTGGTGGTAGTTGTAGTAGGTACCCTCCTGCATGTAGCTCCTGCTCCAGTGGGCCCAGAGCGTGCGCGAAGCTGATGTTGAAGATGAGGTCGGCCAGGCCGTTGCCTGGGCGTGTGCCCTTGCGGCTCTCCGCGCAAAGCTCTTCTCCCCGCACTTGGAAGAATGTCGTGTCGTGTGCTTCCTCTAGCTGGAATCGCAGGTTCTCGTCTACATCGTTGAGTGCTAAGTAGCCTGGGGACGCTATCAGCTGCTGGATGGCCGGCATGAGCCATTCAGGTGGAGCGCCTCCTGCCATCACCTTTAGGAGCCAAGGCTTCTCCCCTTCCCGTCCCAGCACAAATTCTCGAATAACTGAATAAAAGGCCTGTCGTAGATCCAGCAGGATGCCGACTGCGCTGAGACGTCTCCGCCTGCAGATCCTGAAGAACGCTTTGATAGTATGGGTGGAGTACGCGCCTGACTTCTTCGGGATTCCGCCATGCTGGGTGACTCTCAGCAGGCTGCTGCAGACCCTCAACGTAGTTGCGCGGAGCCACTTGTGGTAGTGCTTGGCCACGGTGTTGTTGAGGAGGATCGACCTGTAATATTCCAGGAGGGCCCTCGTGCCGCTACCCTTGTACAGCTTCACTGCAATACCTGCTTTAAATTGGATCGGTTCTCGGCCTCGCAGTATCGTCTTCAAGACGACTGGGTACCAGTGGCGGGCTGTCTCCTCAGGTGCGAGTTTGAGGATGTCGTCCAAATTGCCGTCGGGTCCTCCTGCTCGGCCCTTCTTGCCGTCCGCAAAGCTCTCCACCAGGTCGTTGAGTGTCATGTGCAGGTGCTGTGAGACCTCGTCGGGTGGCGATCTGTGGGTACGGCTGATATTGTAGCGGTCCGCCAGGTCGTACTTGTCCCTGATGTCGGCTGACTCAATCTTGGCGAAGTGCTGCAGGGTGGCTCTGCTGATCTCGCCCTGGCTGCCCATGACGGTGCCGTCGGGCTGCTGCATAGTGGGCAGCGCGCTAACATATTTTGGTTTGCGACCGCCGTGGATTAGAATCTTCTTTGTCAGCTGCCACTCGGTCCTGGCGTCTCTTGCTGTTCTGCTATCCGCCAATTTGCTGCCAAGTTCGTGAAAGTAATGGTTGCGGTCGGTACTCAGCTGGTGTCTGAACGTGTCCTTGGTGTGGTCGATGAAGAGCCTGGCAGCGTCATGCGCGATGCCGAGGCAGCCGGTGGCATGACTGAGCTGGCACGCTCCAACAAGGGCTGCCACCGAGCAATACCAGCTATCTTCCACACGGGCATAGACAGGCGCCTCGTAGCAGAGCCTCTTGCGGAAAACTTCAAGAGGTGCTGGGTCCCCGTTGTTCGCGTAGGTCCGCGTGGAGCTCTCAGCGTATCTGCGCAGCCTCAATAAGCGCATGCTAGCCTCAGAGATTGTGACGTTGCAAGGGGTAAGCGGGTCCCGTCCGAAATGCTGCTTCGTCTTCTCGGCAAGGAGTCCCGCTGTCTCGTGGTAATGGTCGTTGACGTCTGCCTTCCACGGTGGTAAGCTGATGTTGTTCAGGTCCTGCTTGAATGCGGTGATGCGCTCTGGGTTCTTGAGTTTGTTAGTATCCAATAACCCGTTCCCCTTCGAACTACGGTGGCGCCCGATGATTTCGCCCACAACTTCAACTAGCACGGGCATGTGGTCTGTGGTCGTGTCGTAGCCGTTCTGGGCGTAGTTCCTCCTCTGCTTGTTGTGCTCGTTCTTCTTTTTGGCGGTTGGCTTTTGAAAGTCTCTCAAGACAGTGCAAGCCGCCGCGCACTTGAACAGGCAGGGAGCCATGGCGACGTAGTCGATGCGGTTGGAGATCCCGTCCTTGTGGTACGTGTAATCGTCGTTGTTCCCGTAGTATGTGTTGACGACGTGCAGGTGGCAGCTGGCGACAGACTCGTGGAATTCATGTCCATTCTTGTCTGTCAGCTGATTTGGACCTTTCTGGCCCAACCATTGAGTGTCCTCTCCGTCCTTGTGGCTTAGCTTGGCGTTCGCGTCGATGAGCAGGATCTCTGGTTTCCACGTGTCACACAGCTCCCTGAAGTGCTCCCACCAGCCGTTGATGTCCTTGGCCTTCTGGTACGGGGCATGAGCAGCGGCGATGACGTGATGGAACAGAGGAGCCTGCACGCGGACAAAGAGAATCCTGGCTGACGAGTACAGTTTTGTCAGCTGGGACTGCTTGAAGTACAGGTCTTTCCCTTTGAGCTGCCCGTACGGTAACTCGACGTTGAGTAGTAGTGCACATCCCCAGTTGCCGTCCTGCGCATCGCTCTGGATGTTGATAAAGCCTTGTCCTGTCCATATGGCCTCTCCACAGCGTGTCTCCTGCAGCCCCGCGACGTGTACATGGTGGTCCAGGAGCTGGGCTCTGACTAGAGCCCCTTTACTGGAGATGTCCAGGTGCAGGTCTGTGGAGGTGAAGTCGCCCACCATGGACTGAGCGTTGTACTGCGCGATGTTGAGCTTCAGCGTGCCCTTGTTGTAGCTGTCTGCGGCGAGGTCGGGGATGTGGTCTGCGTCAGCCCGCTGGGGCGAGACGTGCTCCTCGAGCCGTCCATGCCTCCACGGTGGGTACGCATGTAGGTCATTGCCCGCTGGGTTGGCCATCCAAGCCCATTCGAGTGTGCTGGTATACTGTACTATATTGACTAGCTCTTCCGCAGGTGGTGGTGGTGCTGGTTGGAGTGCGGCATATTTTGATAAAATATCTGCTGCTTCGTTCCAGGGTGCGTCTCGATGCGCATGAGTGTGCTCGAAGCTGATGTCCTTTGTGAGCTGTAACTGCTGGAATAATATGCGTGTAAACCTCGCAAGGGGGCGGTTCCTACTCGATCTGATCCGCGATGTTCCAGCTGCCGCTCCCAAAGCCGCGGTGTTGTCTCCGATAATGACGATTTCCTGCTCATCGTCCTCCTGTGTACATGCGATGCCTGCCCAGAGTAGCGCTCCCAATTCGGGGCTGGTGCTGGAGGTGATGTTGTTGGCCATCTCCTCGCTGACGGACAGGGCGTGGTTGGAGTACATGTGCCTGTAGTAGGCGATGCCCTGGTCGTCCTCTCTCAAGTGTACCACTGCCCATGCTGATGTACCCGGTGCTTTGGCATGGTAGGACGCGTCGGCGAAGTAGTAGTGCCGCTTCACTGCCGACAAAGGTCTCGAGGGAGCAAGGTGCTTCACCGCCAGCCTGGTATGCTCGTGCAGGTCGTGCGCTTCGAGGTCGTAGTGCCATGTCAGCTTCTGGATGTGTTGCTGGAATTGCGTCGGTAAGAACTGTGGGGATCCGATGTTGAGGAAGCGTCGCTGCGTGCTGTTGCTGTCTCTTCGCTGGTCGGTTTTGTGCGCTTGCCCGTGTGTTGCTGGTCTAGTTCTTTGTCGTCGTCTCCTTCTGCGCTCGCAGCGCCGGTAGTCGTCGCTGTACTCGCTGTCAGTGCTGGTGTGTTGGCTAGTGCGTTGGTTGTCTCGGGCGTCTTCCTCCGTTGTGCTCCGCCTAGTTGGGATGCGGAAGGGGTACATGGCTGGGGTTGTACGTCGTTGTGGTGCGGAGATGGGTTGTTGCCGCCCCGTCGGCTGCCCGCTAGCTCCGTGGTAGCTCCTGAACGGCAGCATTGCTCGTCGGGGATGTGCGTCCCTCTGGGGCTGGGGGTGCTGTCTGGCATTAGTCGTTGCGTCTGGGAGTGGTTGCTCGGTCTCCAAGTGGTCGGTTGGCTTGTAGGGCTTGGTCCCCATCCGCGTCGTGCTCCATTCCCGTGGGGACGGCGGCTTTTGGCAGCACTTCTCATCGGCGTTCAAGTTGTCCGATCCAGCCCGCACGGCCTGACTGAACAGGAGCTCGTGTGATTGGGCTTGGAGCATGCTGTCACGTAGTCGATGAGATATGCCGCCATGAGGGTCGGTTGGGTTCGGTGGTGGAAAGATAGGTAGTGCTGGCTCTGCGCGTTGCTCTTGAGGGTCTAGGTTTGGTTTGGCTGGTGTCGGTGGCGGGAGTGTAGATGGTTGCTCGTCGTTGGACCTGGTTGAGCGCCCCAGCACGACATCGCTGTCACGAGAGCAAGGCATCGGCCACCCTCCCGTCGGAGGCATGCTCTCGCGTCTTCGCACCTGCAAGGGGGAGTCAACCCGCAGCTGCTCGGGGAGAGCAGGTCCGTCCGTCGACGGCCTTGCAGAGTGAGGCGACCCCGCCCTGACACGCCAACGCGGGTAGGTCCTGGTCGGTACGTTATGTTGTTTGGACTCGTCGGAGCGAGGAGTCTGCTTAGCTGATGTGTACCGAGGCGCTGCCCTCCAAGTAGTACGCGACCTCGGACAGCTGCTGCGCTCTCGACTCGGGCGCTCGCTGGCGGAGTCCAAGTCCTGCTCCTCAGGATGTTCCGCTCCAGGAGGCTGAGTGCTATCTGGCAGTGCTTCGTCCTCGCAGGTGCTGCTGTCCGCAAGCGCCTCGAAGGGGTTATTGGTCAGCGGCGCTCCAAAGTCTGGTCGCATCTCCACCCTGTGCGCCTGTCTTAGTAATCTTTTGCGCCTCGCCACTCTTCTTTCTCTTGCAACAGCTGTGGCGTCGTTGGGGTGCGGTTCTGCTGCTGTAGGGCTGTAGCTTTTGCTGTCAAGGTATGTGTCCTGTATTTGCTCTAGTTGGTAGGCTTGTATGGGTCCACGCTGTATCTGTCGGTTGTAGTCAGTGCCTGGGTGTGTCGTGGTGCCTGCATTTAATTTGGCTGACGCTGGTGGACTAGCCAGCCCTCTGGGGGTCTTTGTGCTTGCCGTGTGGTCTGCTTGCGAACCCAGGTGGCTGGGGTCGAGAGGTTGGCGGGCAAGCCAGGCTCCGTCGTCTGCAAGCGTGGGGTGCTCCTCGAGTACCCGGCGCTGGGAGACCTCCAGACGTGATGAATCTGGTAGTCTCGACCTGCTGCCTGGGTCCTCCTTCGCATGGCTGTGGTGCCTGGGCTGCGACGCCGCATGGGCCGCCGCGGCTCCCGCGAAGTGGGATGTCGAGCCAGACGTGGCCAAGGGGTGTCGCCTTGGTCCACGCTGTTGGCACTGCGTCGGACTGCTCGAGTAGCTCTCCCACTCTTGCTGCAGTCTCACCCTGTCGCGGTGCTGGTTGCTTGTCTGAACCCCACTGGCAGTGGGGCTCGCGGCCTGAGGGAGTCGCTCAGGTCCGCGCTTGGAGCGCTCAGACTTGATGTCGCCGTTCTGTGGGTGGTCCCCACCCTTGCCCACAGACGCGGCGTCTAGGGAGCTGATAGCGCAGGTAGTTCGTCTGCTACGCCTCTTGAGTCGGGGCTCCCTAGTAGAGCGTTGGTGGTTTGAAGCGGATGCGGCATCCCCCAGGCTCGCATCGGCTTGGTCATAGCTATGTAGTGTGATGGAGGCTAGGTGCGATCGTGTGCGCATGGCCGAAAGCCATGGGTGTGGGTCGTTGGGCGTAGGCTCGTCACCGCACGGGTCTCTGAGTCTGGGCCCGCTGTCCCCGATATCTTCTGGCGTCGTTGTCTGGACGCAGGTCTGGGCCAGTTGCCCCCCAGCCTGCGTACTCCGTATCAGTTTTTTGACAGTCGACCCCCGTCGAGGTCGCTCTCGCCGCTCTCGATGAAGGATGCCACTCTGTCACCTGGGTCCGCGAAGCCATCGTCCGCGTCGCAGATCCTGACCTTTTTCGGCTGGCTCCTCGCCCTCCTGGGTTCCCTTGGTTGCTTCAGGTTACCTCTGCATGGAGGTGCCGAGCTCGTCCTCTCTGGTGTGCCCAAGTGGAAACGCGGTGGTGGCAGTCGTGGCTCGTGTGGCTCGGTGGGCGTGATATCCTCAATCGGCATCCGTGGAGGTGTGCTGGGGCAGTCCTCCTCGTCGCGGCTGAGGTCGATGAACAGCGTCGTCATGGGAGTCTTGGCTGTCTGTGAACGCTGTTGTGGGGTTTTGTGTGGCGTGAGAGGCGTGACGGGCGGAAACAGTAGGTGTCTTGGCGTGGGCTGTTCCGTCGGGATGGGTGAGTCGGCTGGTATCGTTGGTGAGAGTGAGGCGAGGTCTGTCGGGGCTTCGCCCTCCTTCTCCTTGCTCAGGCCTTGGCGGTTCTTCCACTCTTCGTCCAGCAGGTCAGCGTCGTCGGATTCGCCAATTGGGATGCAATCGCTGCTCGCCCGTACCTCGAGCATCCCAGAGTGCGAAGAGGAGCCGACCCTGTTGTACTCCTCGATGTGCTGGCGCTGCTGAGGTGGTGGCGGGGGGAGCGGCCACTCTTCGGCGGATGTCCTCGGCACAAAGCTTTGGTTCTGGAAGCTGAGGTCGTCGCTCGACGAGGGGGTAGGCTCCTCTGGCGTTGGCATAGACGATGTATGGGACCTCTCTCCAAATCCCACCTCGGCCAGCTCCTCGAGGTACGGCGGCAGTTCTGGATGTGGAAGTTCGTACTGGCTAGGTAGCAGCCGAAGTAGGTCTGCCTCAAGTTGCTCCCTCTGGTACGCGCCCTCCTGGTCCGCCATGCCTTGGTCACGCTCGCTCGTGGCTGTGTCTCCCATGAGGTCCTCCGTCATGTCGATTAGCAGGTCCTCGTCCACTTGTCCTCCTGCTCCCCAGGCATCCCGTAGTGCAGTCTGGAGTCCAGCCGTTTGCAAATCATGTGCCCGTTGGAGTTCTTGTAATTGCTGCTGCTTCTGCGCTTCGTTCATATGATGGTTGTGGGCGTAGTGCTGCGCGATGGCCTGCATCTCCTGCTGACACTGGTGCTGCAGTGTACTGTGGTACTGGTGCGCCGCTTGGTTCTCCATCTCCTGCTGCTGCTGTAATGCATGGAGTTCGCTTGTGGCTGCTGCTTGTCGCTGCAGTGCCACCTCCTCCATCCTTTGGGCTTTGTCCACCTCCTCCTGGTGCTCGCCGACGCGCTCCAGATACCTTTCCTGCTCGTGCTGCATCTCGTATGCCTTCGCCTGGATGGCTGCGTGCTCCAGGTTCAGGACGACCCGCATCGCTTCGCGCTTGTTGGCTTCTTCCTGATGCTCGTGGGCCATCTGCTGATAGTTCACTGCGATCCGCAGCTCCTCCTCCTTATAAGCGCTGTGGCGGGCGCATCTCTCCTGGTACTCCGCCTCCGCCATCTCCTGCATCGCCTTCTCGTTGTGCTCCTGCGCCATCTTGTACCACTGGGCCTCTTGGGTTGCCATCTCTCTCACAGCTTGCTCCTCCTGCCTGGCCTTCTGGACCTGCTGCGTGTAGATGGCTGCTCTTCTCTGGTCTTCCATGTGCATCTCCTCGCGCAAGGTCTTCTTTTCCATCTCGATATGCATTTGCAGGTCTGCGAGCATCCCTTTGGCCCTTTCCTCCTGTGTCCTCTGGGTGCCTCTTTGTGCTTCGTATGCTTTTGCTTCCTCCTCCTCTAGCTTGGCGTTGTGGTGCCGCTTGAGAGCGTTGACCTCCCATATGTGCCACTTCTCCTGCTTGGCCAACTGCTCTTCGGTCGTGTGGTACATCTTTTGCGCGATGGTCTGCTCGTAGGCCTTCAGTTCACTTTTGTGCTTGAACTCTGCTTGTGCAAGTAGGTCGCTTTGCTGCTGTTCTTTTTTCTGCTGCGAATCAAGCCTCTCAGTCACTCTCCTGATGGCGTCTTTGATCTCGTCTGATGCTGCTGGGACTGGTCGGGGCTGCTGGGCTGGGGCTGGCTGAGCTGTGGCTGGTTGGGCCATGGCCGGAGCCGCTGGAGCTGCCGCAGGGTCGCGCCTTCTCCTCGCGGCTGGGTGTGGCGTGCGTCCTCTGGTGGGATCATGGCTCCCGTCTTCCTCGGATGATTCGTCCTTTACTCCCGCCGACTTGGCCATTTGATCTCTGGTTTCCCTCATCAGGGTTTTGTAGACCCTGATGGTTCTGGCTGCCGTCGCCTCCTGGTCCAGCATCTTGCTGAGCCGCTTCTCCATCTCTGCATGCTCCTCCTCCAGCTTTTCCAGCGAGGCCCTGAGCTGCCTCATGCGTTCTTTGTGGGGCAGGACGAAGGAGATGTTCGTGGCGGTGATCGCCGCTTCCTGCTCGAGGCTGGTTGTGCACAAGCCGGCCAGCCTAGCACCTGCGATGTTCTCGGTGAGACGCCCCAGCCTGTGGCACTTGGTCTTGTACCACACGAACCTCATCTCTTCGTCATCTGGAGGTGCGGACCAGCTCTCGTGCTCCATCGCGACGGCGAAGGAGACTGGCGTGATGCTGTCCAGGACTGCCTTCTGCTGGGGGCTGTACTGGTAGCTGCCGATGTGGGCTGCGGCAGGCATGTCGAGCTGGTCCCTTCTTCTGCGCCTGCCGCTTCTCTTTCTGGCTGAGGCGCTCCTCCAGGGCGCTCTGTGCTTCCAGTGCTGGTCGCTGTCGCTTTGCTGCTGGTGCTTGTGGGTCTGTGGCTGCTGCTGCTGCTGCTGGTGGCGCTTGTGGGTCTGTGGCTGCTGCTGCTGCTGCTGACTATGCTGCTGCCACTCCCAGGGCCGCCCACCAATGGCTCCGTAGTCGCCAGTCCAGTCTGCGCTGCGCTGGCGCTGCGCCTGGGCTGTGGACCCTGCTCCTGTCCACCTTTTCCCAGGGCCGCGCTGAGACGCCTCGAGGTGTGTGGTCCCTGCTCCTGACCACCTTTCCCTCGAGGCGCCGCGCTGCTGCTGCTGCTTCCAACTCTTCGCCATGTTGTCGAAGGGCTGTGCTGAGTGATGATCTGCAAGTAGTCTGGAGGCCTCGACTACCTTCAAGAGTGTCCTGGCGTGGCCTCGCGCTATGCGGGCCCTCCTGTGCCAACTTTCTTCCTTCTGCCTGGGCGTCTTTCTTTAGCCTAGGCGTCGCGGCCGCGGCGCTTCTCTTCAGCTTTGCTTCTTTAATGGCGCCGCGGCGCGCTGGCCCGGGCTGACGGGGCTGGCCGAACGAGGGGACGACACGACCCCACGCGGCGGCGGGCCCCTCCTCAGCCCGTGGCTTGCGATCTGCCCTCGTCCTGCCCCTGCCCGGCCGAGCCGAGCCGGCATGCGCGCCAGAGAGGCGTCCCGCATCGGCATGGAGCCGAGATCTGCTCGGAGCGGCCAGCGCCGGGATGCAGAACGGCGCCGTGCGGCCCTCGGGCCGACTTCTTCATCCCCGGACATGCGACGCCCTGATTTTTTCGGGACGGCGTCCCCGGAAGTCCAGGCCCTTTCTCGGGGGCAGTAGTTTTTCGTCCTGAGTCGTTTTCTGACGGTCCTGGGGCCCGGCGAGAGCTCCCAGGGGCCGGAAGTAGCGAAAAACTTGCCGTCCTGATTTCTTTACCACGCGATCATGTCTGGGTCCCCCTCCTCCTCCTCCTCCTCCTCTTCCTCCTCCTCCTTCTCCTCCTCCTCCTCCTCCGTCTCCTCCTCCCAGGGATCTCCACGCCACCAGAGCCCAGTTCGCGCAATCTTCTTCGCGGCACTGGCCCCAAGGGGATCTCGGCCTCTTTACAGTTCATCGGTTACCTCTCTCTCGTGGCACGGGCCCCAAGGGGAGCTCGAGCTCTTTACGATCCATCGGTGAACCGATCCCTGTCTTAAGTCGGGCCTGTCCCTCTATAGGAGGAATATTCAGAAATAGCCAAAAATAGTCGGGGCCATTTTGAAATATAACTTGACCATTTTGAATGTTTCGTCGAAGTTCGGCCTGTAGGGGGACGGGCCCGACTTAATCCCTGTCCCCACTGGCGTCGCCTTGGCCCCACCGGCCGACTTGCCCACCTGAGTGGGGAGCTCGTGTGCTGGCCTCTCCGTGTTTCGCGGGGCTCATCCCCTTGGGGGCGGGGCACTGTGGGGGGCTGAGATACACTGGCCCAGTGGGGACGGGGATAGTACAGTCAACCCGTGTAGTAAGGACGCGAGACAAGGACGCACGCGTCTTAGAAGGCCATGTCGACACGTTGCGAGCGGGGCGCGGCCAGCGAAAACGGCCAAGGATGGGCCGAAGGAGAAGGATGCAAGGGCAGCCTTGCAAAGTCGCTCAGCCTTACCATGCGGGTTGACTGTATTAGACGATGCTGGACTACAAGAAGGAACAATGGCACGACCACAACCTGTAGGTGCTCCATGCAGATGTCTCAGCTCGGCGCTGGTCCCCCCTCCCTGGCGCGCCCAGCGCGCCAGGGAGGCGGCGCCGGAGGCCTGGACGAAGGGGGTCTGGCGCCTCTCCAAGGAGTCCGCGCGGAGATCAGAAACTTAATGGTTACTGTTGTGGATACCACGACAATGGACACCCTAACAGTCCTATCATCCAATCAAAAATGTGTGTAGCATGTAGGAAAATGTCCTGAAACTGTTTGCAACACTTGTTTTTCATTTCGAATACATGATTAACACATATTTTAGAAATCTGGAAATTCTTTGGCAACATTATTCCTCTCCATTGATCGTCCTCCACAAGTTTACTGAGTATCGTTGCACCAATCCCCATCCCCAGCGGCGTGGCCTGGGCCCCGCTGGCCGATTTGCCCTCCTGGATGGGGATGCAGGTCGCCCTCTTTCGGGTTTCGCGAGGGGCGTATCCCCGACTGGGGGGTAGTTTGGTGGCGGTCTCGCAGGGGATGGGGATGGGCATGGGCGTCTCTTTTTTTTTGTTCGTCGTCCTGGGGCCATGCTTTCTTCTTCGCTGAGGCCCCTTGTCCTCCCGAGGCGTTCTGTGGGCGGCCCTGACGGCCAGAGGCACACGGCCTCTCTCCTCAAGGCCAGCCACCGGCCGCCGCGCGACCTCTCTGTGAAGCGTCCTTCCCTGCGTGTGTGGGGGGGGCGCGCCGTGGGAGAGACCGCTGGGGACAGACCAGGAGGGGTATACCGCTGCTACCTCTCCTCCTCCTCCTCCTCCTCCTCCTCCTGCTGCTGCTCCTCCTCCCCCTCCTTCTCTTCCTGCTGCTCCTCCTCCCCGTGCCCCTGGAATCTCTCCGGGGGGCGACTCCTGACCAGGACAGCGGTGGCGACGAGGATCCCCCCCAGGAGGCACAACAAACTCGAAAGCGAGGCAAGTGTAGCGGCATCGGTACGTGATCCTCCTCTGAACCACGACGAGAAAAATATTTGCGAGGCGGGGATCTATCCAAATCCGACGTCAGAGGACCCGTCGGGCGGCGGATATGGATATATATGGCTCAAGGGGCCAACATATGTCCATACCCACCTCCTGTGGAGGTCCGCCGAACATCGATCCTCTGGGGGGTGGTCATGAATCGAGTAGGAGATCGACTACAGAATTTACTTACCCCAGAATGTTGTTCGTCAAATCGACGCAGAACATGTGGGATGTGAGTACACCAGCGAAAAGTATACGCATTTTTTCGCAGATTCGACGAACACTTCCATGCTGGGGCAAACCAATATTGTAGTCGATCTCCTACTCAAAAGCACAACTACCCGCCTCGAATTATTGGCCTCCGCGGGAGCCAGGGTTAAGGCGCGGCCTCCCTGGCCAAGGGGTCGAGAACTCATTAGGCGAGGAAAGTGGAGTGGGCTTCCGCCCGCCCCCTGAACAGGAAGGAGGCAAGGAAACCACTCGATCAATGAAGTAGGAAGGCGACTGAAATAGATTGGCATCTGGGCATCCAAGAATAGACATTTCCAACGACCGACGGGTAGCGCTATCGGAAATTATCTTCCCAGGCATGCGACCTCTTGATTTTTGTCAGGACGGCGTCCCCAAAGTCCCGACCCTTTCCCCAGGACCGGCCTTGCGTCCCGCGCTCGTTCTGTCGACGGCCCCGGGGCCCAGCGAGGGCCCCCCGGGGCCGAGGATAGCGGACACATTGCCGCCCGGATGTTTTCAACGACGCGATCATGCATGGGATTATGTATTATTATTCCTCTTCGTATTATGATCATTTTTTATCAGTATTGTTATGCTTCGTCTGATTAGTATTCGTCTTCTTCTTCTTATTATCATATTATTATTTTTCTTCTCTTTTTGATAAAACCATACATGATCGCGGAGGAGGAGGAGGAGGAGGAGGAGGAGGAGGAGGAGGAGGAGGGGGGGGGGTGGCGCCTGAGGGCCCGCGGAGAGGCCGAGCCTAGAGAGCGCGGCCGTGGGATTTTTCCCCCTCCGAATACCACGGCGAGGACTCGTGGCCTCCGCGGGCCCCGGGGTGCAGGCGCGCGGCCTCCCCGGCCACGGAGCGCCGAGGCCTCGGGGAGAGGTCCACGGCCGCGCTCCTTGGGCTCGGCCCCTCCGCGGACCCTCAGGCGGCCTCCCCCTCCTCCTCCTCTCCTCCTTCTCTTCCTCCCCCTCCTCTTCCTCCTCCTCCTCGTCCTCGTCCTCGTCCTCCTCCTCCTCCTCCTCCTCTCCTCCTCCTCCTCCTCCTCCTCCTCTCCTCCCCCCTCCTCCCCTCCTCCCTCCTCCTCCTCCTCCTCCTCCTCCTCCTTCCTCCTCCTCCTCCCCTCCTCCTCCTCCTCCTCCTCCTCCTCCTCCTCCCTCCTTCTCCTCCTCCTCCCTCCTCCTCCTCCTCCTCCTCCTCCTCCTCCTCCTCCTCCTCCTCCCAGGGATCTCCACGCCACCAGAGCCCAGTTCGCGCCTCGCGCCTCGCGATGCGCGGTGCTCTTACAGTCCAAGCCCATTATGAGGACGCGTGGCAAGGACGCAAGACCCTTGGAGGCCGAAGCTGGGGCTTTTGGGGCGGCAGGCGGCTGAAACCGCAGGGACGCAAAAGTACCCTGGCCCGCTCCCGTCCTTGCCGCACTGGCGTCGGAGCCCAACGCATGGCAGGAAGCTTTTCGGCCATCTTCGGCCTCTGGGAGCCCTCGCCGGGCCTCGGGACTGTCAGAACACGACTCAGGATGAAATCCGGGTGAAGGGCGAAGGGAAGTCGGTCGAGACCTCTGGGGGTCGACGTCATGAAGAAACATGACCTCGGGCGTCTGGGTTATGAAAGGGGCCCTGGGACACACAAATACATAGACACAAATCCTAGAATTCCCCTTATTTTCCGATAGTTTCAGGATCTCGTCCCCCCCCAACTTCCCATACTTTCGCATTTTTCCGCTGGGAGTCGACGATTACCTGTGCCTGTGTTTCTTCTCCCCTCCTGGATGATCTGTGCGCCTCCTCGCCGCCGCCCTGGAGAAGGGCGCCCCTCCAGCCCAAGCCGCGCTGCGCGAGGCGCGATCCTATTGGCGCCCCTGGGAGTGACACGCATAAGGAGCTCGATAAGGAACCGAACTCTATACACCGACGCCTGTGTCTGGTCTCACTCTGAATCTCGCACAGGAAAGCGGATCCTGGTGTATACGGGACACTGGTGTATACATTCTTCGTTGCTTCCCCCGGAAGAAATGGAAAAAGTATACACCACACCACCCCGACGTCGTCCCCGACCCTCAAAAAAGTCCTGGGACTGAAAAACCACCCGCCACTGGTAATGTATATGCTCCAGTTTCCGACTCGACCCCCAGACCCCAGGGACGGGCTTCCCAGCCTGCGTCGTTGCGTTGGCGGCCCCGGGGCTGGCAGACAGCCTCCAGAGGCCAGCCGGGCTCGCGTCGCGACGAAGTCAGCGCTGGTCTCTGACGCCGCGCGGATCGTTCAGGACCTTGGAACGACCGCGGCGCTCCTCCTCCTCCTCCTCCTCCTCCTCCTCCTCCTCTCCTCCTCCTCCTCCCTCCTCCTCCTCCTCCTCCTCCTCCTCCTCCCTCCTCCTCCCTCCTCCTCTCCTCCTCCTCCTCCCCTCCTCCTCCTCCTCCTCCTCCTCCTCCTCCTCCTCCTCCTCCTCCTCTCCTCCTCCTCCTCCTCCTCCTCCTCCTCCTCCTCCTCCTCCTCCTCCTCCTCCTCCTCCTCCTCCCCCTCCTCCTCCGGTCCATATCGGCCGATTCTGGGCCACTGGCGGCGTTCACCCCTGCAGGCCCGCGCTGGGGCCGCCCCCGCGTGGACGCGGCACGAACCCCCTGGAGCTGCCGAGAGTCAGTCCCTGGACAACCCCTTCCCCCCGGAGTCCAGCCTGGGCGGCGTCCCCTCCTTGGCACATGTCTGACGGCCTGAGGGCCCGAAGCGAGACTCAGGCGCTGATTCTGGGGACCTCCTCGGAGCCAGTCGCTCCACGCGTGCGTCGAAGCTGCGTCGAACGTCCGTCGACTCGAGCTGGACCCGAGACGACCCCGAGTCGAACCCGAGTCGAACTGGAGTCGAACAGATCCGTTGGGTGGGCCCCAGGAAGGTCCCCAAAACGAGCATCGAACGAGACCCTGGAGGACGAGCAGGAAAGCAAGCCAAGCCGCCCCGCCCGCACGAGGGAGAAACATTTGCCAGTGCGTTGCCCAAACGGGCAGGAGGAAGGACAGTGAGTGGGAGAGTAGAACAAGAAAAAGCGGCATACACATAAACTACTTGGAGGTGCCCCGCGCGCATTTCTTGGATCTGCACTGGACCCCCCTGCCTGGCGCGCGGAGCGCGCCAAGGGCGGCGCGGGAGGCGCCGCCAGGGGGGCCCAGGTGCAGAATCCAAGACATCCGCGCGGATCAGCTCAACGCAATTTCTGTTCATGCCCTTGTCCTTCTTCGGAGGAACGGAGACAGGAAGAGGAGAGAAACGGACAACAAAAAGATGGGGGAGGCTGGAAGCGGCCGGGGGGTCTGAGCTGCATGGACGTCGATAGAATCTGTCAAGAAGGCAGATCGCTCCGCTCGAACTCGGTCCCTGGACCCCTCCCGGCAATCCTTCTGGCGCCGTTTTTCGCCCCAGGTCAATGTTTGACAACTCGATGGGGCCGGATACGGCCCCCGGCGAAGGCCGAATCTTCCCCAACACAGAACCTCGGACCTGCCTGCCCTTCCTGCTGGCTGGGACCAGTGCGGCGGCCTCCTCAGACCCCCCATCCGGCTCCAAGAAGGAGGGGGAGTTGAGCAGGGATCGATCGGCCCGGCATTCATATAGGCCTACCACAACACGCTCTGAGAACAAAGGAATGCTCGAAAAACACAACAATGTTCTTAGAACACGTCGCCGATGTATAGAAACCAGGCGGCCTCAACCAGAAATGTTCTAAGGCGAACCACACGAGGCCCTTCGAACATTCTTTGGTGGGCCTATAGGCCAGCCAGGACGCCTCGCCACTACTTGAGGGAGGCAGTGAGGCGAGCACGACAAAGCGCCTCAGACCACCGGCCGGTTCCTGAAGAGGGAGGCGCAAGCAAGCAATAACCCATTGAGTCCTGGTGCAAATCAGCGGTCTGACGCCAAAAACTCTGTGACCTCCGGGGGGCATGACGTCAGAACGCCGATACACCACTGGACACGAGCTCTGTGCTGCGAGAGGGAGGTGGTGGCTTTCTTCCTTCCCGCGCAGCCAATCGTTAACCGGCGGGGCGGGGGGGGGGGGGGCTCGGGCGGGAGGGTAGAAATAACGGCCGCCGCGGTGTGCACCCGCTAGGGCGCGTCGGCGCCACCGGCGCATCACTCGTCTGTGCGCACCACATCATGTATGGGGGGGAGGGGTGCAGGCCACGCCCCCCCCCCCCCCCCGTATGATCGTTAGCGCTACCCAGGGGCAGGAAGGGACGGGGGGGTGGCCAGGGTAGCGAGCGCTACCCTGCGGCGGAAACAAAACGCTCGCGAGGGCGGCGATGGGAAGCGCGACAAAACGCCTCGAGCCTCCTCGAGCGCCCGCGCCGCCGTCGCCGCCGAGCCCGCGCGGCGCGCGCCTGCCACGAGAAGCCACCTGCCTTCCAGCCCCGCCCCGCCCCGCTGCGACGAGGCCCCCGCCACCCAACAGGACCCAGGAGTGCCAGAAAACGGTAGGCTCGTGCAGCGTCGGCGCGCGCAAAGGTTTTTGACACCGCTTCCATTCTCCCACCTTGAACCGATCGCGGCCACGCTCATTCGAAACTGAGTCCGCTGGGGTCCTTTGGCGTTGCTGTGTCCCTCGGTGCTCCCGCGTCGTTCTATCATGCGAGGCTCGACCTGGAACGCCTTCGCCAACGGCACTGGCGCGCCATCGCCGCGCGAATTTGGGTGACCCACATGGAGGTCCAGCTGAAAGGGTGTGGTGCAATAGATTTGAGGCAAGTGTATTGCAAATGTACTGCGCTGGACCACTGCACTGCATTGCGTTGCAAGTAATGCATTGCGCGCGAACATGCAGCAATACATCTTGCGCCCCGAAATGTATTGTACACCCCAAATGTACTGCAACCCCACAAATCTACTGCACCAAATCTAGTGCACCACCCCCCTCGTCGCTG
Organism: Prorocentrum cordatum; assembly: GCA_963575745.1. Classification (NCBI taxonomy): domain Eukaryota; class Dinophyceae; order Prorocentrales; family Prorocentraceae; genus Prorocentrum; species Prorocentrum cordatum. Next base: position 98,924 of record CAUYUJ010016962.1, read on the forward strand.
GACCCCCTTTTGGGTCAACCCGAACCAACCTACCGTTTAAGAGCCTGGTGGGCCCAGAGATCCGACGCTCCGAGAGCACGGGGTGTCGGCCAATGTTTCGGGCTGCCCTCGGCCTTCGGTGGGCCCCGCCGGGCAAGCGCGCACTACCGGCACGAAGGTGCCCCCCCCCAGAGATCCGACTTGGGCTGCGTTCGGCCTCCGGGGGCCCTCGCCGGGCCCTCAACGCAGGACTCAGAACCAAGCACCGGTCCTTCAGGGAAGTGGTCCAGACCTCCGAAGCCCACGCGCCGAACAAGCTGGAGCGGCCGGATGCAACAACATCGGGGTTCACGAGTTTGCGGACGCCTCAAGCTTGCTCCCGCAGCTCTCCGATTCTGTATGCACACGGGCGCGTTCCAGAAGCCCCGAACCCCCAAACAAGTGTGCATCTCGTGGACGGTCGGCTTCTGCTTCCAGCGCGCCCTTCCGCCAGCGGACACGCAGCCGTTGTACTTCCAGACGCGCAGTTACCCCCAATGATGATCACTCGGCTCAGGAGGTCTCGTGTGGGGCTCTAAGCTGCCGTGTGGTCTGCGCTGGTACCGGCACGATGCTAAACCAGAAGCCCGACGGAAAGCGAGCAAAGGCACGCGGGCATCTTCGTGCCCAAGCCTTAGGTCGGGCATGCCCCCCTACAGGCGGACTTTGGACAACAAATAAAGAACGGTCAACAAATATTCAAAAACAGTGAAAAATGCTAGAAAAAAAAACATTCCCCCTGTAGTGGGACAGGCCCGACTCAACCCGAGCCCTGCGCGCCCTCCGGCGGGAGGACGGCTCTGCAAGGGCAGCCCCCCCGACCTACCCCCTGAAGAGGCCGGGGGCCACGGCCACGCGGGCGTTCCTTCTGCTGGCTCTCTCCGCGGAAGCCAAGACGCGCCAGGGGCGAGATGCCCGCTCTTCGGCGGCGTGGCCGGAGGGGACGTGAGAGGAGGCCGGCCTTCTCAGAAGACTCGCAGTCCCCCGGCCTTCGGAGCAGTTTCCCGAAGGCGCAGGACACTTCGCAGAAGGCCCGAGGTCTTCTGAGAAGGTCCCACCGCCGTCTGCGAGGGCCTTCTCCTCATCACTCCCCCGCCCCCCTCGCGCGCGCCGCCGAACTCTGGGACGCCCCGCAGACCCTCAGTCTCGCCAGTGGCGGCGGGGACCGCTGGAACACAACGAGGCGCGCCTCGTCCTCGAGCTTCACCTGGAACGTCTTGCAGGCAAGGGGCACCATGTGGGCCTCGCGGGAAGTCTGCGGCGGCGCCCTCGCGCCCCCACTGCTGGAACGGAGAGCGAAGAGGCAGGAGGCGTACGAGGAAGGAAGGACCCTGTTTCGGCGGCGAGCCCAGGGGGGAAACGAGGAGGAGGCCTTCACAGAAGGCTCGGAAGTCCCTCGGCATTCTGAGAAGCTCTCTGATCCTTCCCCGGAGACACAGAACACTCCTCACAAGGCGCGAGGGCTTCGGAGAAGCCCCGCCGCCTTCTGAGAAGGCCTTCTCCTTCCCACTTCACCCCCATAGATCGCTCGCCGCCGTCTGATACTCGACGTCGCAAAACTGAACAGCATCGTGGGCAATCACGGCCGGACCCCCCCCTCCACACCCCACCACTCGGTGGCACTGCTCGAGCTGGATCGCCCTGCGAGAGCCCCGGGGCCCCGAACCTTGGCCGAAACGGCCGGCGCGCCAAAAACTGCGACGCCAGGATCTGACAGAAGGGGAAGGAGGTAGGAGAAGGGAGGAGGAGGGGGAGGGGGAGGAGGAGGAGGAGGAGGGGGGGAGGAGGAGGAGGGAGGAGGAGGAGGAGGAAGAGGAGGAGGAGGAGGAGGGAGGAGGAGGAGGAGGAGGAGGAGGAGGAGGAGGAGGAAGGAGGAGGGAAGAGGAGGAGAAGGAGGAGGACGGACGACAACCATAGTAAACCAAAGAGAATCAACGGAGGGAGGAGGAGGAGGAGGAGGAGGAAGAGATCGAGGAGGAGGAGAAGGAGGAGGAGGAGGAGGAGAAGGGAGGAGGAAGATGAGGAGGAGGAGAAGGAGGGGGAAGAGGAGGTTGAGAAGGAGGAGGACGACGACAACCATAGTAAACCAAAGATGAATCAACGATGCTGCAATACGCCCTCTCGTCCCAGACCCCCTCCCTACCAGTCCCAACAAGTTTTCTCTTTCAGTGCATGAAGCGCCCCCGTGAAAGACCAGCACCTGGTGGGCCTGACATTCAGGCAAGAGCCACGTTTTGAAATGAAACTGCTTTGCACCTAGCTGGTGAATAATAATAATAATAATAATGATAATAAAAATAATAATAATAATAATAATAATAATAATAATGATAATAATAATGATAATAATAATAATAATATGATCACACACGCTCCAGCGAGACATCCAGCGAAATCTCCGTTTAGGGAAAAAAGCCCCCACCTGTCTAACCCTTGAACAGGTTTGCACTTCTTGTCATGAACTTAGAGGGACTCTCCAACAGTAAATCCGTTTTGGTAAGGAACCTCCGTCCATCCTTGCAGCCGCCACATGGGTTCAATACGTCTGCAGCAGAAGACACAGCTCGAACATGGGACCGAATACCATCCCTGCAACTTGAGCGGTCTTGCGAGACAACTGTGCACGGCGCTGAGGAGGCAGATCCCCTCAGACCCCTCCCCGTCCGTGGAGCTGCCTCAGATCTGTTAGACAACTGTGCGCGGCGCTAGGGCGAGAGCCGGATGCCACCAGTCCTCTGGAGCGTAAGTGGTTTAGAGCGCTTCCACGTCCACCCCCCTTTCTGTCCTTTCGGGGAAGGGGGTAATCACTATGCCCTCTTAGCAAACACCCCCTCCCTTAGGCGACCAGAAGCCAACCCGAACCCATGCGGGCCCCCCCCCCACCACCCTCGTCAAGAAGTGATATGAAATACACGTTGGGGCATGATCTTGGGTCATGCTCGTGGACCCCACGAGCGATTCGTAGGGGCCCGACCACAAGAAACCTTCCACAATAATCAAAACCCTGAAACCCAAGGACGTCCATTGAGTTTTGGTATGGGAACGTCGCGCCTTCCATCGCAAAACCATCGAAACCGAAGAAACCCAGGGCACCCTGAAGGCAAGCAGGGTGTTGATTGGCATGGGTCTCCGCTGTATTGTCAGTTGGCAGGGACGGTGGGGGGGCCAGCATATTGCCTGCTGCGTGCGGGGCCACCACCCCTGTCACAAAGCGCGGCCAAATCTGGAGCATGTGCGGTCACGCCGCAGGGACGGCTGGGATGCTGGTATATTGCCTTCTGTGTGTAAGCCCACCAGATACCATGATGGTCACCCGTCGTGACACCGTATTGGCTTTCAGCAAGAGTGGTGGGGGCCGACATGTTTCCCGATGTGTGCTGTCACGTGCGCGGGCGCACCTGGCACACTCGGCGCGTGCCCCGAACGTGGCGCACCTGGCGCGGCTGAAACACGCGGCGCACATGGCGCACGTGGAGCACGTGGCGCATCTGGCGCAGCAGGCGTGCCTGACACGCTTGCACGCTTGAGCCCCAGGGGTGCCTGGCGCACCTGGCGCGCGTTCAGCAGCTACCCATCCAAAGACGACCGCTGAACATGCTGAGGCTCGGGTGATACTTATGTATTGTGAGGGCGGGTAGGAGTGAGCGAGACGGCTTTCGGGCGAGAAGGGTGTCTTGACCACAATTCCATATTAATGAAAACATTCCTCCCCCACCCGTCCGGACCCATGCGACACCCACGCCAACACCCCCCACACCATCCCTGTCCCAAACAATATGCGAAACACACTTTGACTCCAAATCTGGAACATGCGCGGGCGCCCCGCGACCACTTTACGTTGGTTTGTGATATGGACGGCGCGGGTGCGGCCATAGTTGTTGACAGGGACGGCGGCGGGGGGCAACAGATCGCCTGCAGTGCGCAATGCCAACACCCCCGAACAACCCCTGGCAACAAAATATATACATCATGCACGTCGCACCTAATTCTGAAGCATGCGCGGACACCTCGCGCTCACATTGCGTTGGAGTTTGGTAAGGATGGTGGGGGTGTCGGCATATGTCCTGCCACGTGCAGGCCCACTTCCCATTCCAACAAAACAACCTAGCTAATGTTCTTCAGGGTTGGCAGGGGGGCCACCATACTGTTTGCAGTGCGCAGGCCCACCATCCCCAAGAACAAAATAATGCAGAGCGATCGTGGGCGCACATCTGCACACAACAAGCCCGCCGTCACTTTGCATTGGTTTTTGGCAGGGACAGTGGGAGGGTCGACATATTGTCCAACGTGGCACACCTGGTCCGCGTGGCGCAGCTGGCATGTGCGGCGCACCTCGCGGGCTTCGCTCACCTGGCTGGCGTCTGTTTTGGCTCCCGACGGTTTTCGATGGCGGCCGCTGTTCATGCTGGGAGGGCGGGTGGGAATGAGCGAGACGGCTTGTTGCTTGTGGGTAGCTTGACTCCCACTCCCATGGACCTGGATGGAGGTAGGAGGAGTCGGCTTGCGGGGGGGGTCGGGCGCGCGGGAGGCGGGCGGAGGCGTCGCCGGCGCCCCGCGCCCCCGGGGGGCTCCATGTTGGATTTCCCAGGCTGCGCCAAGCGCGCGCACGCGTTACTTGCCCGCGCGCCCACATTCGCGCAAGCGCATCCTAAGAAACTATGATTTGGATCGGAACCGGGCGACAGAGGGCATGGTGCGCCTGTCGAGGCTGCTTCTGGGAGCGACTGCTGCTGGCTCGACACGCGCGATATGCACGTGACGACTGTTGGAGGACGGGCGCTGCGCCGTCCAATCCAACGCGGCAATGGCGCGGTCCGGGGCGCGCGGCCGTCGCGGCACACGGCGGTCGACGTGGCCGCACGGGGCGCGCGATCGGCCGCGCGGTATTTGCGGGCCATTCGGCCGACGCTGCCGGGTCGCCCTCAAACAGCCCGCCAGGAATGCGCAAATGCGCAATGCGCCAGCGCGCCGCCAGGATATCGCCCTGAAAAGAACCTGTTCACTCTGAACGCCGACTGCGCGCCTCGCTGAACCAGCGAAGTCGCGCGGCGCGCCCGCGCCGCGCACCCGCCGCAGTGAACTCGCGGGAAAAAGGCCTCTCTGCATGAGTTCTGGCACCGATTCTGGCCTACTTCGCCGTTCTGGCCGATTCTGGTTCCATCGCCGATTCCACCTTTGATTCCGTATTGATTCCGTACTGATTCTTTTGATTCCGCTAGAATCAGGGGTCGCAGTTGTGCCGATTCTGTTTTGATTCTGTACTGATTCCGTACTGATTCCTTTGATTCCCCTGTGCCCCGGAGACCATCAGGCCGCGGCCCGAGCTCCCGCCTCGGCGGCGTGGTTTTTCCAGGAGCGCGGAAGAGTTTTGAGGGGGAGGGGGGCGGGGGGGGGGGGCGGGGCGACTTTTGGGGCGCATCGGGCGGCCGAGCCACAGATTTCCGGGTCCAGTGCGCGCGCCCAACATGGCAGGCGCGGGCGCGCGCGCGAATTCTCGACCGTCGGCGCATCTGTAAGTTCATGCACCGCACCCCGCGCGGGAATGGAAACTTGCGTTGCGGTTTCAAATTGAACGCGCGGCCGTCGCAACTGCATCGCATTGCTCAGCGCGCAAAGCGCGCGAGCAGCATGGGGGGCTTTGCGTTCTCGCATTAGAAGTGCGCGGGACCGAACCGAACGGTCGGCGGCGCCCGCTCCTGCGCGCGCGCGAGGCCATCGCGTCAGCGCGGGAGGCTACAAGGGCCTGGGCCGTCGCCCTGGGGCGCGGGCGCAGCGCGAGGCCTGCGCGGGTCTCTCGCGCCAAACATGCGCAACAAGGTCGGCCCGCCCGCCGGCTGGCGCTCGCGGGCGACGACGCCAGCGCCGACTGCGAGGCCGACTGGGCCAAGAGGATTCCTGAGAGCCCCAGGAAGGGGCAGCGGGCCGCGATGGAATCGGCGCGGTCGTTGGCGCCCCCCCCGCGCCCGCCCCCCCCTGCAAGCCGACTCCTCCTAGATGGAGGGCGACCACGACCGATTGGAACAATGTGTGCCAAATTTGGCCTCCTGGGGGGGCGAGGCTAATTGAGCCCCCCTTCTTTGACCGAGCTCCTCCAAGATGACCCGAAGATGGCCCTCAAGGCTCCTAAGACTGCTCCAAGCGGCGTCCAGGAAGAAGGTCCCAAAAGGCCCCCAAGAGGTACCCAAGAGGCGGCTCCCAAGGGCTTCCCAAGATGTCCAACTAGGCTTCCCTGAGGCACCCAAGACACTCAAAGAGGCCCACGGGACCGCCAAGAGAACACCAAGACGCCCCAAGAAAACCCCAAGAAGCTCTCAAGAGACATCCGAAAAAGCCTCCGAGACAGAGGGACTGAGGAGGGATAATGTTGGGTGATTCACAGACCGGGTGGAGGCGGATGCGGAGGGAAATTTCGAGGGTTCCATGAGGGAGGATGGGGAGGACCAGGAGGGAGAAGTGTTCAAGGGCCCCAGGAGGGAGGAGGCAGGAGGCAGGAGGAGGAGGAGGAGCAGGAGGAGGAGGAGGAGGAGGAGGAGGAAAAAGAGCAGGCGGAGGATTGAGGAGGGCCGAGGCGGAGGCGATGGAGAACTGGGAGGGGGAGAGGGAGGGACGGAGGAGGAGCAGGCGGAGGCACGGAGGAAGGCCGAAGGCACAGCACGTGCCGCGCGATCCTGCCGTCGGGGCTGCGCTGAGGAGGGCCAGCAGCAGCAGAGCGAGGAGGACGAGCGCGAGGAGCAGGAGGGGAACGATCACAGGCAACCCGTATATAAGAAGAACGCGCGGCAAGGATGCCAAGGGCCCTGAAAGACCATGCCGACGCCATTTGCGAGCCGGGCGCGGCCAGCGAGAGGGGCCCAAGGATGGGCCGAATGGGGAAGCATGCGAGGGTAACCTTGGAAAGTCGCTCATCCTCACTATGCGGGTCGCTTGTAGCTTGATGCTGAGGAGGGCGAGGAGGGGAGAGCGAGGATCGGATCTAGAGGCCGTTTTGCGCCGACGAGCTCGACGCCTTGCTGAGCCGGCGCTGCTCGACTTCACTGACTCACGACGTGCGTAGCCCCCCCCAACAAAAAAATACTAACATCGTGAGACTTCGGCCCAAAGAACCTCTCCTGAGGCCCCCAAAGATTCCTCCTCCTCCTCCTCCTCGCCCTCGCCCTCACCCTCGTCGTCGTCGTCTTCAGGGTCGGCGGCGCCGGTCGCACGGCCTTCTCAATACTGTAATCTTGTGCAAGGGCTACGGTACACAAGGCTGGCGTAGGGTTCCCGGTGGGGGGGGGCTCTGACTTCCGAGGGGCGCCTGGGGATTCACACATCCGGGGCCCACCTTTCGACTAGAGGATTGACTACAGAACTGATTTACCCCTATATATTGGTTTTCTCGTCGAACTCACGAGCAAGACGTAGACTGTTCGTAGATAGGCGGATTATTCTACGCATGTTCCGTCGATTCGACGAACAGATCAGTTTTGGAGTAAATCAACTCTGTAGTCGATCCTTACTCGAACCTTGGGGGCGCCTTCGCTCACGATGCTGCACGTTGGATCCTGGTGCATCAACAAAGGGTCCGAGGCATGATGCACTTCTTAGATGGTGCTATTTATACGCCCGCCCTTCGGGTGATGAGGAGGAGGAGGCTCGGGGGAAGGAGGAACCAGCGTCTCCCGCACTCGATCTCACTGTCGATCTCGCGGTCGATCTCACTATCGATCTCACCATCGATCTCACGATCGATCTCACAATCCCACTCGCTATCAATCTCTCGATCGATCTCACTATCCATCTCACCATCTCACAATCCACCTTACAATCGACCTCACCATCGATATCGCTGTCGATCTTACTGTCGATCTCACTATTGATCTCACGATCGATCGCACTATCGAACTCACTATCGATCTCAAGTTCGATCATCGGTCTCACTATTGATCTCACTATCGATGTCACCACGATCGATCGTACGATCGATCTCACAACCGATCTGACGATCTCACTCACTATCGATGTCACTACGGTCTCACCGTCGATCTCACCACTATAGATTTCACTATCGATCTCACTATCGATCTGACTATCGATCTCACAATTGATCCCATAACCAGTATCACTACCGATCGCACGATTGGTTTTATTACCGATCTCACTACTGTATCGACATAACGGAACCCCACGGGACACCACGGGACACCGCGGGACACGGGACACCATCGACACACCACCAGGACACCATCGGGACACCATCGCGGCACACCACGGAACACCGCGGGACACCACGGGACACCATCGGGTCACCCCCGGCACCCGCCCACCACGCGGCCGGGGGGGGGGGGGACTTCTGTCCTCGCCTGCCCACGCAGCTCCGCCTTGCCACGAACGCCGCAAATCTGACAGCGAAAGCGATTTCCCCGTGGGTGGCTCTCCGTTCCACTTCGATCTCACCCCCTCACCTCCGTTTTACATTAAGACGAAGCCAGGGCGAGGATAAATTCGGGTGAAGAGAGATCGAGAATCTCTGAGATCCAGCAGCTCTGAGGGTGTTCCGGAACGCTCTGGAACGGATTTTGCCTCGTCATGGCTCTGTCCGACACATTGAGCTGCACCTCGAGCAGCAAGATGCAGCACGACCGCCCCAACCTCAGAATCACATCAGTGTCACGGCCAGCCATCCCCAGCCAGAACTGCGTCACGACAGCCCCTGCAGGCGCACCGCGCCCGCGCCGGCTCGGCTCCCCCCGGCTCCCCTCCTACAGAGAGGCCGAGCGTGCAGTGGCTTCTCTAAAGCCACGCCCCTTCCATTTCCCCCCTGGAAACCAGCACGCCTCCAACACAGACAGCCTCTCAGAGAGGCTCGTCCCTTCCGAAGCCCCTTTGCCGAGTCATGTGCTCGGCAGAATATGATGCGTGCAAGTCTGGTTGGGGCTGGTGGGAGGAAGGACGGCGACGATGAGAGGATGGCGAAGTGAGTGGAAGGAGGAAAACTACGAGGAAAGCGGCTGTCAGACGATGACGAGAAAACGAGAAGACAATGACGAGGAGGATGAGGAGGTGGACGGGGCAGAAGGACAACGACGACGATGAACACACTGGACGCACCCTGATCGTTGCACAGTCTGACTGCTGGCTATAGCTTCCTTTGCGCCGACAGCAGAAGTCCGACGAGCCATCACGAGGGGAGGGCGACTGGTGAAGGCTCCGTGTGGCGGCCTCCAGCTTCTCCGTGGGCTTGAAGGTGAGGGCGATCGGCTGCCGAGCGCCAGCCTGTGCTGGTGAAAAGCGCTCGAGCGATGGCTGTGTATCAAGACATAGGGAGAGAGAGAGAGAGAGAAACAACAAAGGGAGAGAGAGAGAGAGGGAGAGAGAGAGAGAGAGAGAGAGCGAAAGAACGAGAGAGCGAGAGCGAGAGAGAGAGCAAGCGACAGGGAGAGAGAGAGAGAGAGAGAGAGAGAGATAGGGAAAGGGAAAAAGGAGAGAGAGAGAGAGAGGGGAAACAACATAAACGTGAGAGAGAGAGAGAGCGAGAGACACAGGGCGCAAGACATAGGGTGAGACAGAGATAGAGAGAGAGAGAGAGAAACAAAAAAAACAGAGAGGGCGAGAGAGGAGGAGAGAGATAGAGAGAGAGGGCGATAAAGACAGAGAGCGAGCGAGAGAAAGGGACAGGGAGAGACAGAGAGGGAGCGAGAGGGCGAGAGAGAGACAGAGAGATATCAATAAAGGAACGGAGTGTGAGCGAGAGTGTGAGTGGGAGGGGGAGAGGTAAATAGAGGAATAGAAAAAAAAAAAGTATTTTTGAACATTCCTCCTGTGGAAGGACATGCTGAAAGCTGGTCCGGGCGGGCCTCAGAGGAGACCGCCCCGGCCTGCTCGGGCTGCCTGCTGCGAGGCCAGCTGGAACTACACCGGGGGACCTGCGGAGGCCAGCCGGGACGACCTGTCCTCGCACCCACCTCGCAGACGTGCTGCGCAGCGGACTGTCGCGTGGACGTCTGTCACGGCAGACCCCCGAAACGGCGAGCGAAAAACGGAGTACATCTCATGCGTGTTTGTTTGCAGTCTTCGTTATTATGTGTTTTTTGTCGTTGCTGTTGTTGTTGTTGTTGTTGCTGGTGGTGTCTCCGAACGACATCCGCTCTGCGATGCTGGCGCCACGATACCTGGGGGGGGCTGCCTGTGCGCCACCCGAAGCCCTACCAAAACGCGCCCCTGCGCTCTGCTCCCCCGCGCTCAGCACGCACGGCCCCGCTATGGCCCAGAGGCCGGCCCAGGGCTGGCAGCAAGTGCGCCCGGGACCCCAGAGGCCACAAGATGCCCCCCCCCCAAGACGCGCCCAAGGAGAGCAAGACCCCCTTCTATAGCCTGCGAAAACTAGAGACACTGAAGTCGTGAAATTCGAGCGGTCCCCTCCCGAGAACGCGAGGGGGGGATCTCCAGGAAGCACCAAGCCCTTTGAGGCCTGGCGTCCGCGGTTTGCAGTCGTCATTCGTCGAAGACGCGAGGCTGGATACCCAGGGACCACCGGACCCTTGGGGTCTTGCGACCGCGGTATGATGGGCGTGCGATGCGGATCAGGAGCTCTTGACCCGAAACCTAGCAACCACGTCCCGGCGGGTGGGGAAGAACAGGTCCTTCAGTTCCTCCTGCCTCGCCAGCTGCTCGGCTTGAGATGGCTGCATAAGCTCAGCCTGATACGGCTGTTGAACAGGCCCTGAAGAAGTTCGGAGATCCACCCTGCATGGATTTCAACGCTACCCTTGAACGCTGGCGAGAAATGCCGCAGGCAGCTTGATACATTGAAATGAAGACAGGGGGCACGGATAGTCAGATGGATGGGTGGGGGCGCGAGGAAGACAGGAAAGGAATTAGCGACAGAATGGGAAGACAAAAAGGGAAATGGACAGGCTGGGCAGTAGGGCAAGGGACCGAACAGAAAGGGATATGGGAAGGGACGATGACGTCGAGAGCCAGAGTGAGAGAGGAGGAGAGACGCAGAGGGAGAAGGAGAGAGCGTGAGCAGAACACACACACATCGTGGAGCGAGGGCGGTTGCCACAGCCCGTGACAAAAATTGGAGGCTGGGGGGACGAAAGACCAAAAGGAAACGAAGTCGCCCAGCCGGGAAACTGGTCTCGGTGCCGGGCCCACGCTGGCTGACACTGTTTAGCCCGAACCCTCCAATGCGCGGCCCCATTGCTCTGGGCTCCTTCCTTCCACGGAGCCAAGCTTCCGCCCCGGAGATCCAATGTTGAGGGCCTCCGGCGAAACCGAGGGCGCCGGCAGGAGCGATCGACAAAGCCGCGGGCTCGAGATGTGTTGCCGGGCGCCCCCGCGACGTCCACTGGCGGCCACGACACCTCCCTCAGCAACTCTGTTCCTCCCCTACTCTTCCCCATCACTCCTTCAGTCCCGCACCTCCTCCTTCTCTGAGTTGAAGGAGAAGGAGATTCCATCCACTGCGCACAGTCCACCAGCACACTGCAAGCCTCTCTGAATTCCCCCCGAGCCCGCTGCAATGACTGCGGCCTGTCAGCTAGCTGACTGCCCGCGGCGCCATCTGTCAGCTCGAGAAGAAGCAGGAGTGAATGCGGTGAGGAAAAAGAGAAGGAAGCCATGTAGCTCAGACTGTCGCACACACCTTCGGCAAGGCTCCTACGCGCGCGCTTCCTAATGGCAAGGCAAGATTGGTTTGTCGCTCAGGACACCAGGATCCAGTGCGTGATATACCTCTGGTGCCGCCCTGCCACGACAGAGCGTGATCCCCACGGCGACACCGACAGCGGCGAAGATGGCGGCAAAGGCAACGGCGCCATAACATAGAGACGACATACATTATTTGTCTGGGTGCGTAGTCGTAGTAGTCGACATGTAGTAGCCGAAGGCGCAGTAGAAGTAGTAGACGTAGTATTACTATTAGTATCAGTGTTATTCTTATGATCAGTAGTAGTAGCAGCAGCAGTAGTAGTAGTAGTAGTAGTAGTCGTAGTAGTAGTACTAGTAGAAGCAGTAGTAGAGTTAGAAGTAGTAGTAGTAGTAGTAGTACTACTAGTAGTAGTAGTACTAGTACTAGTAGTAGTAGTAGTAGTAGTAGTAGTAGTAGTAGTAGTAGTAGTAGTAGCGGTGGTGAAAAGAGTAGTAGTAGTAGTAGTAGTACTACTAGTAGTAGTAGTAGTAGTAGTAGTAGTAGTAGCAGTAACAGTAGTAGTAGTAGTAGTAGTAGTAGTAGTAGTAGTAGTAGTACTAGTAGTAGTCGTAGAAGTAGTAGTAGTAGTAGTCGTAGTAGTAGTAGTAGTAGTAGTAGTAGTAATAGTAGTAATAATAGTAGTAGTAATAGTCGTCGTAGTAGTAGCAGTAGTAGTAGTGATAGTAGTAGTAATAATAATACAGTAGTAGTAGTAGTAGTAGTAGTAGTAGTAGTAGTAGTAGTTGTAGTAGTAGTAGTAGTACTCGTAGTAGTAGTAGTAGTAGTAGTAGTAGTGATACAAATACTAGTAGTAGTAGTAGTAGTAGTTGTAGTAGTAGTCGTAATCGTAGTAGTAGTAGTGATAATAATAGTAGTAGTAGTAGTAGTAGTAACCGCAGCAGCAGCCGTGGTAGTAGACGTGTTAGCAGTGGTAGCAGCAGCAGCAGCAATAGTCGGCGTCCTCGTCGCCGTCGTACTCCGTAGTAGTAGTCGTAGAAGTAGTGGTAGCCGTAGTCGTGGTACTAGTAGTAGTAGTAGTAGTAGTAGTAGTAATAGTAGTAGTTTTAGTAATAGTAGTAGTAGTCGTCGTAGTGGTGGTAGTAGTAGTAGTAGTCGTAGTAGTCAAAGTAGTAGTAGTAGTCGTAATAGCAGTAGTAGTAGTAGTAGTAGTAGTAGTAGTAGTAGTAGTAGTAGTCGTAGTCGTAGTAGTAGTAGTACACGTAGTAGTAGTAGTAGTAGTAGTAGTAGTAGTAGAAGTAGTAGTAGTAGTAGTAGTAGACGTAGTAGTAGTAGTAGTCATAGTAGTAGTAGTAGTAGTAGTAGTAGTAGTAGTACTACTACTACTACTACTAGTAGTGGTAAAAGTAATCGTAGTACTAGTAGTAGTTCTTGTAGTATGGCTAGTCGTTGTAGTAGTAGCCGTAGTAATCGTAGTAGAAGTAGTAACCGTAGTAGTCGTAGTCGTAGTCGTAGTCGTAGTCGTAGTAGTAGTAGTAGTAGTAGTAGTAGTAGGAGTAGGAGTAGGAGTAGCAGCTGTAGTAGTGGTAGTAATAATAATAACCATCATATTTGCAGTAGTCGTAGGAGTAGAAAAAGTAATAGGTACAGAAGTAGTAGAAGTGGTAGTAGTCAGCAACAAGTGCAACATCTGATGTATCTTTTGTTGGCAAGGCTTGTCCATAGATAGTGGCCCCGTTATTGTCGAAGCACCGGTATCCACGGTAGCCAATATAACAAGTGTTGTCACCAACCACTTCTGCAAATAAGTAAAGGCCCCGAACATTTTGACAGCTGCACTCACTTTGTTCGAGCTTGTATGTCCCACCCAGAGTTATGATGCAATGTTTAGTCTGAGCCGCAACCTAAAACATACAATGTTCGGCTAGAACTGGAATTTGACATCGCTCGGCTGGGGACTGGCTATACCTGTGGCCCATCCTGCAGCTGGGTGGCAAGAAGAGACTGCGACTGGAAAGTCAAGATGGCATCGTGGGATAAAAGCGCCTCATAAGTATCCATCGCAGGCAATCTCAGAGATGCTGAATGCATGGTCGATGCTATGCGTCTGACCAACATATCCGCAAGTGCCCGTATATAATAATTCACCCGCGTGGCCACAGAACGAGCCTCTTACCCAAAAGAATCCTTCGCTGATGCGGTTCTTGCTGAAGCAAGACATGGTCGACAATCCCATGACCCGCAACGAACGCCGCAAACCGAGGTCACAAACTCAGAGCCGCCGTCCCAGTGTTTGCGACGACCGCTCGCCTGGTAAACGGTAACAGCACCCCGGAGCCTTGAGCCAGGCCTTGAGCCAAACTGGCTCGGCCACGGAAGGGAGAGGAGAAGTATGGGAAGGAGGAGCAGGGGCCCTGGTGCAGAGCGGAGAGCCACCTGCGGCCCAAGTGGCCACCTGGCTTCGCGTGGCCTGCGCCACGCTGCGTTTGCACTCTTCGCGCGCGCCGTCGCGACGACGTGCACTCCGACGGCCCGACTCGTGCAAGCACGCTCTGGGGCATGCGCCGGGGCGCCCGCACGCCGTGGCTTTGGTCGAACCGAGCGGGCTTGGCCACGCACTGCTCCTCGGACGAGCGAGGAGACGCAAGCGGGAACCAACAGTCCTTTCAGTCCGGCGCCCCCCCCCCATGCTGGAGGCGAAGAGGCGCGCGAGACGATCGGCTGTGTCCCTTCCCCGTCCCACTCACCGGGGGCCCAGAATAACAGCCAGGGGGGGAGGACGAGCTCGCCAGCACACCTCTGGGGCCCTCGGAGCATCCAGTCTCCTCCCTCCTCCCTCCTCCCTCCTCCCTCCTCCCTCCTCCTCCTCCTCCTCCTCCTTCTCCTCCTGGAGCATCCAACCCCAACCCCTAGGGCCACCAATATGTCTTGCAAGATGGCCCGAACGCGGCTCCAACACGCAGGAGAGGCCTCGAGAACACGCAAGGTGGCCTCGAGACGGCCCAGACTCTCCAAGTCGCCCCATAAGGGCCCCAAGAGGACGCCCCCAGAGAGCTGTAAGAGGCAAGAAGTCGTTGATCGTCCAGTTGTTTTTGAGCGATGTTTGTGCTCTCTCCTCTTTCGGGCATCTGAAAATCCAATGCGGCCAGAAAGAACGGTCCAAGAACCCCTAAAAGGCCCCCGAGAGGGCCCGGAGACAGCCCAAGAGGACCCTAAGATGGCCCAAGAGGACCCTGAGACGGACCCGCAGAATTACCCCCCCCCCAATACAACTAAGGGGTGGGGGGGGGCGAGGGGGTGGGGGGGGGGCGATGCCTTCATTCTGCGCTATACAACTAGGGGGGGGCGATGGTGGGGGACGGAGGGGAAGGGCGGAAGCGGGGGAGCTGGACGGTGGGGGGTGGACGGGGGGGAAGGGCGAAAGGGAGGAAGGGCGGAAGGGGGGAAGGGACGGTGGGGGGTGGACGGGGGGGGGAGCGGGGAGCGGGGGGGGAGATGGGGGGGGAAGAGGGGGGGGAAGCCCCTCCCCCTTGGCTGTTCACAGGTTTAACATTTGATATCGGGGGCAGTCGGCCTGCACCGACATCTGCTCGCAAATCTCTGCACGACGGTGGCCTGCTCCTGCCACCCAGGGTGGAGACCAGCGCTCGTCAGCGAAGGACGGCATTGGTGTGGCCTCTGACGCGGTCGAGCACTGCGGTGAGGGCATTGCATAAGGAACCATTGGATAAGGAATCCAGGGTCTGGAAGTCCGTGGAACTCCAATCGTGGATCGGCCATATTTATCACCGCCGCCCTCATCAGATAGGGAATCCTTGAGGGTCTGAAGCTCTCTGGGCACATTCTTTAACCAACGCCACCCCCGTACTCTCCAACCCGACAACGTGGTGGAACACGTCCGCCAGCGAGGCGCGACACACACACACACACACACACACACACACACACACACACACACACACACACACACACACACACACACACACACACGCACACACACAGTGTGAGAGAATGGGCCCAGGACCCCCCCCCGGGACACCAAAGCTTCAGAGAAAGCAACTCGGCCCTTTTCATCGGATTCGGCGGCAGCCGAGATGGCTTGTGCAAACCACGCATTGCTCGCTTCGTCGAAAGGTGGATCAGAAAGAGCAGCTGCGCACACACAGCTGAGAGTGTGGAGGATGGCAGGCAAGTCATGGAGCGCCGCCGCAGACGGTGGAGCATGCGTGGCTCCGGCAACATGGATGCGAGGCCACCACTTCTCGGCCAGAGCTTCCCAGTGCGTGTCGGCGGTGGCCCCTGGACCGAGCCAGACTCCCAAACGTTACACGACATCAGAAACCCTGGACAAAAACAACAGCTAGAGCAGGCGACCCCTAGGTCGTCCAAGGTTTAGGTCGGGCCCGTCCCCCTACAGGCGAATTGGAGACGATAAAAAACACCCCAACCATGATCAACAGATGCTCAAACTTGATTTAAAGAACAAATCGTTCCCAGACTATGTTGTGACTACTTGCGGATCTTCCTCCTGTAGAGGGACATGCCCGACCCAGCCCTAGGTCGTCCAAGGTTTGACGTCGGACCTCGGGGGAAAGATGCGGCCAGACAGGCACCGCTGCGGACTTGGCGGGCTGGAGGGCGAGGCCCGCAGGCTTCTCTGGAGTGCACGCCGTCTCGGCAACCACGACCAGCTGCGAGATGCAGAGCAGAACGTCGTCTGCACAGGCTCGGAGAGGAGGAGGAGGAGGAGGAGGAGGAGGAGGAGGAGGAGGAGGAGGAGAAGGGAGCAGGAGGAGGAGTGGGAGAGAGAAGGGAGCAGGAGGAGGAGAGAGAAGGGAGCTGGAGGAGGAGAGATAAAGAGAGGGGAGGGGAGGGGAGGGAGGGAGGGAAGGAGGGAGGAAGGAGGAGGCGGAGGAGGAGAAGGAGAGAGGAGAAGGGGGCGAAGGAGGAGAGGGGCGATCCCCAGACGACCCCCCTGTGACTGCATAGCAGCGGAGCGCAGCGGATCCCTCCTCCCGAGGTTTGGGGGCGGGGCGGCGCAGGGCGCGCGCCCGCACGATGCCGGCGGTCGGCTGCGCGCTCAGCTGTGCGCCGAACGGCGCCGGCGCGGCCTGCGCGCCCCGGGCGCCGCAGGGAGAGGGAGGGCGATGGGGAGAGGGAGAGAGGGATAGAGAGAGAGAGGGGAGGGGGGAGAGGGAGAGGGACAGAGAGAGAGAGAGGGAGGGCGATGGGGAGAGGGACAGAGAGAGAGGGAGGGAGAGGGGGAGTTTGGAGGCAACTACCGGGCCCCCGCAGTCAGGAACTGAAACATAAGAAGGAACAGGCTCCCCCTGTGGCGCCAAACGTGCCCGAGTGCACGCGGGAGGCTGGAGGAACAGCCGTGAAGGACCCGAGGAACACCGAGCCCCGCTCAGGACCCAAAGCGGTCCTCTTGTCAGCGTCTTGACCGTACTGGGAGGTCTTCGTCGGAAGTATGAAAGAGAATTAGCCCCCTGGGGGAGCTGCTACGCAGGATCGGGCCGCGGATTGAGCGCGGGATTGAACCAGAATGAGCGGCATGCAGCCGGATTAAGCCGGAGTTCGGACCAGGGCAAAGTCAGAATTTGACCTCCCCAGAGTTGCATCCGAAAGGGAGGGGAGCGGAGGAGGGAGGGAGGGAGGAGAAGAGAAAGCCGGACACGTAAAAGGAGGGGGTCGAGAAGGCAGGGCCCGGGCATCCGACGGACTTTTGGCAAGAAGAAAGACGGACTTCTTGCCCACTGGCTCTCGATCTTTGGGCTCCGAGTTCGGGCTCCGGGGCCGTCAAGGACGACTCCAGGCACAGAATCTGCTCCCATGGGGAAGGTTCGGAAGAGCAGGGGGGCCCGCGATTGGAAAACCAGGGCATCGGAAACCTGGGGGGGAGGGAAAAAGAGAGAGAGAGAGAGAGAGACGACATACATGTACACATACATATATGTGTATGGAGATAACTAGATATACACTAGGGAAAAAGGAGACATACGAGAGACATAGAGAGAGATAATAAACATACAATGCTATATATATAGAGCGCACATTCCAAGAGAGACAGAGAGAGAGGGACAGAAAAAGAGGGAAAGAGGAACATATATATATATATATATATCGAGAGAGAGAGAGAGAGAGAACGAGAGAGAGAGAGAGTGAGAAAGAGAAACAACTATCCTGGCGAAGGACCCAACAATATACAACTGTGAATAACGCAATTTGTAATATCGTCTTCGGTGGAGCTCCCTATGGGGCCACAAAACGTGTGAGGGGTGTGCCGAAATGTGTGCGGCGGTGCCATGCGAGCGCAGCCACTGGAGCCTTCGGTGGCGCTCCCTATGGGGCCACAAAACGTGTGAGGGGTGTGCCGAAATGTGTGCGGCGGTGCAATGCGAGCGCAGCCACTGGGGCCTTCGGTGGAGCTCCCTATGGGGCCACGAAGCGTGTGAGGGGTGTGCCGACATGGGCGCGGCGGTGCCATGCGAGCGCAGCCACTGGGGCCCGGTAGAGCTCCCTATGGGGCCACGAAACGTGTGAGGGGTGTGCCAAAGTGGGGGAGGAGAGGAGGATGGTGATGATGGGAGGAGGGAAGGGGCAGCGGGAGGAAGGAATGAGACGCGGGGCGCTGTCTCTTCAAAACGAGGACCCAACACCACAGGATGGTAGGGAAAAACATTTTTCCTCCTCCTCCTCCTCCTCTTCCTGGCTTCTCCTCGTCCTGCTCCTCCTCCCTCCACCTCGTCCTCCTCATCCTCGTCCTCCTCTGCATCTGGCGCGCAGCGAGGGCGCAGGCGGCCTTCCAGAGGTCTCCAAAATCGATAAACAAAAACTCAAACGCTCGGAGGTCCGCGCGGACATCTTGGATCGTCGCTGCATCCCCCCCCACTTAGGGAACCCACGAAGGACGTACGCGCCCAATCGTGTACATGAACACTGCCCCTCGATCCGCGAGACCGACCGCGTAACACGGACATTCGCGCAATGCGTTTCTCGAAACCAGCGTGGATTCATGCACGTGTACGTCCTTCTTTCGCCCCTGACCCCTTGCGGCGCCTCCGGCGCCGCCGCTGGCGCGCTCCGCGCGCCAAGGGGGTGGAGCTAACCAGCGCCGACCCATGAAATCCGCTGGGGTCTCAGATGTCTCATTTTTTCGCAGTGTTTTCTTCGACGTGGTGCTCCTTCCAGGAACACCCAGTCCAACAGAATTGGTATATCTTCCTGCTCTCACTCATGCTTCCGCCAACCTTCCACTGGCCTCCGCCGCGTGACCCGCCCCTGTTCTACTACGGCCGCCTTCCGCCCGAGGCGAAGCGTCGACTTCTTGGTTCCTGGAACGCGAGGCGGCCCTTGCTGGAGCGCCCCAAATTAGGGGGAACAAAAACTGACATAATCATGAAAACTCGGAGACCGCGCAGATTTTTCGGACCCGCGCTGGACCCCCCCTGGCGGCACCTCCGGCACCGCCCCCGGCGCGCTCCGCGCGCCAAGGAAGGGGGCCCAGCGCCGATCCGAGCAATCCGAGCGGACCTCCGAGTTTTTCCGCCGAAATCTGGTGCGTCGGGGCTGCCCATTTCTCGCGCGGTAAGCAAAACCACCAGGGCTCCTTAGGTTCTCCACTCTTCTTCGAAACGTACTCGCGATATTCTAGCCATGGCGCATCAATGGGTCCAGTGTCAGGGTCCATGATGACGGTTTCTGGACATGGGCCAGGCCTCCCTGCGCTCAAGAGGATGCGTTTGCGAAGCCGGCGGGGCCTCGGAGGCAAGCACCTGACCCGGCTCGGGCCGGGGCCCTCTGCACGCGAGGCTCCGAAGACCGTCCAGGCGCCCGCGCCCGATCCCCCGCGACGCCACCTGCAGCGCCAGCAGGCACTCAGACCATAGCCTGTCGCGATCCTAACTTCTGGATGGTTCCATATTTCTGGACCGCTTCCTGGATGGTTCTATACTTCCTCTCACGCCCGCTGAGGGACCCCGAGATCGGTGGTCCATCGTGGCCCCCCAGGCTCATCATGGCCCCCCCGAATCGTGAGCTGCGTCATGCTGCTCAGGGCATTCTGCCGCAAGGGCGTCGTTACCTAGCCTCCTGCCCCTGTCCCGGACATGGCCACCTCCACCCATCCCCTTGGGGAGACCTCGGGGCACCGACACCGCTGCTCCTCGGACCTCTCCCGGGGTGCGTTCTGAGCAGGGTTGCGAGGCGAACCCGGCAGATGGCCACGAGGGCCTCCCGGGAGGCCCCCCTCCCCCCCGAAAGAACGAGGCATGGGCAGCGGTGGTGGGCACCTCCTCCCACCTCCGAGCAAGAGCGCACAGGGGAAGGGGACGCTCGAGCGATGGCGGCTCGCGTGCGCTCGCTCACGCGGCCCGCGGCCCGCCCCCCTGCGCGCCCCGAGCCCTGCCAGGGCCGCGCCCCGGCTCGGGCCGCCGGGCGAGAAGGGAGGGCAGCAAAGGGGGGGGGGGGCTGCGAATCGGCTCACGCAGCTGACTCTCCCAGCGCCTCCCAGGCGCCGCAGGCGGCCCATGCACCGAGGAATGGGCCCCGATCGGTGGGGCCGAAGCCAACTGCGTGCAGCAGGCTTCGTACCCCCCCCTCTCCCAGGTCCCCCCCCCCCTTCCGTCCCGCCCGGCTGGCGCTCCTCGAGGGGGGGCGGAGGCCGGGAGGCCCCCGGTCGCCGCCGCGCGGGCGGCGAGGCCCGTGCGCTCCGCCAGGGAGCGGCGCGGTGGGCGCGGGGGCGGCAGGACGGCGGCGCGTCCCGCATCGCGGGGCCCGGGGCGCGAAGGCAGGTTTAGGTCGGGCACGTCATCCTACGGGCGGATTTCGAACGACAGATAAGAAATAGTCAGGACATCCTCGGACATCATCAAAACATATTCCCAAACTTGTCCCCATATATTTTTGATCATGTTTGAAAATTCCTCCTGCAGAGGGCACCTCTTGTCCTTCGCTGACCTCTGGGTCCTAGGGCACGCCTCCGAGGCAGTGGACATGAGTGCCCTTGCGGCGGCGGGCCGCCGCCACCCTTCACTGATCCCGCACGCGCGAGCCCTAAAGGGGCCCTGAAGAGCCCTTTTGGGGCCCTGCAGGGTCCCTTGTGGGCACCAGGTAGTTCCTGAAAGGTCCCGTTAGGGCTCTTCTCTTCACCCCCCATTTGGATCACCCCCCATAACCACCCGCGGCGTGGCCGAAACCAGCGGTGCGGGCAGCAGCTTTCGCACCCAACCTTTTCCCAAACCCCCCTGGGGGGGGGGCTGGGAAAAGGGGGGGGGGTCGAGTTTGGCTGCATGCAGCCCGTAAGGGGAGAAGTGTGTGTGTGTGTGGGGGGGGGCGGCATCGCGTCTCGACGTGTAAGGGGAGCCTCGAGTCGAACGGAAAAGGGAGCCCGAGCCCGACGAGACCGAGCCGGAGCCTCAGCCCCAGCCCGCGCCCGCGCCCGCGCCCGACGAGACCGAGCGGGAGCCTCAGCCCGATCCCGAGCCCGAGCCCGAGCCCGAGCCCGAGGAGCCTCAACGCCCGGCCCCCCCAGGCGTCCGACCCGAGACGCCACAGCGCTCTCGCCTCGGCCCCCCCTGCGCTTGCGGTGCGCCGGGGGCGCGGGCCTCTCCTCGAGGGGGGGGGGGGGGCGGGCGGGGCGTGGGACCGCGGGCGGCGCGCTCCCACGGGGTGCGGCGCGCGCGGCGCGGCGGGGGCAGCCCGGGGGAAGCTTCCGAGGAGTGCCAGTCGGTCGCACGCTACCGAAGGGGCCCCGGGACACACACACACACACACACACACACACACACACACACGCACACACACACACACGCACACACACACACACACACACTAACACACACTAACACACACAGAGACACCAACAGATACACCACATACACACATTCATACCCACAACACAACGCACACAACACGAACACATCTACATCTACACATGTATGTTCATACATACCTAAATATGTATATGTACATGTATGTGTATATATGTACATATATACACATATAAGCGCAACACGCAGCACCCACAGGCACGCACGTTCCAGGATTTTGTCCCAGCGTTGTCCAAACCTGCTTCCCGGGGGGTTCTCTTCCTCTGCCCGCTTCCCGTACTTCCCAGAGTTTCACGGACAGCAGTGCTTGTTTGTGTCTGTGGCTACCATGATTCTCTGCCGAGATGGCCCGAGAAGTGCCAGTCGCACTCTCGACACTCTCTCACTCGCCCTGTCCACCTGGCACATCCGCAGAGGCCCCCTCGAGCCTTGCCCTGGCAGCGGCGGCGCGCCGGGAGGGGGCGAGGCGAGGACGGCTTGGTTCTGAGAGCGCCTGCCTCACGAGAGGGTTGGCGACCCCCGAGCCCCAGCTTGGTGGTACTCTCTCGACGGGCGGGACGGGTCTGGGGACCCAGCTCGGGGATGCACGACGAGGCGCGTCCATCCTCGATGCGGAGCGCCTCGGAACACGAGCCGCCTGGGGTATGTGTATATCCCCGAGTTCCCCTTCTCCTCCAAGCGGCAAATTTTGGCGCGGGGAGGTAGTTCGATGACTTGGGGGGGGCGAAGCATCGCCCGCGACTGCCAGGGCCCTTGCAGGCGACAGATGGCTGGCCCGGCGCAGCTCGACTGATAGCGAGCCTGCTCCTCGCAGCCTCCACCGGCTGGCCGTGCAGGGTGCTGGGGGCAAGAGCTAGCAGTGAGGATGGGGATAAGGATGGGGAAGAGGAGGAGGAGGAACAGGAGGATGAGGAGGATGAGGAGGAGGAGGAGGAGGAGAAACGGGAAGAGTAGAGAAAAAGAGGAGGAGGAGGAGGAGCAGGAGGAGGAGGAGGAGGAGGAAGGGGAACAGGAGGAGAAAAAAAGAGGAAGAGGAGGAGGAGGAGGAGGAGGAGGAGGAGGAGGAGGAAAAGGCGCAGGAGGAGGTGCCGTGCCCGTCTGGCACCTCCCCAGCCCCACTGCGGCAACCTCCACAAAGGCCAGCGTCCGCTCCCCTGCGCCGGCGCTGGCCCCGAGCCCCGTGCCGCTCCTGCCGCCCCGCCCGAGGTGCTGCGGCGGGCACCTCGCAGAGTGGCCGGCGCCGTCGCCGGTGAGCGGCGATCAAACACGGGCCCTGCGCGAGGTAGCATAGCCGAGCGACCTCACGCCGCGGCCTGCACGGGCCACCATCGCGGCACGCCACACTGAAGACGAGGGCACTGGCGCGCGACCCTACGCGGGCAGCTCACGCGCCAGCGTCGGCGAAGGCGACCCCGGTCTTTCTTTGGAGCCGCTCAGGTGGAGGAAGACCACCGGCCATCGCTCGGACGTCCACTCCCTGTGCTTTTTCCGGTTCCGTGCGTGGATTTTTGTCGCAGGGCGATCCAGGATGCGACTCACGAATCCCTCCCCGCCGAGAAAAAGTGCACACGTCCGAGCGGTGCCAAGACCAGGGGACCAGGGGCTGTCCGCAGAGGCAGCCCGAACTCCACGGACGCCGCCGCCGACTGCCCTCTGAGGCTCGAGGCCCGAGCACACGCCGAGGGCTCTGGCCCAGGGCGTGGCCAAGCCTGGCAGCGTCCGTGCACCACACGTCGCGGTGCTCCAGAGGGCTTGAAAGCCACGAAGTTCCAGAGCGTCTCGGCCAAATGCGGTGCACGCGGGCAGAGGCCGAGAGAAGGCCCGGGCAGCGAGTCCGAGGCGCCCTCGCAGGCAGGCTTTCACAGCACAGCATGACTGCTGTAGATCGGCCCAGCCCGCTGCACGACTGCACCCTGGACTCCCTGCATGCATCTCTCTCTCCTCTCTCTCTCTCTCTCTTTCTGATATGATGGTTTTGCTGCTGCTGTTCGCAAGTATCCTGTGTCGTGCTCTCTCACGACGCGGCTCCCCAGAGGTCTGGACTCCTTGCCCTGGGCCCGTGTCTCATCCCGAGCCATTTTTTGACGGCACGGGGGCCCGGAGAGGGCCCCTCGGAGGCCGACAAGGGGCCACCACCCTCCGTCCGTGTTTGTTTTTTGTCGCAGCGAGAGGACGATGGCAGGGACTGCTCCTGCACCTCCCTTTGCCGCCTTGCCTTTTGCCTTCCTTGCCCGGGCTCCGTCGAGCACCCGCCGCTCGCCTCAGTCACGTGGAGGCTCTGGGTGAGCCACATGGTGGGATTGTTTTCCACCGCCGCCACCAGAAGTAGCAGGGAGAGGGGGTCCCCTCTCCTCTTCCTCCTCCTCCTCCGCCTCGTCCATCACCTCCTTCCCCCTCCAACTTCTGTGGTAGTGATGGAAAACAGGCCCATCATCATACGCCACCATCCGTCGGCTTGCGCTTGAGCTTGCGGGGTCGGCTGCGCAGCTGCCCCTCGCTTCCCTCTCGCAACTTTTTGGTACAGTGGAGGCCAGTCCACAAGAAACCTTCCACAGGAAACCCAACACTGAGACCCCAGAACGTCCATTGATTTCTGGTGTGGGAATGTCACACTTCCCATAGCAAAACCATCGAACCCCAACTAACTCAGGGCACCCTGGAGATAAGAAGGGTGTTTCTTGGCATGGGCCTCCACTGTAGAGGCCCCTTTCTTTTCGAGGGGGGGGGGACTGCCAGCTCCTCCGGGCTGAGTCCACAACACCCGCCGCTCGCCTCGGGCATCTCGAAGCGCAGGGGCTGCGCGGTGTTGTTGGCAAGCTGGACGCTCACGCAGACCTGGGGCGACGACGGATGCCGCCTCACGGCCAACATTCCCAGAGCAGCGTGTCCCCAAGGGCTCCATACGCGCAGGAACCCGCAAGTGAGGATAGGAGTGAGGAGGCGGGCGCCGGGTGGGTTGCGGAGTGGATCGCGGGTGGGTCGCGGGGGGGTCGCTGGGACGACAACGACACGAACACCACCGCCACCATCACCGCCAACAACGACAATAACAACAACAGCAACAACAACGACAACAACAGCAACAACCACAACAACAACAACCACAACCACAACAACAACATTAACCACAATCACAACCACGACAACAGCAGCAACAACACCAACACCAACGACCACACAAACAACAACAACAACAACAACAACAACAACAACAACAACAACAACAACAACAACAATCACTTTACCCGAACGCTCAGTGTTCTCACCCGTGCCAGGGTTTTCATGCGACGCCAGCCAATACCCCCACTTTGTGGGGGGGCAGTGCAAGCTCTACCAAATATCCACACGACTCTTCGCCACCACCCACACCCAGCTTCCCGCCCGATGACGTTCGGACACTTCACTTCGTGGCCTGCGGACGACCGTGGCTACTACACTGGCGTGGAGTACACACCCACAGAAGTTGTTAAGCCTACGTTCGTACACCCACAGAAGTTGTTAAGCCTTGTTAACCCACAGAAGTTGTTAAGCCTTCCACAGAACATCTGTTGCATATGATGCATATGGTACATGATACACATGATACACACGATACGTACTCACAAGATAGTTGATCACATGGTTTTTTTAGGATTCGGACAGCGCGCGCGGGTAGAAATTTTGAAAAGTCGTGCAGGTGTTTTTCGAGGACCTACGGTGCGATTCGTGTGATTTTATGATGCGCGGTGCTAAAATTCTTAAGAAGCCCAATGGTTTTTGGAGATTTCGGCGTGCGCGCGCGAAGAAAAAACGAATGTGTCCCGCATGGTATTATTTGACAGGGATGATGGCCCTGGCAGGTGCGCAACCGTTGTCGCAGAAGTTCGAAAAAGTTGCTCGCAAAAGCCCGTTTGACAGAAATGTTTAAAAAGTGTTGGGTTTCCTACGAATCCGCAAGAGCGCGCGGGATGAGATTTTGACATTTTTTTGTTGAAAAACCATTGGTTTTTTGATGTTTTTATGTTAAAATCGCTCCGAACACTAAGCTTTTGGAAGGATTTCGTCTTGCGCGCGCGAATGTCCACTTTACCTTATTTTTTGCAAGGGATTCTTGAAATTTGATTATATTAGAACAAGAAATGTCATTTTCTTGTTTTTTGCAAGGGAAAGCGGATTAACAAAACAACCGGATCCTGTACACACCCTCTTTTCTGAGGCTTCCTCACGAAAATGATGAAAATGTAGCTGCGGCCTAGGCGGCGCAGGGGGGGCGCGCACCAGGGGGCCCAACAATAATTATTCTTTAGAATAAATAATGTTCAACAACAACAACAAAACAATTACTAGCACGTGGGGACACTCCGTTCTCACCAGTGCCAGGGTTTTCATAGGAGGCGGGCAATACCCCCACTTTGTGGGGGGGCCGGTTCAAGCTCTACCAATTTCCAAACGACTCTTCGCCACCACCCACACCCAGCTTCCCGCCCTATGACGTTCGGACACCTCACTTCGTGGCCTGCGGACGACCTTGGCTACTACACTGGCGCATGGGTACAATGACTTGTTGTGGTAACATTTTCTGTAAGCTAGCTTAGTATACGACTTTTCCCCCTGCAATTGAAGATTTCGGCGTGCGCGCGCGAAGAAAAAACGAATGTGTCCCATATGGTATTATTTGACAGGGATGATGGCCCTGGCAGGCGCGCAACCATTGTTGCAGAAGTTCGAAGCACGTGAAAAAGTTGCTCGCAAGAGCCCGTTTGACAGAAATGTTGAAAAAGTATTGGGTTTCCTAAGAAATCCGCAAGAGCGCGCGGGATGAATTTTTGAATTTTTTTTTTGAAAAACCATTGGGTTTTTCATGTTTTTATGTTAAAATCGCTACGAAAACTAAGGTTTTGGAAGGATTTCATCTTGCGCGCGCGAGTGTGCACTTCGTGCCATTTTTTGCAAAGGATTCTTGAAGTTTGGTTATGTTAGAACAAGACATGTCTTTTTATATTGTTTTCTGACAGGGAAAGCGGGCATCAACAAAACAACCGGATCCGGACTCCCCCGTTTTGCCTGAGACTTCCTCACGAAAATGATGAAAATGTGGCTGCGGCCTAGGCGCGGCGAGGGGGGCGTGCACCAGGGGGCCCAACAATAATTATTCTTTAGAAGTAATAATATTCAACAACAACAACATCAACAACAACAACAAAAACAACAACAACAACACCAACAACAACAACAACAACACCAACAACAACCACAACCACAACAACAACATTAACCACAATCACAACCACGACACCAGCAACAACAACACCAACACCAACGACCACACAAACAACAACATCAACAACGACAGCAACAACAACAACACCAGCCACCATAACCACAATCACAATCACAACAACAACAACACCAACGCCAACAGCAACAACAACCACAACATGGATACCAACACCAACAATCATGTTAAGACTGTTCGCTCTTAGCAACTCGCGTGCCACTCAACACGTCTATCCCGCACCCTCGATACCCGCACTCTTCGTCTTCGATCGTACCCCCTTGCGGGCCACGTGTAACCACTTCAGCCTCTAAAACAAGCGAAGAGAGGACGCATGGAAGGGGGAGGAAGAAGGATGGAGCACGAGAGGGAGTCGCAGAAGGGGGGCTCGAAGCAGAAAACACGTGGCAAACCAACTCGGGCTGATCGGGCAGGTCGACCCTATTGGGCGGGTCGGGAAGGCAGGCCCAGGCGGCCAGCTCGAGCAGGCGGGTTGCTGAAGCGTGAGTCCTGCATGAATCGCGAGGAGGTCTCGAGCGATAGCGCGATTCCCAAATAAATCGTGAGAAAAGCAAAAGCGCGAGCGCGATTCCTAAGCGTCGAGGGCGCGACGTCTGGTATTGCGAGGACGTCCCACGTGAGAGCGCGATCCCTGCATACATTGTAAGGAGGTCCCGCGCGAAAGCGCGATTTTGAATTACATTATGAGGGGGTATCAGGCGGGAGCCATGGTTGTTGCAAATCGGGGCCAGGGGCGCAATCTGAGGAGGAAGAGTTCTGCAGAAAAATGCGAGCCCCGGGATGAGCCTTTCATGGACAAAACACAGGGTGCGCTGGAGGGAGGAGAATCAGCACTAACAACAGTGTCCTTCTGGAGTGAGGAGTCAGGAGCGACAGACAACGAACACAAAGAACCAGGGCCAAGGACCCCCGCTTTACCCGCGGGCCCAGGGGCGGTGCAGAGTCGGACCCGAGCCAGACAGAACATCCCTCGAGAACGCGCGAGCAGACCCTCCGCAGAGGCCCGAACACGCAGACCACCCAAGGGTTTCACTCCCCCGGGAGGCGCGAGCGCATCCAACAGGCACGAAGCACACCAGGGTGCCCTCCCCGAAGCGACCTCGGCCTTATATACCTCGGTCCGACTGTAGGACCGTTCGGCCCCCTCGCTCTGCGATTCGTTCTGCCGGAAATGAGGACGAGGAGGAGGAGGAGGAGGAGGAGGAGGAGGAGGAGGAGGAGGAGGAGGAGGGAGGGAGGAGGAGGAGGAGGAGGAGGAGGAGGAGGAGGAGGAGGTAGGAGGAGGAGGGGGAGGAGGGAGGGGAGGAGGAGGAGGGGGAGGAGGGGAGGAGGAGGAGGAGGAGGAAGGAGGAGGAGGAGGGAGGAGGAGGAGGAGGAGGAGAGGGGAGGGAGGAGGAGCATGGAGGAGGAGGAGGAGGAGGAGGAGGAAGGAGGAGGAGGTCGGAGGAGGAGGAGGAGGAGGAGGCTCCTCCACATTCATTTCTGCTAACAACCACGTCGCGAGAAATGCCTGGACCCCGAGAGCGGCGGCCCACCGTGTGGCCCCCCATCTATAGCGAGCCCACGAAAAAGTCGTTCGCGCCCAGTCCGCTAAAGACCAGCCTCGTGATACGAACGTTCGCGCAATGCGTATTTTCAAAACCAATACTGGACTCATGTATAAGTGACCACATGTGAACCCTACCCTCACTCCTAGGATGTCTACGGGGAGGTCGGGGTTCATTTCGCTCGGGATCTCCCGAGCGAGGTGAACCCCAACCCCCCCCCCTGGAAATCGTGGCGGGTGGGGGTAGAGTTCACACGTGGTCACCGAATGTACGTGTACGTCCTTTTTCTCGCTCCTGACCATCGCCCACCGAGAAAATCGCAAAGCTGTCTTTCAGAGCCGTCTGCCGCAAGGGCGTCGTTTGTTGCTTCGCGAGGGCGCGCACAGCCCGCGCCAACGGAAAGAAGACCGCGGCGAGGCAGGCCCAGCAGGAGCAGTCGCACGGAGCTCGGTGCACGCGCCCGTCCTCGGGCAGTCCCGCCGCCCAGCTCGTGCACACGAGCACCCCTGTTCCCTCCTCTCCCTCCATTCTCCTTTCTAAAAGAATAATAGATTCTACCCCCCCCCCCAGACTTATCGCGTCCCCCGCATGTGATCACATATGATTCTGACCACATGTCCATCCTAAATATGAATTCATACCATCCCAGCCAAGCCGGTATCCCCCCCCTGCGGTTCCCTGTCAAATAACACTATGCGGGGACATGTTTCTTTCTAACATAACACTTTTTCACGAATCCCTGTCAAATAATACCATGCGGGACACATTCGCGCGCGCAAGACGAAATCCTTCCAAAACCTTAGTGCTCGTAGCGATTTTAACATAAAAACATCCAAAACACAATGGTTATTCAAAAAAAAGTTTCAAACATTCACCCCGCGCGCTCTTGCGGATTCCTAGGAAACCCACTACTGTTTCAACATTTCTGTCAAAAGGGCTCTTGCGAGCAACTTGTTCCTCCGCTTCGAACTTCTTCAACAACGGCTGCGCGCCTGCCAGGGGCATAATCCTTGTCAAATAATGCCATGCGGGACACATTCGTTTTTTCTTCGCGCGCGCGCGCGCCGAAATCTTCAAAAACCATTGGGTTTCTTGAGCATTTCAGCACTGCGTATCATAAAAACACACGAATCGCACCGTAGGTCCTCGAAAAAAACCTGCACGGATTTTCAAAATTTTGCCCGCTCGCGCTGTCCGAACCTTAAAAAACCAATGTTTTTTTTCAACATTTCGGTCGCACGAGCTCGTGCGAGCTACTTTCGCGCGCTCCTTCAACGACGTTCGCGCGCCTGCCAGGGCCACTGTCCGTGTCAAATAATACCCTGCGGGACACATGCGCGCGCGCCGTCGTCGTCGTCGTCGTCGTCGTCGTCGTCGTCGTCGTCGTCGTCGTCGTCGTCGTCGTCGTCGTCGTCGTCGACGCCGTCGTCGGCGTTCGGCGACGGCGTCGACGACGACGACGACGACGACGACGTCGGCGTCAGGTACTCGCTAGGAAGCTTCGCTGGGTACTTGCAGCCACGGTCTGGTGAGTTTTGCTGACCAAGTTGCGGGTGGGAGGGTGGGATGTTTGCTCGAGCAATGGAGAAGACAACTTCAAGTTCAGCAAATTAGTTACCCCCCGTATATCTTCCCCGTCCTCCCTCTCGTATCTGCCCTTCCTGGCTCCGCGACAGGGTGCGCTTCACACGCCCTCGTGCAAAAAAAAAACATGCGCACGCGGGCGCCCCCCCCCTCTGCGTCGTCCTGGCCCGCTTTTCGAGACGCGTGATGCCGAGGCGGCGAGAGAAGTCGGAGAGGAGAAGGAAGACCGGCGAAGAGGGAAGAGTGAGCATCCTGTTGCAAGCGGGGGGGGCGCACGCTTCTCCTCGCAGTCCTGTGCAGGAGCGGTCCGCATAACATCGGGGCACATCGGCACGGGGTCGAGGTCGAATCGACTCGGCTTTGCCATGATGCACAGCAGCGCCATACAAACGTCGGACCGGATCGGATCGTCGGATCACCGGAACGAATCGGATCGACTGGGCCAGAACCGATATCGCATCCAGAACCGATATCGCATCGGATCAAGATGGACCCTGCTTTGGGGAATTCCAGCGACCGACCAGCGCCAGATGGTCACCCTTGTCGGCGAAAGCCACCCTGTCGTCGCTTGTCGTGGAACGCTCTGACGACGGGCCCGAGCACGAATCCGACCTGTGCCTGTCATTGGTTCGCGCCAGAAGGTCGCGCGGGCTGGGCCTGGGTGCCGATCAGTATCCGAGCGCGCTCGGGGAATATAGCTATGTTCTGGAAGTTTGCTCAGCGTGCCGCGGCGGCGGCCCCGGCGACAAGCCATGCCTTGCGAGCTGAGCCGCCGCGGGATGAGCAGCTGGAAAAAACTCAGGGCGTTGACGTTTTGGAATGGGGACGGGGTTAGCCTGTCGCGCGGTGGAAGCGTGGTGGCGGACTGACAAGCTGAGCCAAAATGTATGAAGGTACGCTCAGCCGTGCGCCCACGAGAGAGACCCTGTACATGACATCCACCAAACCCTGAAGCGCTTCTCGAGCGACCCGCGTTGCCCGTCCCGTTCCGATGATTCACATCCCGCCATGCACAACTGCAGATTG
The DNA here is from genome assembly GCA_963575745.1 of Prorocentrum cordatum. Lineage (NCBI taxonomy): Eukaryota > Dinophyceae > Prorocentrales > Prorocentraceae > Prorocentrum > Prorocentrum cordatum. Next base: position 129,839 of record CAUYUJ010016962.1, read on the forward strand.
GCTGCGCGCTGGGTGAATGCTAAGCCACGTCCGCAGGCTGGGCGGAGGGAGCCTCCCGGAGCGCGCGAACCATCATGCTGCAGGAGCGGCGACAAGGTGGCCCGCGCCCCATCTCCCTGCTTCGACATCGTCACCTCTTCCACGAATCTAGAAAGCAGAAACTCCACCCCCAGAATGACCACCCCGACACGCAAAGCTGTAGCAAGTGCGCCCACAGAGGGAACCGAACAGGGCAGGGCTGTTCAATGAACGCCCAGGGCCGTTTAGTAGACGCCAATCGTCGGGTCCGGGTGGTTTTTTCCTCCCTTGACAGTTCACCTGTCCCGTCGTCGTCGCTCCCCCCTCCGGCGGGCCAACGAGAGGCGCAGGCGCGAAGAAGCAAATGGCCCTCCGGCCCGCCGGGCGGCTCCACAGGCCTCCGCAACAGGCACGTGCGGCCAGGACACGGTGCCCCTGGACGACAACGGTTGTCGAGCCTCTCTGGCAGCGTGCGGCCGGAGAGCCTGCCGACGCAAGCGGAGGCCGTCCACATGGGCTCCGACCAAGTGGAGCTGGAAGATCGCACCGCATCGCCGATGCATCGGCGCCGTCGGCGTGGGGAAACTCGGGCTCCACCTCGAGCCGCATCGCTGGTGTATCGGCGATGCGGCGCCATCCTCCGACCTCATCCGCTCGGAAACTATTTCTTCGGAAGGGAAGTGGAATGGAGAACAACCACGAAGCTCCAATGGTGCGGCCACGAGCCTGTTCCTGCTTACTGTGAGCGCTGGCCTGGGCGGACCAATCTTGCCCATCTAGACCGGCAGGCGCAAGCCAAGTAACTGCCCGGGCGAGAGGCAGAATCCGCTCGGAAACCCATTGAAGCAACGAAAAGAAATAGGTCTTACGTGAGATGTCATTGCGAACTTACGCCGCGGCTCACGCGGGCTGCCAGGGCGGCGCGCTACATTGGAGACGAGGGCGCCTTCGCGCAACCTGACGCGCGCAGCTTGCGCGCCAATATCGGTGAAGACGATCCTGCTTAGCTGCGTCGCTCCTTTGAGAGGCCGGAAGCAAAGGCTGGGGAAACGACAAGGTACCCATACCACTGCTCCCCGGACCTCTCCAAGGACGCGTTCCGACGAGGATTGCGGGGCGAATCCAGCGGTGGCGACGAGGACCTCCCAGGAGGCCCCCCCAAAGAGGAAGACGAGGCAGGGGTAGCGGTATCGGTATGCCTTCTCTTCCTCTGAGGGGCACCCCAGTTAGGGAGAACTGCCCATCCTGACTGTGTACAGTGTACACTGACCTAGAGACCTCCTGATGGGGTCCGAGTAGATGGGGTTGGAGAATCGCACCGCGTCGCCGATGCATCACCGATGCATCACCGATGTATCGGCGATGCATCAGCGACGTCGGCGACACATCGGCGCCGTCGGCGTGGGGAAAATTGGGCTCCACCTCGAGCCGCATCGGCGATGCATCGGCGATGCGGCGCGATCCTCCGACCCCATCCACTTGGACCGCATCTAGGAGGCCTAGAGGCAAGGATGGCGGTGTTGGTATACCGTCTCCTCCTCTGAGGAGCACCCTGGTTAGAGAGAGCTGCCCATCCTGACTGTGGACACAGATAGAGCTCGGCCACAAGAAACCTTCCACAAGAAACCCAGCCCTGAGACCCCAGGACGTCCATTGAAATTTGTGGTGTGGCCTAAGATTGGCAGGCCCCAAGGCGACGACAATCCGAGGGATGCGTCCTCAGAAGCTGAGGTGGTCCTCGAGATCGGCATCGCGAGAAGGCGATGCCCACCATAGGGATAGGGGTATGCTTCAGGCTGGTAAGCAAGGGCGGTCAGAGGACTGGAGGGAATCCGCCGACCTTTCGGCGTGTGGAAAACGCTGCCGTCGCCGTCGGCGTCGCCGTCGCCGTCACTGCCGCCGCCGCCGCCGCCGCCGCCGTCGTCGTCATCGTCGTCGTCGTCGTCGTCGTCGTCGTCGTCGTCGTCGTCGTCGTCGCGGTCGTCGGCCTACGCAATCCCGCTTCCCAGCTGCCAGATGCGGCAGCGGCAGCCGCCTCCTCGAAGAGGACTTGGGCGCCCGAATTATCCGGGGTAGCTCGGGTCCGGGGTAACTCGGGTTTGGATTCCCGAAAAAGGAACCCGAGTTAGCCCTGACCCGAGTTACCCCTGATGATTCGGGGCTCTGGACGCCCGAGTTATCCGGGGTAACTCGGGTCCGGGGTAACTCGGGTTCGGATTCCCGAAAAAACGAACCCGAGTTATCCCTGACCCGAGTTACCCCTGATGATTCGGGGCTCTGAAGGACACCGACCTCCCCCCCCTCCCCCTGCCCGCCCCCTGCGTGTGGCCGGCGTCTGCGATCCCCCCCCCGCGCCCCCCGCGGGCCTCCCGGCCCAACTCGACCTCGCCGAACGGCAGGAGGTTGGGCGCCGGCGGCGCAGAGGCCTGGGAGAGCTCCTCCATGTGGGCCAGCCAGCGGGGGCAGGGAGGGGAGGAGCAGAAGCAGGAGGAGGGAGGAGGGAGGAGGGGGGAGGGGGAGGGGGGGCGGGGGAAGGGGGAGGAATAGGGGGGAGGGGGAGGAGGGAGGGGGAGGAGGGGGGAGGAGGGGGAGGGAGGGGGAGGGGGAGGGAAAGGAGGAGGAGGGGAGGAGGAGGAGGAGGAGGAGGAGGAGGAGGAGGGGAGGAGGAGGGGAGGAGGAGGAGGAGGAGGAGGAGGAGAGAGGATGAGGAGGGAGGAGGAGGAGGAGGAGGAGGGGGGAGGGGGAGAGGAGGAGGAGGAGGAAGCCATTTGGCCTCTTGCGGGCCAGCCGATCCCGATCGATCCATCGGGGTCGGTCGGCGCCTGCCGCCCGATCGATCGCGGTGGCAGGGCGCATCGCGCATCGGCCAGCCCCCGAGGCCGGGCTCACGCGCGCCGCGCGCCATCCTCTGCGGCAGGGGGCCACCCGTGCCTCCCTGCCCCCTGCCGCAGGCCGCGGCGCTCGCGGCCGCGCTGCGGCCCACCGGCGGGACGCCGCCACATCGCCGAGGAGGAGGCCCAGAGGGCGCCGCACACCGCCGTGAGCGGCAGCAGAGAGCCCAGGACAGGCTCCTGCTCCGCCTGCGGGCGGCGGCTGAGCGCGTGGCCGCCCATCACTCTGCCCAGCCAGCGATGGCACGAGATGGGAAGGGCAGAGGCAGCGGTGGCCGAGGCGGCAAGGGCCACGCCCAGGAAGGAGCATCGCCGCCAGCAGCGCCCCCTTGGCGCCAGGAGAGGTGGCAGGGCGCTGGATGGCAAGAACAGCAGTGGAACGCGGAGCCAGCAGGCGAGGACCCGCCCTGGCGCAGAACGCTTTCACGGCCGCGGCGCTCTGGCCAGGCCAGCCCTCGCCAATGGCAACCGCAGCAGCAGCAGCAGCAGCAGCAGCAGCAGCCCAGCCAGCCCCCATGGCAGCAGCAGCAGCAGCAGCAGCAGCAGCAGCAGCTGCAGCAGCAGCCCAGGGCGGGCAAAGGCGGCCAGGCCAGTTCCAGCAAAGCGGACCAGAGGGCTCAAAAAGTCATCCACTCCGTGGCAGCCTGCACGCTGGACGAGGCAACCTCCCACCCAAAGTGGCAGGCGCCCCCAGCTGACCGCGCAGGTATCCAGAAGTTCCTGAGCAGCGCGGACCAGAGGCTGAGGAAACTCGGCGACCTGGTCGTCGCCAAGCAGGCCGCGGGCGACAGCACGAAGGAGCAGCTGATGGAAATCTCGGTCATCAAATACCAGAAGCTGGTCACGAGGAGGCCGAACGACCAGCTGCAGGTGCTCAGCAAGAGGCGCAAGGCCGTCAAACTTGAAGTCATCGCCCTCGAGGCCAAGACGAACGAGCTGCGGGGCGACCTCAAGGCCAAGCAGCAGGAGTTGAGGCAGCTCGAGTCCAACATCGCCGACGTGCGGGCCGTGCTCGCCGACGGCGGTGCGGCGGACGACGAGGGCGACTGGGACACGGACGGGTTCGGCTTGGCACCGAGCTGGGATGCCTTCCACAAGGCCGTGATCGACAGGCGCCTGCACAGCGAAGCACCTGGTGACGGATTCCCAGCTTGGCCAGCGGGAGTGGTGGGGCGATCGCCACGCTCAAGAGCCAGCTCGGCAGGCAGCGCAACCAGAGGCTTCGCCGATCAGGTGGCCAAGGCGAATGCGGAGCGGGCCCACCAGCAGCAGCGCCATGCCGAAGCCGAGCAAGAGTTTGCTGCCGAGCTGGCGGAAGTCAGGAGGGTCGCCCGAGAACAAGCACTCCGCCACAACGGCGACCAGGCGAAACTCAGGCTGGCACTCAAGGAGGAGTCAGAGCAGCTGCAGCGCATCACCGCAGCGGAGAGCGCAGCCCAGCAGCAGCAGCAGCAGCAGCAACACAAGGCCCTCCGCCATGAGATCAAGAAGCAACAAGCCGAGCAGCTCGAGTTCGCGACGCAGATGGAGGCCAGGATAATCAGCCATGACACAGCCTTCAGTCAAGCCAAGGCAGAGGCCGAAGCTGCGACCCAGCGGGCAAATCACCTGCATGAGCAGCTTGAGCAAGTTCGAGCGGAGCACCGAGAGCAGCCGCAACCCCAGGACAGGGTCTACCAAGACCTGCTGCGGGCAAGAGCCGAGGCGCAAGAGGCATTGCGACGGGCCCAGCACGAGAGCGCCCAAGCGACAGCTACAGCGGGCACTCTCAAGCAGCAGCTCACCAGGCAGGAGCTGGTCATGGAAGAGAAGTTCCAGGAGGCCAAAAAGAACCACGCCCTCGAGCTTGAAGCTGCCGCCGGATCAGCCAGGGTCCAGGCAATCGCCCAGGCCCAAGTGGTTGCCAATGCCAAGGGAAAAGGGGCCCTCCCGCCGGCAGAAGCGGCCAGGCTGCAAGGGATCGTCCAGACAGCAGCACGGCAGCAGGAGCGGCTCAAGCAGACCAAAAGCGAGCTCGAGGCAGCTGAAGCCCGCATACACGAGCTCCAGCAGTACTCCAAGCTTGAGGCGGGCGCTGCGCAGCGTGCAGTACAAGTGGCATACCATGAAGCAGCGGAGCTGAGAAGCGCCAACGAGGAGCGGCAGATCCCGCACGAGGTGCAGGCATTGCAGTTCGCCCTGCTAAGGACTAGAGCAGAGGAGGAAGAGATTGCGAAGGCCAGCCTGAAGGACAAGGAGGCAATGCGGGCAGAGCTCGAAGGCAGTGCTGAGCGAATAAGGTCGAGTCTCACCCGCCAAGTCATGATAGAAGAGGCGAACGCACATGACTTGCAGCTGCACACAGAGAGCCTGCGACAGGAACTGAGAAGCTACGCGGTGCAGCTGAGCGAGCAAAGGTCCAACGCAGAGGTGCAGGAGCAGGCGCTGGAGGAGGAGCTCGCCCAAGCCCTCACCTTCAGGATCGCCAGCATGGAGGAGGCCTCCGCCATGGAAGACTTTGCCAGCCAGCAGAGGACGGGCAGGGAGGAGGCCATTCACCTCGCGCTGCAAGAAAGCCTCCAGCGCTCCAGCACGCTACACACCGAGCTAGACGCCATCGCAAAGAAGGAGCAGCAGGGCGCGTCGGAGACAGAGGAGCTAAAGCTGAGAATGCAGAGCCTGGAAGCCATTGCAGCCAGCAGGGAACGTGAACGCAAGGCCATGGTCAACCTGTACGCCGAGATGAGGCAATACGGGCAGGAGGGCTACGACTTCACCAAGAGGGCAGCTCATCACCTCGTCCAAGGGGGCCACCTCCCAACGTCCCAAGAGTCCATGGACGACTACCAGGAGGCCGCTGACCTGTACGAGAAAGCCAGAGGAGCAGCCGAGGCAGCGACCGCCACAGCGGAGCCCCCCGTTGCGACCAATCTCCAAACTGGTGCAGCCGAGGAGCGCCCAGCCAACAGGGGCCGCAGGCAGAGCAGCTCCCCGCCTCGGAGGCCAGCATCAACCAGGTCAGCCAGGTCAGCAGCCCGCCAGACCGACGAAGGCGATGCCCCCCCCATAGAGCGTGACAGGTCCAGGAGCCCCGACAGGCCAGACCCGCACGAGGAGGCAGAAAGATACGAGCGCGAACAAGATGAGCTGCGCAGACAAGATGCCGAGGAGAAGGCACAATGGGAAGCCGCACAGATGGAGGAGGAGCTGGAGTCCGTAGTGAGGGACCACGAGGCGAAGGAGATCCAAAGGCGCTACTACGAGGAGGCCCCCTTGACCCAGTTCGGCACAGCGGGCGCGCAGGACTCCCGAGCGGAGGACGACGGCTCGGAGCATGCGCCGATGATCTACCCCGCCAGCTGGCCGCCCTGGAGCCAGGATCACCCCACACCCGAGGAGGGTGAGGAGATGAGGGGGATCACGCAGCACGAGGCAGACACAGACCTGGCATCCACGTCAAGGGCTAGCTCGGTACCAGCAGAGCAAGGCGACCCTCCTACCCCGACAGCATCTCAGGTAATCTTCATCCCAGCATCGCCAGCGCCACTCAGCGAGAGGTCACTCACGCCCACAGTTCCATTCGGGCATGATGAGCAGCGCGGCCATGGAGGTGGAGAGGGAGCCGACAGCTTCGTATTGACCCCTCCCCCTGCGCCCAGCAGAACGCGGAGGCGGCAGCGGCCAGCATCGAGAGGCAGTACGAGGGCATCGACATCATGACGCGCCAGCACACCTCAGCCGCCGCCGCAGCTGCAGCCCTCGAAGAGGCGTTTGGACCCGCGCCCGCATTTCCAGGAGAAGACATCAGCCAGGCCCACAAGGGTCAGCGGGTAGACTCTGGAGAGTCAGGCATAGCACGTTTTCGTGGCCGAGTGGCCCGCAGGAGGGACGAGACAAGGGGCACAGCAACCCCCTCCCCTCCTGCAACTCCTGGAGCCGAGGAGCAGGCAGCAGCAGCGCCCGCTGAATCCCCCCGAGGGGGGGAGGGGGCCTAGCAGCGCCGCCAGGCTTCAGGCCATGCATGACAGAATTCACTGCCAGGAGGCGGCCGATGAGTCCAACAGGGCAGAGCACGACGGATGTGGGATTTCTTCACGCTCTCCGATCAGTTCGACAGCATCGATCTCCTGGGCAGCATCGGGGAGAGCAGCTGGGGCCCAAAGCCCGCAGCACGGCAGTGGGGTCCTCCACTACGATGCTCGACCTACCCACCACCAGAGGCTTGAAAGCACGGCGGGCCCTGGGGTTAATTGCGACAGCCGTCTAGTAACAAATAGACCAGCGGAGATTCCGACAGTCTCACGCACCAGATCAGGTACTCCCAGGAGTCCAGGGTCCCGAGGGGCCACGACTCCAAGCAGATGTGCTACCGCAACTGGCATTGGCAGTGGGAGGGCCACTCCCAATCGCAGCAGCCAGCATCAACAGCGGTATCAGTCACCTGGGTCTCGAGGGGCCAACGTGACACCACCACGGCCGACACGAGGGCCGCCCGCCGCGTCTCGAGGGGCGCTAGGCGGCAACCAAGGAGGCACACTACCAGGGATGAGTGATGCCTCCGCCAATCTGTCAGCACTTCAGGTCACAAGCCACCAAGATGGCTGCAAGGATGCGTTACCGGCTGCCCTTGCACTCAGTGTGTCCCCCTCCGCCATCCGAGTCCACGAGATCGAAAACGTGGAAAGGACCTTTCTCGACGGTCAAAACTCGGCTGGCAGCGAGGCAGAGGATGGCATGGAGCAATGTTACGAGGAGTGGAGGCAAGCGCGCGCAGTCGCAGCCTTCCGATCAGCCCAGCGGAGTGCACGCCGCGCACGGCGCGCTGCGGAGAGCCACAATCGTCGGGACAACAGCAGCATCCACAACAAGTACCATGCCCTGGCGGTGGATCCAGACCCGACGGACTCAGCAGCTCAACCAGCATCACCAGTGGCCCCAGTCCCGACGGACCCAAGCAGCTCACCACGGTCAAGCAGGTGGAAGCCAACGCTCCCCTCGGCATCAGCGCGCTCCCACCACGGCACGGGTGCTACCAACCACCCAGACGCCCTGGATGGCGAACCTCATCGTCTACGTGACAGCATGCTCCACGCCCAATCACGCGAGCCCCTGTTCAGTCAGGCCGCGCGGGCTGGATCGGACAACTTGAACTACGATGAGGGGAGCCAAATGCCATCACTACCACCCGTGAAGCGGAGTGCGCCTCAGGCTGGGGCCATATCACTAGCCCCACCCACACGTTCTCCGACACACCACAGCCACCTCCAGCCCACATCACCACTACACAAGGTCCCATTCTACAGGGCATGGGACTGGCGCCAGGCGACGACATCGAGTACTCCCCCGAGTACGTCAATGCAGAGAGGGCCAGGCGTGGACGAAGGCGACGGCAGCTCCCCACCACGACAGCACGAGAAAGAGGCCAAGCGGCAGTGCTGCCAGTTCTCAGCCAAGACCCAGTAGCCGAGACCCTTCGCGGCCGAGGCCGCGTCAACGTCTGCGACGACGTCGACACTACGACCCTGCACAACATGGCAAGGATGGCGCTGGAGATGTGCCCATCACGCGAGCTGCCGACCAGGCGGACACACATCTACACGGACGGCAGCTACAACGGCATCCCACATACAGCCGCCTGGGCAGTTGTCACTGTCGACGAGTACGACGACGGGCGCAACTCACGAGGCCCGTTCGGTTTTCGGGGTTTCATTGCTGGCAAGGTCACCGAGACCCTAGACGACATGGCAAACAACGAGAAGGTGACGGCATACACAGCTGAGCTCACGGCAGTACTTTGGGCACTAATGTGGGCCCTTGGTCAAGACACCGACGCGCCCATCGAGATCACGCCCGATGCCCTCAACGTTATCAACCTGGCCAAAGGCGAAGCCCAATGCCATGTACATCCGAGGTTGGGGGCCGCCATTCGCACGCTTGCAGACCTCCTCCAACAAGCCCGACCTACCCAGTGGCACCATATTAACTCGCACATCGGGCACCCTTGGAACGAGCTCGCAGATGGGATAGCAGATCAAGCTTCGGCCAGCGACCTGATGGACCCGAACATTGCAGCAGTGCAGGCGATCGCTCACAACAAGTTCCTTTCCTGGGAATGGCTGCGATCAGAGCCAGATGCGGTCAAGGCCGCATACCCGCCCTTGCGGAACAAAGACTTCATCATCGAGGCCACCCAGCCGCAGGCAGCCCCAGGAGCGATCCAGAGGCCCATCAACACCACCACCATCAAGGCCGACCTCAACGTGAATTTGTGCACCTACAACTGCAGATCACTCAAGGCCGCCGTTAGCTTCAAGTCGGGCAAAGGCAAGGCGGCCGGCAAAGGCAAGCAGAGCCTCTCCAAGGTCACGCACCTAGCAGCACAGTTTGCTGACATGGGCCTGCACGTCGTCGCCCTGCAGGAGACGCAGAGCGAAGGAGACGTCCGCAATGTAGGTGAATATGTTTGCTACTCATCAGGCCACACGCAGCAGAACAGAGGATGCGACATCTGGCTCAACGTCTCCCAACCAATCAGCGCGAGTGGGGCAGCGAAGTACCTAAGTGCCAAAGACACCCTCGTCCTCCACCAGCACGACAGGCTATTGATCATCAAGACCCGCGTTGCAGGCACAGACATGGTTATCGCATCAGCATACGCACCCCACGAAGACTCCCACGCGGCGGAGAAGAGAGAATTCTGGGAGTCTGCTCAGCGATTGTCTGCCAAGTACCGAGTGGACATCTTCATGGGGGACCTGAACGGGCGTCTCGGCGACCACGGGTCCCCAGGAGTTGGCGCCAGTGGGTACCCAGAAGCGACCAACGGCAATGGCAAGCACACCATCAGCTTCGCTGCCGACACCAACATGAAGGTCATCAACACCACGAGGGATCCAGGCAACAACTCATATACGCATGTCGGATCGAAGGGGCAGCACCACAGGATAGACTACATCCTGCTGAGCTCCTCGATCGCCCCGTGCGTCGCGAGCTGCAGCACGGAGCCAGGTCTGGACCGAGGCACAGCTGCACAAGACCACATACCAGTACTAGCCACCCTCAAGTGGGCCGTCTGCAAGACCACCAAGGCCTCAGGACCGAGGCCCAGCCTGACCAACTTGAACAATGACGTCGCCAAGGCCAGCTTCAAGGAGATTCTCAAGCAGGCCCCGATCATCCCCTGGGAGGTGGACGTCAACACCCACTGCGAGGAGGTCACCAGGGTCGTCAACGACGCGGCCATCCAGGCCTTCGGCAAGGCCGTCAAGGCAACGAGGAAGCCCTACGTCACCAAGACTACCATGGGCCTGATCCGAGCCAGGCGCCTCACACTCCGAGTCCATCGCGCAGTGCTCAGAGGAGAAGCCCATGACGACCGACCTGGACGACTAGTAGCCCACGCCCACTCTCTTCGTGCAGGCGAAGTAGGGGACTCACTCTCCCTGTGGAGCAGAGAGCGTGGCGATGACGATGGCACCATCCACGACATCCACCACTACGCGCACCTCCTCCTGAACTGGACAATCTCGCCCATGGTCTACGCCATGGCCATCCTTTCCTTCCTCACCAGGTCTGGGCCCATCGTTGCCGCGGCCGTCGAGAAGGACCGCAGCGCATTCCTCAGTCGGCTTGCCTCGACTGCGTCCTCCGCCTCCGCTGCGAACGACGCTGCGGCCCAGTGGAAGGCTCACCGCGACCTACTAAGGTATGGAGGGAGGAAGGCGAAGTTCCCAGCAGGAAAGCCTATGCGGCTCGACAAGGATGGAGAGGTGATCCACAACTCCCAGGACATGGCGGACCAGGAGCTTAACCATTTCGCGAAGATACAGGCGGGCAAGATCGTGACAGCGGATGATCTTGCCAACAAGTACAATCACGACAGCAAGATCAGGCCCTTCGACGGCATGCTGGATCTCTCCATGGTGATGCCCCTGGCCGTCTGCCAGGCCCAGTTCGCCGCGGCCAAGGCTGGGACGCAAGGAGGCCCCGACGGGCTCACGAACGCTGTCCTCAGGGCGGCCCCCACAGAGGCAGCGAGGCTACTGCACCCCCTCTTCACCAAGGTGGCGACCACCGTACGGGAGCCGCTGAGCTTCAAGGGTGGAGACCTGGTCGCAATTCCCAAAGGAAAAGGCGACCCAAGGTACCTCCAAGCCTACCGCGAGATCCTCTTAAACAACGTCCTGGGCAAGCACCACCACAAATACCTAAGGGCCATGCTCAACACTACCCTCGCCATAGCGCTGGAGGACATCCAGGTTGGCGGCCGGCCCAAGCGAGGGGCGGACATGGCGGTCCTAGCAGCGCGCCTCTTCACAGAGAGAAGTCAGGCCCAAGGGAAATGCTCCATGATAAGCTGCTACGACTTAAAGGAGGCCTTCTACTCGGTTGTGGTCCAGCTGGTTCATGGCATCCCAGGTGAGGAGGACGAAGTCAAGGAGGTGCTAGAGAACCTCGAGGTTCCCCTGGGGGCCCAGCCGCAACTGGAGCACCTCATGGCCAACCCAGGGATACTCGACACAGTGTTGGACGGCTCCCACTTGGCTGCCCTCATTGCAGAAGGTTACCGCAACAGGTGGACATCACACAGGTTCTCCCAGAACCTCATGGCGCCGCACAAGGGCACGAGGCCTGGCGTGCCCCTGGCCGACGCGGACTTCAATCTGCTATTCGGCCGAGTCCACCGCATGATTGACAGCTACCTTGCGCAGCGAGGGCTACGACCTCAGGGCAAGCCTCTTGACAGCAGTTTCGCATGCGACACCGACCCCACAGATGGGCCACTCCAGGAGCATGAACCTCATGGCCTATCGTTCGTCGACGACCTAACGGGCATGCACGTGTTCACCTGCCCCGACCACATTCAGCATGAGGCCGCGGGGTTCTGCGAAGCCGTCTACTGCGCCGCCAGCACCTTCGGCCTCCAGCTGCAGCTCACCAAGACCAAGGTGATGATCGACTTCAGTGGGCCTGGGAGCCGGCAAGCGCGGGCCAGTTTCTACTCCGAGGGAGTGCCGAGGATCGAGGCCCCCCTTGCAGAGAGTTACGTCGAGGTGGTTCGTCACCACAAGCTCCTCGGGACCTACGTGACCGACAATGCATCCCCTGGGGTGGATGTCGCAGTGAAGGTAGCCACTGCAGCGACATCCACGAGGCCTCTCCATCGCGAAGTCCACCGGCGATCAGAGCTGGCCATCAAGGACAAGGCCTACTTAGCCGACAGTGTGGTGCTATCCCAGCTACTATACAATGCGTCTACCTGGCCCGAACTCACCGCAGGCCAGGCCAGGAATTTCAACAACCAGTATATCGTCAACTACGCTGCCGCGCAAAGGATCGCTTGGAAAGTACGACAGAAAAAGGAGGTCACGAACACGCAGATTCTCGAAGGGGTCGACAAGCTGCCCCCAGAGATAGTCCTGCGACTTGAGCGGCTACGACTATTTGGCAGATGCCTCAACTGGGGACCCCTGCACCTCCGCCGGCTACTTAGCCAAACATGGGATGGTAGTTACGGCTGGGTGGCACTGCTCCGCCGCGACCTGGACTGGGTCCGCGACCACACAGGACCTGACGAGCGTGGTGGAGCATACACGCTCGAGGACTGGAAGGACTGGGCCAGGAACGACTACCAAAGCTACCTCAGCGCAGTAAAGAAAGCTTGCCAACGTGGCAAAGCTCGCCAGTACGATCACGACTACCAAGCTCGATGGCGGCTTCGACTCCAACGGTGGACCAACACGGAAGCCATCTCGCCCTTCCCAGACCAGCACTTCGAGCAGCAGCGCAAGTACCTATGCTACCACTGCGGACGTACCGAAGCCAGTGCAGCAGTGCTACGAGCACACATCACCAAGGACCACACCTCGTCGGGTCACCCTATCTCGTGGGCAACTGGTTCGGTCTGCTACGGATGCGGCATGGATTACCATACTACAACAGCGCCATACTACAAACAGGCGCTCGACATTGGCGAAAGACGCGTCCAGCAATCCTAAGCAGAGCCGAGCTGCAGCACAACCAGCAAATTGTGCGCGACCAGCAGCAGGCGAACCGAAGGGCGGGCAGGCCCATCGACTGGGCAGAGAAGCCTGCAGTCCCTGCTCGTCCTCCAGAAATACATACGGACGAGGACAGCGACGACAGCAACGGCGGTCACTACGAGAGCCTAGAGCCCCCCTTCATCGAGGAGCCACCACCGCCGCCAGCTGCTGTACCCAGGCCCAGGCCAGCTCGGACGCTATACGTGCTGCATCTATTCAGCGGCCGTCGCCGAGAGGGAGATGTTCAGGATTGGTTCGACCGCCTTAGCAGTCGGGCTTCTTGCGACATACACATGCTCAGCCTGGACATCGCCAACGACCCGACCTTCGGCGACCTGACATCAGAAGTCGCAGTCAGCAAGTGGCGAGACATGGCACAAGCAGGGAGAATTGCAGGAGTCATCGGCGGACCGCCGTGCGAGACCTGGAGCCGGGCGCGCCACTTGCCCCCCAATGACTGCAGGGGTCGCCCACCAAGACCCCTAAGGAGCAGCAACAGCCTGTGGAGCCTTCGCTACCTTTCCCGTCCAGAGATGGAGCAAGTAGCGACAGGCAACCGCCTATGCAGGACACAGCTGGAGCTCATGTACATGTGCCTCAACCTGGGAGTCCCAGGCATGCTCGAGCACCCGTCCGAGCCCACCGAGGAGCACTTCGCCAGCTCCTGGAAGCTCCCCGAGACGCGCCACCTCCTGAACCAGCAGGGAGTCGAGCTGATCACATTCGACCAGTGCACCTGTGGAGCGCGTTCGAGGAAGTCCACAAGCCTGATGGCGGTATCCCTACCAACCCTCCGAACAGAAATCAGTAGGCTGCCTGGAAGCGGGAGGTGCTTTCACACGGCCTCCTACCACGCGGAGCTGGCAGGCATCAACGACGACGGCCAGTGGCGCACCGCGGCGGCCAAGGAGTACCCGAACAGGATGTGCCAGGCCATCGCAACCGCACTGGCGCTTTGGGGAGTCGCCTAGCGACGTCCAGGGGTGGCACATCGACGACGACGTGGCCCACTTCTTCCAGCCGCTCGACCGCTACAAGACCAGGGAGATGGGTCAGGACTACCATCGGGGCCCAGCGAGGCGGAGCGGCTCACCGACCTGGTTGGAAGAGGCAAGGGAGCGGGCCCTGCAGGACCGACCCGACAAGGCAATCGGCAGGACCACCACCTCGACAGGAGCTGTTCGGGCACAGGCTGACAACGCGGATCGCGACGAAGCGCCCTGACGACAAGTACAAAAGAATCAGAACGCAAGTCCTGAGGAAGCCCCGAGTGCGTGGGAACACCTCAGGCTACGTCGCCAAGTTTTGCACAAGTCATCAGGACGCAAGTCCTGGGGAAGCCCCGAATGCGAGGGAACACCCCAGGCACACGTCGCCACGTTTTGCACTTTGACGGACACGGCCGCCGTTCAGTCAGGGCTCAGAGGTACCAGCCAGATTACCCCAACTGCACCAAGTACGAGTCAACGCTGCCCTGGTGAGGCAAGGATCAAACTTCGAGACGGGCTCGAAGGGCGGGGGGGCAGGACGAGGACTGCCCGCGCCTACCAGGGGGGATGGTGAGGGGCAGGGGGGGGGGCAGGACGAGTACTGCCCGCGCCCCCGCGGTCCGCCCTAGCTCGCCACCCCCACCATTCCCATGGCGGAGACGGAGCTCCCGAGCGCCCAAGGGCGAAGCATAGGGCAGCGCTGACCTTCCTCATCGACAGCAAGAATCACTGGGCCTGGGGTTCGCCCCCACCGAGGGCACCGTGACCCCTAGCCATAGCGGGGCGAGGTAGGGCCGCCATGAACCCTACTTGAAGTCGGTGCATGGAGGCCTGAGTGCGCCCACAATCTATTCCACCTACCAGCAACAAGCCGGCCCCCATCGACCCTAACCAGCACGACAATTACCTCATCGGCTGAGACGAGTACCAGAGCCTGAGCCCAACATAGTCAAACAGTTCTACTCGACCAGGGCGACCGAGCCAAGTACAAAGAGCCTACCATCATCGAGACAGACGACCACTGGATCAGCGATGCCGAGTTGAATGGAGTGAATGGAGCAAGTGGAGAAGGCTCATCATACCGATTTCGACCAGCAGGACTGAGTCGAGTACCACAAGCTCGAGGGCGACAGAATCATGCTCTACTACAACACCAGCGACCACCGACGTGGCCCAGTGAGGGGGCTGAGTCGTCGGGGTCCCGAGGGACATAATTTGGTGTCACCCCCCTTACCCCCAGCCGCCTCATCTTCCACCTTTGGTTTCCTGGTTCGGGCCCTGTGCTTGTGGGGGTAAAGGGGGGGGCACGCCAGGCGAGCCCTGGCCCACCGTGCTCCAAGGCCTGGGCACTGCCGCCCAGGACAGGCGTTGCAGCTGCCAGGCTGATATCCTGGGTGGCAGCGCACCGGGCCTGGGGGCGAGTAGCAGACCATTGGGCCCCGCTCCCTCTTCTTGGGGCCCGCGTAGGCTTTCTCCCTCCCTCCTCGCGGGGTCCACTGGTGCATGGCCTTTCGCGTCTCTGGGGCCTCGCCCTCCCGCTCTTCCTTTTAGGCCCTCTTGAGGTCCTGGAGGCCCTTTCCTCTCCTCTTGGGCGAGGTCCCCCCCCCGGCGCCGAGGGCGCCCGCGAGTCGGCCGCGCGCGCGGCTAGGCCTGGCCCCCGCTCCTCCGCCGCCCCGCGCGCCTGGGCGGGACGGGCCCTCCTCCTTCCTCCTCTGGCGGCGGCTTCGGCCGCCGAGGGGCGCTGCAAGGCACAGACCTTCATGGCGCGGCAAACAGCGGAAACAGCGGAGGAGGAGGAGGGGGGAGGAGGGAGGGGGGAAGGGGGGAAGGGGGAGGAGTAGGGGCAAGAAGAATGGCACGACTAGACGGGAACAGGAACAGGAGTGGGAGTAGGAATGGGAAGGAGGAACGCCGAAAAGGGGAGGGGAGGAGTACGAGCAGGAACAGCAGCACGACCGAACAGGAGCAGGAATAGGGATAGGGAGGAGGAATAGGAACATGGGCAGCAGCAGGACTAGACAGGAACAGGAACGGGAGCAGGAGCAGGAGCAGGAAGGAGGGAAGGGGAGGAGCCAGGAACGGGCGAGGAACAGGAACCAGAGCAGGAATGGGAACGGCAGCAACGGAGAGAGAGAGGGGGGGGAGGCACGGGAGCATACCAGCACCGCGACGTCTCGAGGAGCGCGACCTGCCCCGAGGCCTGCCGACGTGCTGACCGCTCGGCCGCACCCGGGAGCGCTGGCGAGGTCCCCCTCCGGGGGGGCGGTGGGCGAGGCCGCGGGAGGCCACGGGAGCTCCGGCCTGGCGGAGACCAGGCGCGCGCGCGTGGGCGCCCGCGGGGAGAGGCGTTGGGCGAGGAGCGGCAGCCAGAGGAGGAGGAGAAGGTACCCATACCTCTGCCCTTCCCGCGGTTTCCCCTTTTTGTGCCTCCTGGGAGGTCCTCGTCGCCACCGTTGGATTCGCCTCGAAGTCCTTGTCGGAACGCATCCCAGGAGAGGTCTGGCGAGTAGCGGTATCGGTGCCTTTCGATGTCCCTAGGCAGGAGAAGGACCTCTGGGCCAGCTTCCCGCGTCGGGCGGGATAAGCAGTACGGCCGAGACCATGATCAAAGAACTCATCGTTCAAGGAATCAGGACCAGCTTCCCGCAGGTTCCCTAAACCAAGTCTGCGCCCATGTCTGGGGCTCACGCTGGAGGGACGAACGTGCTCAAGACACTGGGCCAGCTCTCCGGCAAGCTGGTCGAGAAACGCTGACCCGGTTTTTCGGGAGGAGGCTGCCTAATCAGATGCCCGACGGTACAGAGGAGGCCAGTCCACAGGAAACCTTCCGCAAGAAGCCCAACCCTGAGTCCCCAGGACGTCCATTGGTTTGTGGTGTGGGAACCTCGCGCGTTTTCCATCGCAGAGCCATCGAAACCCAGGCACCCAGGGCACCCTGGAGGCAGGCAGGGGGTGCTTCTTGGCAGGGGCCTCCACTGTGTGGGCCTTGGGCGCAGGGCGAAGCGGCGAGGGCACGCCCGCGTCCTCGGCCGCCCGCGACCCTTCGGCGCGGGGCAGCTCGGCCTCGCGGAGGTCCCACGCGACCTGCGCGGCGGCGGCGGCGGGCCGCCGAGCTGCGAGCTCCGCCCTCGGGGCGGACGACGGGGCGGACGGCGGAGAGGGCCGCTTGGGCTGCCAAGGGGGTCAAGGGGGGCTTAGAAGCGGGGGCCAAGGTGGGCCACATCTGGCCCAGCCCTGGCTCAGAGGTCGGTGACAGCTGCCCCAAGTGGTTTAGTTGGGGCAGCGATCTGGGCTAAGTGGGCTCCGCTCACCTCGCTGAGTTTCTCATGCATGCAAACCTTTGAGGGCAGCCGAAACTTAGAAGCTGGATTAAGCTAGATATAACCCAACTTGTAAGCAACCCCAGAGGTCATCTCAGTGCCCTGACATCCTCGCGTTGTGTAAAATAGCGACGTCTGGCATTTGCGGGTTTTGGGCCCCTGGGGGTCCTCGCCTGTCCCTGGGACCGCCAACAAATGACTCAGGACGAAAAGACAGTCGCAGGGCCTCTGGGGCCCTCTGGGATGTCTGGGAATCAAAGGGGGGGTTGGTTAGTGCTGGCAGTGGGTTGACTCAGTCGCACTTCGACCGCAGTCTTCCCCGCGCGTGCCAATTTTGAAATTTTGGGAGTGAGGGGGAGTGTTCACTGTTTGTTTCGCTCTACTGTATTATCATGTTGCATCTTTTAGGGAGATTGTCCGTCTTATCGCTCCGCTGCCCACGTCGAATACGCGTCGAACATGTCACGCATGCGTCGAACCCACGTCGTGTCCACGCCGAATCCACGTCGGATCCGCATCGAACCCACGACGGAGTGCAAGAGAGAAGACTGCCTCTTGCGGGACAGGCGGGGTCCCACGAAGATATACAAAGTAAGATCTGAGGGCCCCCCTTCCGAGCATGCGCGCACGTGAACCAGGGAGGGGAACATTGGGGGAGCCTGTCTCGGGGGGAGGCATCGACCTACCATCGGCGACACATCGCCGATGCATCGGCGATAGGCCCCCAATATAGCGAATCCGCTAGCCCGTTTGCGGGATGGGCTATCGGGTGGGAGTCGATGGGTCGCCCCCCGGAGCCTAATCCCGCAGAACGTTGCCCCTGAAAGGAGAGATACACCAAAGGGCAGGCTGGCAAAGCAGCTCACGCGTAGGGTTTTTTTCCTAACCATCCTGTGGTGTTGGGTCCTCGTTTTGAAGGGACAGCGCCCCGCTTTCCTTCCTCCTTCCTTCCTCCTCCTCCCCTCGTCCTCCCTCCTCCATTAGCATCAGCATCAGCATCAGCATCATCATCATCATCAATATCATCATCAGCAGCATTATCATCATCGTCACCATCACCGTCATCAACATTGACATCATCTCAATCATCATCAGCATCATCATCTCAATCGTCATCAACATCATCAACATCATCATCATCCTCCTCCTCCTCCTCATCATCATCACCATCACCATCATCATCATCATCATCATCATCATCATCATCAGCATCATCATCATGGCCGTCATCATCACCACGATCGTCATCACCATCGCCGTCATCATCACCATCATCGCCATCAGCTTCGGCACACCCCTGACACGTTTCGTGCCCCCCACAGGGAGCTCCACCGACGACCCCAGTGGTTGCTTTCGCATGCGCCCACCGCACCCATTGTGACACGGCTCTCGCACCTTTCGCGGCCCCAAAGGGAGCTCCACCGACAGCCCCAGTAGTTGCCGTCGCATGCGCCCACCGCACCCAGTTTGGCACACCCCTCACACGTTCCGTGGCCCCCAATGGCTGCGTTCGCATGCGCCCACCGCACACATTTTTGGCTGACCCCTCACACGCTCCGTGGCCCCACAGGCAGCTCCACCGACGGCTCATATGGCTGCGTTCGCATGCGCCCACAGCACCCATGCCGGCACAACCTGCACACGCTTGGTGGCCCCACAGGGGGCAGTCGTCCGGAATTCGCAGGGTGAAACCCTGCGAATTATGAGAAATCCATTTTCCCTTACAACAACAAAACGTTCTCAATGAGCCAGAATTGCGTTTCCCATAACTGAATTTTTATTGTGAAAAACGCAATCCCGGACGACTGCCCCAAGCACACATTGCACGGGAAACACGATTTCCCCGTAATTCGAATGTCGAATTATGGGAAACGCAAATTCCCGGGGAAAAAAAAACGTAATCAATGGACTGGAATGGAGTTTCCCATAATTCGAATTCCGAATTTCGGGAAACGCAATTTCCAAGAATTCGAATTCCGAATTATGGGAAACGCAATTCCGTCCCATTGAGTGCGGCTTTTCAATGGGAATTGTGTTTCTCATACTTCGGAATTCGAATTCTGAGAAACCGCGTGTCCCGAAATTCGGAATTCGAATTATGGGAGACGCAATTCCAGCCCATCGAGTGTGGTTGTTCATGAGAAAAGTGCATTCTGGCCCATTGAGTGTGGTTCAGAAAAGAAACTTGCGTTTCCCATAATTCGGAATTCGAACTATGGGAAACGCAATTCCAGCCTATCGAGTGCAGTTTTTAATTGAAGATTGCGTTTCTCATAATTCGAAATCCGAATTTCGGGAAACGCAGATTCCCAGAATTCGAATGCCGAATTATAGGAAACGCAATTCCAGCCCATTGAGTGTGGCTTTTCAAAGGAATTCGCGTTTCCTATAATTTGGAATTGTGGGAAACGCAATCCCAGCCCATTGAATATGGTTTCTTTTTTTATAGAAACAAATAAATAACAAGAAATTGGGTTTCCCATGCTTCGGAATTCGAATTCTGAGAAAAGCGTTCCCCGAAACTCGACATTCCGAATTATGGGATACACAATTCCTGACCAGTGAATCGATGTTTCAAAAGAAACTGCGTTTCCCAAAATTCGAACTCCGAATTTCGGGAAACGCATTTTCACTGAATTCGAATTCCGAACTATGGGAAACGCAATTCCAACCCATTGGATGCGGTTGTTCAGAGAAAATTGCGCTTCCAAGAATTCAGAATTATGGGAAACGCAATTCCGGCCAATCGAGTGCGGTTTTTCCGAAAGGGAATTGCGTTTCCCATAGTTCGGAATTCGAATTCTGGGAAGCCACGTGTCCCGAAGTTCGGGATTCGAAATATGGGAAACGCAATTCCAGCCCATTGAATGCGGTTGTCACTGGAAATTGCGTTTCCCATAATTCGAATTCCGAATTATGGGAAACGCAATTCCAGCCCATCGAGTACGGTTCTTCAAAAGAAAATCACGCTCCCCATACTTCGGAATTATGGGAAGCGCAATTCCGGCCCATTGAATGCGGTTTTATCCCGGGAAATCGCGTTTCCCATTATTCGGAATTCGAATTCTGGAAAAACGCGTTTCCCGACATTCGGAATTCGAATTATGGGAAACGCAATTCCGGCCCATTGAGTGCGTTTTTTTACTGGAAATTGCGTTTCCCATAATTCGAATCCGAATTTCGGGAAACGCAGACTCCCAGAATTCGGATTCCGAATGATGGGAAACGCAATTCCAGCCCACTGAGTATGGTTTTTCAAATCAAATTGCGTTTCCCATAATTCGGACTTATGGGAAAATCCGGCCCACCGAGTGCAATTTTCAATGGAAATCGCGTTTCCCATAACTCGAAATTCAAATTCTTGGAAACCGGGTTTCCCGAAATCCGCAATTCCGAATTATGGGAAACGCAATTCCACCCCATTGACGATTTTTTTCACATGGAATTGCGTTTCCCATAATTCGAATTCCGAATGTCGGGAACGCAGTTTCCCAGAATTCGCAAACAGAATTATGGAAAACGCAATTGCAGCCCATTGAAAGCGGTTGTTCAAAGGAACTTGCGTTTCCCATCATTCGGAATTCGAATTTTGAGACACCGCGTTTCCCGAAATTCGGAATTCAAATTATGGGAAACGCAATCCCAGCCCACAGAGCATGGTTTTTCAAATGAAGTTGCGTCTCCCATAATTCGGAATTATGGGAAACGCAATTCCGGCCCATCGAGTGTGGTTTTCCCGAAAAGAAATCGCGTTCCCCATAATTCGGAATTCGAATTCTGGGAAAACGCGTTCCCCGAAATTCGGAATTCGAATTATGGGAAACGCAATTCCAACCCATCGAGCGCGGTTGTTCAAAGAGAATTTCGGGATTTCGAAATCCAAATTATGGGAAACGCAATTCCAGCACATCGAGTGTGAACTTTCAGAGCAAACTGCGTTTCCAACAAATCGGAATTATGGGACACGCAATTCGGGCCCATCGAGTGCGGCTGTTCAAAAGAAATGGCGGTTCCCAGAACTCGGAGATTGAATTGAGGGAAGCCGCGTTTCTCGAAATTCGGAATTCGAATTGTGGGAAACACAATTCCAACTCAATATGTGATGTTTTTTGCCAAGGAAATGGCGTTTCCCATAAGCTGTAATTATGGGAAACGCAATTCCGGCCCATTGAGAATGGTTTTTCAGGGGGAATTGCCTGTTTTAAAATTAGAATTCCGAATTTCGGGAGACGCAGTTCCCCAGAACTCGAACTCCCAATTACGGGACACGCCATTCCAGCTTACTGGGTACGGTTTTTCCAAGAAAATTGCGTGTCCCACTGATCGGGATTATGGGAAACACAATTCTGGCCCAGTGAGCGCGGTTTTTCAGAAAGGAAATTGCGTTTCCCATAATTCGGAATTCGAATTCTGGGACACCGCGTTTCCCGAAATTCGGGATTCAAATTATGGGAAATGCAATGCCAGCCCACAGAGTACGGTTTGTCGCATGGAATTGCGTTTCCCACAATTCGGAATTATGGGAAACGCAATTCCGGCCCATCGAGTGCGGTTATTCAACAAAAACTGAATTTCCCATAATTCGGAATTCGAATTCTGGGAAGCCGCGTTTCCCGAAATTCGGAATTCGAATTATGGGAACACGCACTTTCAGCACATGGAGTGCGGTTTTTCAAAGGAAATCGCGTTTCCCATAACTCGTAATTCGAATTGTGGGAAGCGCGTTTCCTGCGCAATGTGTCCTTGGGGCAATCGTCCGGGGTTGCGTCTCCCATAATCCGCTCTTTTCAAATTGTTGAAGTATGGGAAACGCAAACCTGGACGGCAGCCCCACAGGGAGCTCCACCGACAGCCTAATGGTTGCGATCGCACGCGCCCACCGCACCCATTTTAGCACACCTCTCACACGTTTCGTGGCCCCACAGGGAGCTCCACCGACGGCCCTAGCGGCTGCGTTCGCATGCGCCCACCGCGCAATTTTTGGCATACCCCTCACATGTTTCGAGGCCCCGTAATGAGCTCCACTGGTGGACCCAATGGCTGCGTTCGCATGCGCCCACGCGCCCATTTCGGCACACGCTTCGTGACCACATAGGCAGTCTCACAGAAGGCCCCAGTGGCTTCTTTCGCATACGCCCACAAAATACATGTTTGGCAGGCCCCGCGCACGTCTGGTGGCCCCACAGGGAGCTCCACCGACGACCCCAGTGGCTGCGTTCGCATGCGCCCATTGGACCCATGTGCGCCCGACGCGCCAGTTTCGGTACACCTCTCGTATGTTTCGTGGCCACACAGGGAGCTCCGCCGACGGCCACAGTGGCTTCATTCGCATTCGCCCACCGCGCAAATTTTGGCACACCTCTCGCACGTTTCGAGGCCCCGTAATGAGCTCCACCAATGGACCCAGTGGCTGCGTTCGCATGCGCCCACCGCGCAAATTTTGGCACATCCCTCACATGTTTCGTGGCCCTATAGGGAGCTCCTCCGAATGCGGCGTATACAAGGACGGTGCTCACAACTGCATGTGGTTGGGTCCTTCGCCAGGCTTCTTCTCTGGCACCTTCCGGCGACGGAGGCGTTCACGTATCGAGGAGAGCGCTCGGCTGCGCCCGGCGGTGCAGTGGGCGATTGGGGGTCGACGCTCCCCCCCTGCTCGGCGGCGAGCCCGGGGGGGAAGTGAGAAGGAGGCCCTCTCAGAGGGCGGCGGCGCTTCTCAGCAGCCTTGCGCCTTCTGGAAATATGTTTGTGTCCTCGGGGCCGGCCCAGCACACTTCTCGGAAGGCCGGGGACCTGCCGAGCCTTCCGAGAAGGCCCGCCCCCTCTCGCTTCCCCCGCAGGCTCGCCGCCGACGGAGCCTATCCCCCCCCGGACGTTGCCACTGAGAGCATTCGCGCGCGCGCGCCTTCTCGGCCCAGTGCTGTTTGAAAAGGCGGCGGAGGGGGAGGGAGCTTGGGTGTGGGGGGGTCGAACTGCCATGCAAGTAATTTCGCCCGAGCATGACATAAGACACCCCCAAACAAGCAAGAGATGAAGACGGCCCCCAGGCAGTCCCGGCTGGCCTAAGCAGGCCCCCCCAAATGGTCTCAGCTGGCCTCGACGGGCCCCCGAGGAGCGCGGGGCGGTCTCAGCACACCATCCCCAGGACGTGGAGCGTCCCAAGGACGCCGCCTGTGGGGGGGCCCGTCTGTGCGCACTCCGAAGCCCTACCCCCCCCCCCCCTCCAAGCGATCGGTCGCGACGGGTCGTGACAGCTCGCTCGGGGTCGGCTGCGATCGGTTGCGACCGATTTGGAATCCCGATCGGTCGCTACCGATCGCGAGACCGAAAAGACTATCTGAAGGGGTCGTCCCCCCCCCCCCAGAGCATGCGCGCGCGGGTGCGCCAGCCTGATCCTCCTCCCTCTCCTCTTCCGCCTCCTCCTCCTCCTCGTCGTCCTCCTCCTCCTCCTCCTCCTCCTCCTCCTCCTCCTCCTCTCCTCAGGCAGGGGGCAAGGGGCGCCAGCCTGATCGCTGATGCCCTCGCCGGTGACCTCTCCGGGCTCTCTCTATCCCTCTCTCTCTTTTTTTTTTTTTCTCTCTCTCTCTCTCTCTTTCTTTTTCGGGGGGGAGCGGGCGCCGCGCGCTCTCTCTCTCTCTCGGCGGCAGCTGGGCCTCGCCATCGCTCGGACGTCCATTTCCCGTGCACGTTTCGGTCTCGTGCGTGTCTTTGTTGCTCGATGGTCCAGGGCGGTCCTCGATGGTTCGCGCCGAGAAAGAATGCGCACGCCCGAGCGATGCCAGGGGGCCGAGGAGGTAAACGTTATCATCACCAGCTAGGCGATCGCCATCGTTCACGAGCGGCGAACGAGCAAACATCAGCGTTCCAAGAATTTCGCCATGAAAATCATCATCTTGCTTTGGCAAAACAAGACCCCGCCGAGTGAGATTTCGAAAACCGTGTTTTTTTGCACGTCGGGATTCTAAACTATCCCATTTCAAATATTAGCTGTGATACAATTGGAAAAACCCTCGGGTTTTGAAATCCTGGAACTTTGATCCGACCGTTCTTTACCCAACCCGCAACATGACGAACTTCTGTAACGGCGTAATATCTGTATCCGGGCCCTCGCGGACTGAATTCTGGAGCGCGATCCCGGGGATACGCGGTCGAAGGGATGGGTTCTGCGCGGGTCATCTGTGAAACAAGAAAAACACGTATCCGCGGGGTCGCGCCCAAAAGTCCAACCCGCGAGGCCGCGAATACGGATATGTTTTCGCCCACGAGTCGTGCTACGATAAGGAACGTGACCAACACAATGAAGCGAGTCTGCCGCAAGATGGCACAGAGACCTTACGCGAAAGCTTACGCGGGCCGCCAGCGCGGCACGCTACACTGGAGGCGAAGGCGCTTACGCGCGACCTTCCGCGGGCAATTTACGCGCTCTCCGGGGCAGCTCGGCAGAGGAGAGGGGGCTATGTCATCAACTGGACTACCACCATCGCGGTACCATATGGAACGTGCAATGTTTCTCTACCAGCCCACGCTCAATCGACCGCCCAACCAACATCTTCTGGAAGTGCGCGCTCAAAATACTGGAGGGGAAAACAACACTGACGATCAAACCGTGTGTGCTCCAAGGCAATGCTTCGCTAATCGCATGGCGTACCGGTCTGAACGGCCAACCCTTGCCACTCAAGCACAAGCGCGGGGGGGGGACATGGAATAGAAAGAAAAGAATAAAAGAACATCAAACAACGACATACACGGAATCCCGTGACATTATGCAAACGCGCGGCGCGTCTAACGGCGACACGGGTGGGATTTAGACACTCGTATGTATATCGCATTCTTGTGCAACCCCCATGCCCGAATCTCTAAACAATGCCTGCATATCAACCGTGTGTGTCAAACATCAACCCGTGTCTCACCAATACTATTTCAACTGTGCCCAAATAATGTATGTGTGTTGACGGTCGTGTCTCAATGATTGAAGTTCGCGTATGGATACACTGGAAGCTCGTGTCTACATGTCATGGCACATATTTCTGATCCGCTTCGCATTGTTGCGTGTATGTATGGCGGTGCTGACGAGTGTGTGCGTTGACGCGTGTATGTATGTAAATGTATGTGTGTGTGTGTGTGCGTGCGTGCGTGTGTATGTGTGTGTGCGTGTGTGTGTGTGTGTGTGTGTGTGTGTGCGTGTGTGTGTGTGTGTGTGTGTGTGCGTGTGTGTGTGTGTGTGCGTTTGTGTGGGTGCGTGTGTGTGTGTGTGGATATGTGTGTGTGAATGTGTGTATGCGTGGCCGCCTTAGCCTTGCTTCGCGAATGCGTGGTCACGTCGCCGTTCGGCGGGAAAGTGCTCATCGAGATCGAGGGGAGAGAAGAAGGAGGATCGAGGAGGGGGATCGAGGCTTGAGGATGGTCGGGGGGGATGGGGAAGAGGAGGAGGAGGACGAGGAGGATCGAGGAAAGGAAATTATGATCGAGGATCGAGGATCGAGAACCGAGGCGGAGGAAGATCGAGGAGCAGTATCAAGCATCGAGTGTCGAGAAGGAGGAGGATCGAAGACGAGGAGGACGAGCATCGGGGATCGAGGATCGAGGAGGACCCAGGAGGAGGATCCAGGATCAACGATCGAGGACGAGGAGGAGGAGGAGGATTCGGTTGCGTGCGTGCCCTCACGCCAACGGGGAGCTCAGAACCAAAAACCAAGTTCTACACATCCATTGATCTGTGTATGTTGTTTTCGGCGAGCCAGAATATGTACCTACACTGATGCGTAGACACTTTGTCCACACAACCAGAAGATGCGTTGATCAGTGTATTTTGGTTTCTAAAGATGCGCTGAACAGTGTATTTTGTTTTCGGCGAGCTAGAAACTGTACCTACACTGATGCTGTATCTGGTGTTATCAATCGCCTTTTCCTCCATTGATGCGTAGGCACAGACGCGTCAGAAAAGTATCTTCTACACATGACACGGGCATGTGTAGAAGCAAAACGCGGGCTCTAAACTTGTAGCAGACATGTGTAGAAGGGCCACACGGACTGTGCCAGTACACAGCACGCATCAAAGTGTATACTTGAGACCAACAAGACTGTAGATCTACAATTCTGGGAACATGTAGAAGCCTCTTCCTCCCCAGTGGTCGGCTTTCTAAACGGAAGCGATCTGAGGGTCTAGCCGCAACCGAAGAGGATGATCGAGGAGGAAAAACATAATCGATTCGCCATTCCGTCGTCGAACATCAATCTCATGGTACTTTGGTAGGTGCACTCATCCCTCTGCTGCTCCCTCCCCCAGTCACTGTCGTCGTCATTATGCTCATACCTGTCCACCGTGCTCTCTCGCACTTGATCGCCCTTTGCGCCTTACACCTGAGTCTTGCCCTTATTCCGCAATCAATGTGATGATCTTCCCAGGCCTTCCGTTCACTGCCCCCCCCCTCCCCCCCCCCCGCCCTCCTTGACGCCCTCCTGCCCGGTCGGTCCCTCCACATGCGTGCCCTCTCCGCCGTGTGCCCGTCCTGCTCGTCCCCCCCCCCCCGCCCCTTCCCGTACAGACTCGCTCCCGTGTTCCAGCTCCCTCCCGTCTTCCCTCGCTCCCCCCCTCTGCGTCTTCAGCGCTCCCGTGGTTCCCGTCTCCCCCATGGACACCGCCGCATCCACTGCATGTCGCGCTCGCCCTCGTCGGCAGTGCTGGCATGACCGCCACAAGTTCCAGCAGGCGCGGTCGACATAATGAAGCAGCACTCCCGCGCGGGAGCTCCGAAAACTCAGACATCGTCTCGTGTCTTCCAGGGGTCACCCCTCAAGACGTATCGTCCCAGCCCCAGCGGCCCAGGAGTCGAGTAGGGGATCGACTACAGAATTGATCTACCCCAGACTTGCACTGTCCGTCGAATCGATTCAGATTGCGCAGACTGCTCCGTAGATCTTCGGGTATTCGGCGCATTTCTCGTAGAAGCGGCAACAGATCCTTGATCCTGAGGTAAAACCCTTCTATAGCCGACCCCCTACACTTATGAATACCATGACAATGGACACTCGAACAATCCTATCCTTGAGTTCAAGACATGCTTCAGATGTGTAAACCATGCTCCAAACATGCTTCAAGCCTGTTCCTGCTACATGTCTACTTCAAACATGCTCGAAACATCTCCTAGGCAACTGGACATTGTTTGGCAGCATGCTCCCTCTCCGTTGATCGACCTCCACAGCCCTACTCTCGGGGATGGACAGAACCCCCTTTAGTAAAACGTGGTTTAGTGAAAACGACCTGAGGCCCAAACCTGGCGGGCGCAAGCCTGGAAAATCACGGCCACGGCGCCCTCTCGAGAACCGAAAACGGACAATTCACTAATCGACGTGTCACTGTTGGGGGTTCTGTCCACCCCCGACTATCACGTGCCGAGACTGTGCCGAACATGTTCAAAAGCCGCCTCTATCACGCAGCCTCGCCTCTATCCGAGGCGCCGTGACCGAAACTGTGCCCGAACATCTGCCCGAGCGTGGCCGAAACCGGCGCCTGGAGTTAACCGACCGCGCCCGGGTGTGAACGAAGTGCTCGGTTCGAAACCAAGACGGTCTTCAATTTCGGTCATCATTTGGATCGCACGACGTTTGGGGTCACAACTTCGGACACGATTTCGGTCACCTACCTTTTCGGCTGATAGGGGCAGGGTGCCCTGACAACTTGGTCCGTATTTCAGCGTCTTGGCTGTACCAAGGTACAGACCAAGGAAATCCACAAGACAGTGGGCATTCGCCAGGGGCCCGAGCCTCCTGAAGATACCCCTGAAGGACAACGCTCCAAAGTGTACAGAGCAAACACAAATTATACGTGTATATATATACGTGTATATATAATATCAATACAACGCTGCAGTGGCGCTTCGCGCCATGCACCTTGGTCCTTGAACTTTGGTATTCGCAGGAAGGTTAAGCCGACAATTTAGCGATAACTCTTTGTTGCCTTTTCTGGCATCGCCGCTAAAATAGTGTTTTTCGTTGTCCTTCCTCCATGCTTCTTTTTCCTCATTTTCGCCATACCCTGCGCATTCTCCCCATCCTCCTCAGCTCTTTTTTTCGGAGGCTCCTCCTTGGAGAGCCTCTGGGGGCTTCACAAAAGTTGTTTCAGGCTGTCTTAAGGCCTTCTGGAGGCCTTCTGGGCGTATTCTGGTGGCATCTGGGGGCTTCCTCCGGCCACCCTGCCTCCAACCACGGTCTCCCTGAACGACCGGGTCACGATTTGGAATGCTTCGGGGGGGGTCTTGGGGCCATCTTGGGCCGCCATGGGGTTCTCTGAGGGCCATCTTGGACCCGTGTTGTGCCGTTTTGGGGCTCTCTTGGACTGTCTGGAAGCCATTTCGGATGCTTGTGGGGCAATTTTGGCGCCTCCCAGGCGGCTTCGGACGCCCAGAAAACCGCCGTCTTGGAGCGTCGGGAAGCCGAGAAGAGGAGAACCCCAAATTCACCAAAAACTTATAGAAAATCAAATAATGTGTGCCTCTAGGGGCCTTCTTGGGAGTGCTCTTGGAGGCCTCTTTGGGGCCGTCCTGGAGGCCTCTTGGGCCATGTGCAGGTCACGTCGGTCACTCTTGGAGCGCTCCTGTGCTGTCCTGTACGGCCAGGAACTCGTGCCGAGCGTGTGACGCGGAGCGGCCCCTGCAGCACGCCATGCTTTTGCAAGCAGCTGCCAGTAGCGTGTCGCTCTTCGTCGTGCGGCGTGAGGCCCGGGCTAGGCCCGGAACGCTGGTGATCGGGAGCTGGAACGTGCTCAGCGTGTCGCTCCGAAGCGCGTCGGGCAAGCACCGTCGTCGCGACATGCTAAGCAAGCGTTCCTGACCGTATACCCGGATATCCGACGTGATTCGTCAATCCGCAGCCGCAGAATTCCCGACCCCTTCTCCGCGAGTGGTCTTGCGTCCTGGATCCGTTTCCGTTGACCCCGCGGGCCCTGGAGGCCCAAACGAAGAGACAACGCCCGAAGGCCTGGTCTTCACCCGTACCACGCGATGTGTTCCCCTGGGTGGCGCGTCGCTGACACCGCGTCTGCTCCCCGAACCTCGGCCGCGGCCGCCAGGCCACGCAGGGGGGCAACAAAGGACTGCCCGGTGGCCGAGCGCAGGCAGCAGACAGTAGCGTGCGGCACCAGCCTCGACGAGGGGGGGGGGCAGAAAAGCACCCCCCGCGGCGCCCGCGCGCGCAGGGAGCAGCTGCGGTGCGCCGCTCGCGCAGCAGACTCGTCTCCGCAGCCGCGCAGAAGGAGAGGGTGCGGCCTGGATGGCGCGGGGCCCGCTGTAGTCCTCGCCGGCGCAGGCGCTTGCAGAGGCGGGGCTCCCCCCCGCTGCGCCCCGCGGGCTCTCGCGCTGCCCCGAGGCGCTGCAGCCCTCGTCCGCTGCTTGCCCGGCCGCACGGCACGAGAACGTCGCCACCTCGTCCTCCGCCGCCAGAGTGGGGCAGAGGACTGGATCAACGATAGCAGCGGGGCGCGCAGAGCCAAGTGCACCGCCCGCGCTCAGAAGCCGACACCACCGCACGACACCACACGACCCGACACGGAGCAGGGCAGTCCGAGGGGCCCCGGTGGCACCGCGCGGGCCCGACCTCGGGACGAACACATGGCACTCGCACCATGGGGCAAGGCGCTGGGCTATCCGATGCCGCACGGCACCTGGTAACATACTCCAGCCTACGGACACCGCACACGGCACCACATGGCAAACGACGGCACCGAAACGAACCGCGTGTTACTGGAAAGAAATGAGGACTCTCCGAAGGCAAAAGCCACATCTCACCACCGTGGCGCGGGTTCGGAAAATGCACGTCTGGCGCCCGCGCATCTCGTGGGCAAGCAACCGCTGGCTCATAGCTGCAGCTCCCTCCTCCCACTCTTCCTTGCGACACTTGCGACGTATGGAGCGGACAGTCGAGCTGGCCGCGCTCCGAGAAATTCTGTGCTCAAGTCAGCCGCTGAGGAGGGGAAGGGGAGGAGACGTTGGAGGCTGAAGGTCGAGGGGAAAGGACACAAAAGGGATTGGGCGCGGGCACGCCTGCCCGTCGTCCTCGGCGCTGGCCAAGGCCCCCTCTCCTGTTCACCCTCCCCCTGCTGGTGTTCCTCCTCTCCCTCCCTCTCCTCCACCTCCCCCTCTCCCTCCCCCCCTCATCCTCGGCCTCATGCCCTGCTCCTCCTGCCATTCCTGCGTTCCCCTTCCCCCTCCCCAATTATCCGTTCCACCTTCCCCCTATCCTGCCCTCCTCCTGCTCCCACACTCCTCCCCTTCCCCCTCCTCCCCCTCTTCGTCCTACTCCTTCTCCTCCTCCGCCTCCTCCTCCTCTTCCTCCGCCTCCTTCTCCGCCTCCTTCCCGCCAGCTTCTCCATAGTCCCCCACGCCTGTAATCCATCGCGCAATGACCTCTCTGGGGGGCGGGAGGGGGGAAACTCCAGCATGTAAGAAGAGGCCACAGAGGGAGCAAGAGGACGGAAGACGAGGGGGGTAGCAGGAGGAGGAGGAGGAGTAGTAGGAGGATGGAGGAGGGAGGGAAATGGAGAGGAGCAAGTCGCGCGTCCTGTTGGAGGACGGAGGGGCCTCCGACTCCTCCAAGGTCGTCGAGCGCACCCATACGAGGCGGCACTGGCAGTTGATCATTCCCCCCTTTGGGCCGTCATTTCGCACCAAGTCCAAACTTCTTACTCGACTGTTGGGTCTGGGGGGTCCCCCGATCGCCCAACAAGGGTCGCCCAACGCGATCGCGCTGAGACGCCCCCCGCGAAGCGTCGAAGCGTGGGGTGGCGCAGCCCGAACAAGAATGGCAGAGTAGGCGTCATGCTTCTCCTCCTTCTCCTCCTTCTCCTCCTCCGCCTCCTCTTCCCACTCCTCCCTCTTCATTCCATTGCTGCGCGCGCGCCCACGCGTACGGATCCTCGAAGGGGTTGCCCAGAGTACCTCACGCGACAATGGCCAGGAAGGCTGGCGGCTGGCGGTGAGCCTGATGGTGGCGGTGGTCACGATTGGGACGATGATCACGGTCGGAAATTTGCAACGATGCTTGTGGTCACGAATGCGACGATTGAGACGAGCTGGGCGCGAACTAATGGAGGGGCGAAAAATTGAGGGAAGAAAGTGCCATGTTTTTTCGGGCTCTAAAGAGATCCTGCTGAGCCCTGAAGGGCGCCTTTTCGGAAACCCGTCGCCCCCTCATTTACCGCCCCCCATTACGCGGCCTCCAAAAGAGATTGCCAATGCTCAAACCGGCCCGTCTACAGCAAAACCAGGGCATGACAGCATGCCTGGGTCCATGTGTTCCGTGCTCCCATGTGTTCCTGCTCTTCTGTGTTCCGAAACGACCGAGCTGTCGCTCCGAAGCCAGGCTGTTCAGAATGCAGCGAACAGATAACAATCGCGCAATTAGCTAAACACGGTGCTGCTGTAACCGACACGGGAAACACAATGTGTTCCGCCTGTGGCCAAAATCCCATCCGAACCCGTCGAGCCTGGCATCCCAAAAATAATTCTGTACGCTTTCTAGCATACACCCAAACCTCAATCGGACAATCTCTCCAGGCATGCTACCATGGCCACAGTTCCCTGCAAAGTTGGAGCTGGCTACAATGACCAAATGTCGTCGAAACCCACGCCCCTCAGCGGTCAACCAACAGTCACAAGTAAGCACGAAGAGAAGCACCCCATGTCTGGACCTCTACGGCCACCCCCGATCGCCCCGCGCGCGCAAACAAACAAACAAACAAGACAGCTAACAAGCAAACAAACAAACAAACCAAATAACACACAAACAAACCAACCAATAAACCACACACACACACACGCATACACACACACGCAAACGCGCACGCACGCACGCACGCGCACACGCACACACACGCACACACAGACACACAGACGCACACACACGCACACACAGACACACACACACACACACACACACGCGCGCGCGCAACACACACTCACACACACGCACGTATCGATCAATAAACTGTACATGTGCATTTCGCAGAGGCACTGAAAAAGCCCCACCGTGTCAGAGGCAATTGCTGAGCTGAGTATCCTCAGGTCCCCTGCACACCCCAACCTCAAAATGGAACCTGTTGCCCCGTCGCGTGACTTCCGGATGCCTCGGCAAGTGTCAGTCTTATCCTCCCAGCATGCCTGGCGGGAATCAGACTGGATCGGCCCTGCGCCCCCTCGCGGCACCCGTGGCGCGCTCCGCGCGCCTGGGAGGCCGGGGGGTCCCAGCTTCAATCCAGAAGCTCCACTCGGGCGAAGGATTGTTAGGCGACTACGTGTGAAGCCTACCCCTGCAAGTCAGATCTCTGAGGGCAAAACAAAAACTAGCTGGGTATCAGAATTCTGAAGGATGTCTCCAGCCAGGTGAGCCCGCCCCAACGGGGGTGTCCGATGCCCTGGCGGCGACTGAACCTCAGGGGCGAGGTTTGCAAGTGGTCGCAGGACTGTCACCTCGAAATCTTCGAATCTGATTTCGCAATACGCGGCCCAAGAGGTCCCGCCCCGTTCCCACGAGGTAGTGGTTCGTCCCGGATCCAAAATTCCATGCAGGCCTCAGAACATATTAACGAACACGCATGCCGCGTTCATCCATCAATTCCCCCCAACCCCAATGATCAACGTTGGCGGTGGGTTGAACGAGCTGCGCTTCGACCTCAGTCTTCCCCGCGCGTGCCAGCTTTGAGTTTGGGGGGGTGGGGGACTGTCCACTCATTGTTTCCTTCTTACCGTATCGTTGTGCACCATCCTTTTTGCAGTCGCGATCGGTGGCGACCGATCGGCGCTCAAAATCGGCCACGACCGACCGCGACCGATTTCACAATCGGGCGCGAACAATCGTTACCGATCGATCGCGACCGATTCTAAAGCCAATCGGTCGCGACCGATACCGGAATCGGCAGGAAGATTGGTAGCGACCGATCTCGTCGGTCGCGACAGAAAAAGCCTGCGCCCGACGATCGTTACGAACGGCGAGCGCATCCGTAGCCGCGCCCTCGCGGAACGCGATCCCGCGGACGCGCGGTCGCACGGATGCGTTCCGCGAGCGTCGCCCGCGAAAAAAAAAGCCGCGCATCCGCGGGGTCGCGGCCCAGGGCCCGCGAGGCCGCGGACGCGGATACTGTGGTCGCCCGCGGAGATACCCAGTTTTTGCGCGTTCCTGGGGCGGGCGGGCTATCGAGTCGCTGAGAGCGATGAACATAGGGGGGCCCAGCGCCGATCGGTTGGGGCCGACGCGCCCCGCATCGCCCCCGAGCCAGCCCCCCCCCCCCGAAAACATCGTCGCCTGGACTTCGGGCCCAGCTCGGGCCTGCGGCGGCGGCTCGGGGCACTCGGGGCCACCCGAGGGGGTCGCGGGCCTGGGATGCCCCGACACCCTCACGAGCGGCGAACCTATCCGTAGCCGCGCTCTCGCGGTGTGGATTCCGGGGCGCGATCCCGCAGATATACGCGGTCGCACGGACTCGTTCCGCGCGGACACGCGGTGCCTCTTAAGAGACGCCCCGTACCCGCGGGGTCGCGGCCCAGGGGCCCGGACCGCGAGGCCCCGGAGATAGTGGGCGTTTTCTGATTCGGCGTTTCGACATTGGGCGGAGAGGGGAGAGGGGGGAGGGGGGGGGGGGTGGCTCTGGACCTCTGCTTTGCTTCATGCGACTGTTCGGAAGCGTGCCCTCTCTGGGCGAGGCAGGCGCCAAAAACAGCCAAGATCTACCGCACGGGGGGGGGAGAGCGGGGGGGTGCGAGGGCCCGCGCCCATCGGCGAAACAATGAAGAACCAAAAAAGATCACGTACGGAGATCTGTTTCGACCATGACTCCCGGGGAAGACCGCCAGGGAAGCGGGCGGGCGGGCCGCCCCCCCGCCACGGCCACGGGCGGGCTGTCCCCGCGGGCGGGGGCGCCCGCCGGCGACACGCCAAGAGCGGACCCTGGGTACGGCAGGGTCGCGTCGTGTCGACACCGGCGTTCGTTCCTGACACCGCGGGGATCGTGCAAACTTGAGCGATCGGCTCTGCAGAAACGTCGGACCGTTCAACGATGGGCCGACTCTGGGCCACGGGCGGCGTTCAACCTTCGACGCCCGCCGCTGAGGTCGTCGCCGTCGCCAGTCGACACGAAGCGGACCTACCGTAGGAGTGACCTCTGGTTCAGGCGCGCGGCCCCCGCGGGCGGTCGGCGACACGCAAGAGCGACCCTGGGCAGCAGTGACGTCTGGTGCGCGGCCTCTGGGGGGGCCGCGGGGCGGTGAACCTCGAGCGCGCGCGACGCTGCCGTCGCCTCGCGCCTGGCCACCTGGGGAAGCCCCAGGGTGACCTTCAGTGCGCGGCTGGGCGGCCAAACCCCAGCGCGCAGGACGCTGCTGCCGCACCGTGCTCGGCTAGGGGGCCACATGCGAACCCTACCCCTACCCCCCACGATTTCTGAGGGGGAGGGTGGGGCTCACTTCGCTTGGGAACTCCCGCACGAAGTGAACCCCACCCTCCCCCTCAGAAATCGTGGGGGGTAGGGCTATAGGGTTCGCATATGTGGACCCCCCGTCGGCGATCGGGGGGCCCCGAGGAGCCCGCACCACGAGGTCCCTCTGGCGAAGGGCCACTCCCTATATGCGTGCAGCCGGCCAGCGGGCGGGCGGCAGCCCCCCGCGTGGAGGGGGGGGGCGTCCGGGGCACGGATGTTCAGCTCCGCCCTCGCGGGCCCGGGCTGCGCGGGGTGGAAGCAGACCTGCGGCCCGCCGCGGCGCCCGCGGGCGCCGCGGGCGCGCGGGGGGGCCGCCCTCGGGTGCGGCCCGCGGGCCGGAAGAGCAGGGGGAAGCCAGGAGGCAGGAGGGCGGAGGAAGTGTCGTCCGGGCTCGGGCCCTCCCAGAGAAGAACCATGACACAGCAGGAGCAGATCGGTGCTCGAAGCAGGAGCTCCAGGGCGCTCGAGGCAGGTCGGGATCTGGGAGTCCAGAGATGGCCACGTTCGACGACCAGCGCGTGAGGAACGACGCGCCCTGTTTCGGCCGCGAGCGAGGCTCTCGCAGAAGGCGGCGGGGCTTCTCAGAAGCCCGCCGGCGTTCCGATGCTTTTTTGCGTCTTCGGGGGAGGCTGCGACAACTGTTCAGAGGGCTGAGGGGCTTCCGAGCCTCCCAAGAAGGCTCGCCCCATCTTGCTTCCCCACCAGGCGCGCCGCCGACTGTCGATCTGGAGACAAGACCAACCAACCTCATGATAAGCACCCCAGCAAGCGAGGCCACTGAAAGTGAACGCACCCGGGGGAGGAATCGAACAGGGCCCGGCTGTTCAGTGATCGCCCAAGGCCGTCTGGTAACCGCCAGTTGTCGGGGTTGGTGTGGTTTTTCGTCCCTTGAAAAAAATCTGGGTGCGCGAGGGGGGCTAGACGAACGACCACGGAATGACCTGAGGAACAGCAACCCCCTTTCGAACCCAAGCAGTCCTCATCTCAGCGTCTTGGCTGTAACCGTTCAGGCGTCGATCCAATATCTGACGACATCCGAAAAAGGAATCCTTCAAACCCGTCCTCCCCAGAGTGCGGATCCTGAGATTTTATTGGCGCTGCAATTGTCTCGCCACGGGCGCTTGTGCCCCAGTTCTGGGCCCTGACCTATAGGACCCTAACAGGCCGAACCGGCTCGAGAAAGGACGCCAAAAGATAGGGGTCCGGGGTATTTTCTGGGATCTACTGTGTCTTCCCCCCCACTTCTTACATTTTCCTATACTTTCCCGGGAGTCGACGATTCATTGTGTCTGTGTGTTCTTGTTCCCTCCTGAGCCACGTCGGGCCCGAGAGGGGAGGCACGCCGCCGACTCGCCTTAGGCAGACCGCTCCTCCGCTCCAGGGGACCCCCAGCCCACGAAATCCGCGGAGAGGGAGGCCCACGCGGCCCCCGGGCAGAAGTCCTGGATGAAGGGGCCCCAGGACACACACACACACACACACACACACACACACACACACACACACACACACACACACACACACACACACACACACACACACACACACACACACACTTAAATAATACACACACACGCACACACACACATTTAAATACACACACACACACATACATACACACATAAATACACACAAATAAACAGATTCCCCATATTTTCCTATATCTTCTGGGCTTCCGTCTTCCCCCCCACTTCCCGTATTTTCCCAGATTTTCCTGGGGATCGACGATCACTTGTGTCTCTGTGTGTGTGTTTTTCCCCTCCTGACTGGAGAGAGACCCACTCGGACGGAGGCCTCCCGTCGGGATCGGCTCGGTCAGCACCGGACCGGGGCACCGAGCCGACTCCGAGCGTGCGTCGGATCGGGGGGCGTCGGCAGGGAGCCGGCAGCGGACCGGACCGGCTGCGCGAGGATGCACAGCCGCGCCAGGCACACTGAAGGGGCCTCAGGACACACAAATAAATACACACAAATAAAAAGATTCCCCATATTTTCCCATATGTTCTGGGTTTCTGTCTTCCCCCCCACTTCCCATATTTTCCCATATTTTCTGAGGAATCGAGGATTAATTGTGTCTGTGTGTTTTTTTCCCTCCTGAAGGGAGCCGGCAGCGGATCGGACCCGCTGCGCGAGGATGCACAGCCGCGCCAGGCACACACCGAGGCGCATCGGGCCGTCGGAGCCTCGGAACCGAATCGGATCGGGCTGGCTGGAGGCGATGCCGGATCGGATCGGTCGGACGTCGAAGTTGGGCCCTGCGGGGTGCGAGCGCAGGGTCGGGTGGGGGGCGCCCCCGATGCGAACTGAAGACGCACTTGAGTCGGACTAGAGTCGAGCTGGATTTCGTTATTTTCACCTCTTGAGGACCTCGCCGGGCCCCGAGATGAACCGCCGGTCCCTGGGTTTGGGTCGGAACTTCCGGGGCCCCCGCAATAATTGCTTAGGAAAATGAAGAAGCCGGATCTCTGGGCTCGAGTCGAACCTGAGGGGTGGTATATGAAGTCGACCAAGCGTCCACCGACTGTGAGTCGAACTCGAAACGGACCTGAATCGAACTGGAGTCGAACTGGAGTCGAACAGATCCGTTTGCCCAGGCGTCCGCCCATATGATTGTTTCAATGCGCGGCCCCATAATCCTGACCCCTTCCGGGGGTACTTTTTCGCCCCAGGTCCGTTTTCGCGGGTGATCGCGGCCCTGCACAGGCCGGAATCGAGGAAAAACTTTGGGATTGAACAAACTATGTAGTCGGACATCTGGGAGGAGCGTCGATCGTTGGATGCCAGAATTTTCTGGTCGCGACCGACGAGATCGGTCACTACGGGTTTTGCTTCACATTCTGGCATCGGTCGCGACCGATTGGCTTCAAATCTGTCGCGACCAATTTGGAGCGCCGATCGGCCGCTGCCGATCGCGACCGAAACATCTGGCATTCAAGCACCCAGGCTTGGTACGGGATGTGAAAACGACCACAGCCACTTGCTTTTTCTTTTGTTGCCGCCTTCCAGCCAGCAGAAACAAGAAGCAGTGGTCGTGGCCATTTTCGTTAGGCTTTTGGCACCAGGGGCATGACCACAACCACTGCTTCTGCCTCGGCCGGCTGGCAGGCGGCGCAGACAAGAAGCAGGGGCTGTGGTCATTTTCTTGGGCGCCCGAATTATCCGGGGTAACTCGGGTCCGGGGTAACTCGGGTTTGGATCCCCGAAAAACGAACCCGAGTTATCCCTGACCCCGAGTTACCCCTGATGATTCGGGGCTCTGAATTTTCCTCTCCCGCACTGGGCCGCACGCACGATCGCGAACCCCTGCCTGAGATCCCGGCGCCGCAGCTCCGGCCCGCCGTCGGGCCCCCTGGGCCCGCAGCATACCATGACGGGGCCCAGGGCCTCGGCCGGGCTCTGCCTGCGCTGCTGCCATGCTAGGGGGCCACGTGCGAACCCTATGGCCCTACCCCCCACGGCTTCTGAGGGGCAGGGTGGGGCTCACTTCGCTCGGGAGCTCCCGAGCGGAGTGAGCCCCACCCTATACCCCCCTCAGAAGTCGTGGGGGGTAGGGGTAGGGCCCGCATATGTGGCCCTCTAGCAGGCGTGCTCGTGGCGCTGGCCTTCAGAAGGCCGCCGGCACGCACCCTGGGAGAGACACCTCGATCCCCGTCGTGGCTCGGCGACCGGTTGCGCGCGAGGCAGCAGCACCGGCCAGCGTGCCTGGGGCTTTGGACCCTCCTGTTGCACCTCCGGGGGACCCTCCTGTTGCACCTCCGGGGGACCTGCGTCTAGGGATCCACATGCGAACCCTACCCCTACCCCCCTCCGAAATCGCGGGGGGTAGGGGTAGGGTTCGCACGTGGCCCCCTATGCGTCGGGTCCGTGCCGAATCCATGTCGGACTCGTCGCATCCGCGTCGAGTCCGCGCCGCATGCCGCCGACTCCGCGTCGAGGATCCGCACCGAGCCCGCGTCGGGCACAGGCAAAAGCACCGATTCTGGGCGGGGACAGGCGAGGCCCCCCCGAAGATGCAGCCTATAGGGACCCCCCCGCGCGCACCCAGAGAGCCGCTGACCGAGGGGCGCTCTGGCGGGGAGAGAGACCCTTAAGCCTGCAGAAGTGGCCGGGGCCCGCGAGGAGCGGGGCCCCGCGGGCCCCGCCTGCCCCGTCGGCACGGGCTCGCCCTCGGAGAGGAGCTGCCCACCCGCAGGACTTCAAGCAGCACGGCACGGGCAGGAACGGCCGGGGGCCCCGCGCGGGGTGGGGTCGGGCCAGGCCCACTCGGACCACGGAGCAACCCTGCCGACCGCGTCCCCCATCTCGCCCTCGTCCTCTTGGCCCCTCTCGCAGCACTCACAGTCTTCTGTTGTGATGATGGCTGGGAGCTGAGCCTAGGCGTCTGCCCACGACCGAAGATTCCTCCTCCTCCTCCTCCTCCTCCTCCTCCTCATCCTCCTCCTCCTCGAGCGTAGCCTGGGGCAGTCCTTCGTGCACCATCTGGCTTTCCGGCCTGGCCTGACGACTTGATGCCTGAAAGTGGGTAGCACCGCCCTAGCCTGTTGGAGGGTGATCAGACCTGACTGATCCTTGACCTGACTGATCCTCCTCCTCCTCCTCCTCCTCCTCCTCCTCCTCCTCCTCCTCCTCCGCGTGGGTAGCCCGCTCGCCGGGACGACGATGACGACGACGACGACGACGACGATGACGGCGACGACGACAACGTCGACGAGGACGAGAACGACGACGAGGACAGCGGCGACGTCGATGTCGACGACGACGGCGACGAGGACGAGGAAGACGACGAGGACGAGGACGACGACGACGAGGACGACGTTGACGACGACGAGACGACGGGTCTGCGCGCCGCCGTCGCGCAGGGCGCAGCCCCCCCCGCGTGCCGACGCGCTCGCCGCCGCGAGGAGACGGCCCCCGCGTGCCGGCGGGCGCTGGCACGCGGGGCGCGCTGCGTCGCAGGCCCGTGCGGGCGTCACGCAGGCGGACCCGGGCGCCGGAAGGGCAGCACCCCCGCGCGAGCACGAGGCCTCAAGTGCGCAACGAGCAACGAGCACGGGGCCTCGGCTGCCCCCCCAGGCGCAACGAGCACCACGCAGCGCGATCGACGCGGAGCTCAGCACGCAGGCCGAGAGGACGCAGGCCTGGCGCGGCACGGCCGCCAGAGCGTGGTGGGCCAACAGGCGCCGAGCCAGCACGCAGCGTGTTTTAACACGGACGTTTTCTGAACACGGCACGCGCTGCGCTTCAACACGGGCGTATCGGGGCAGCTATGCACGAGATCCTCCGCCGGCCAAAACGCACAGGACATCCGAGGGTACCCTCCCCAGGGTGCGCGAGAGCATCCAACAAGCACAAAGAACATCAGGGTGGCCTCCCCGAACCACCTCGGTCCGACTGTAGTCGCTGGAGTCCAGGTATCAGAGCCGCTGGAGTCCGGGGGGCCCGAGAGGCCAACGTCTGCTATGGTCCCTGGGCTTGTGATGGATGTTGGCACGCTCCTGCCTCCAGGGGCACCCGTTCGGAGATCCTACGCTGCCTCACGACGGCGCCCAGGCCTCAGAACATAGCTCTTGCATTCCCCATCCTCCGAGGGAGGGGGCCGCCGGCAGGGGGCGAAGCCCTGACGGATCGATCGGCATTGCTGGAGTTCGAATGTATTCGCCGATGGCGTACACATCGTTCATTTCGAATCGTGCTCATTTCTAATTGTGCTCGTTTCGAATTGTTCCTGGCCCCCTAGTGGCCAGGAAGATGCCCAGGACGGAACAATTGGT
Source organism: Prorocentrum cordatum (assembly GCA_963575745.1). Taxonomy (NCBI): domain Eukaryota; class Dinophyceae; order Prorocentrales; family Prorocentraceae; genus Prorocentrum; species Prorocentrum cordatum. The sequence goes on from CAUYUJ010016962.1 coordinate 170,311, forward strand.
AATGAAAGGAGCTTGGCCCCCAAAAAATCAAAGAACTTTCGAATATTTCTCAATGAACAGTGTGTACTGACTGGCAGAGGGAATGATCAATGGCGACCCCCGCGAAGCATGTCGATCCCGCGTCCCCTGCCGCCGTCTCGGGAGCCCCGCGCGCGTGCCGTGGTCGAGGGCCCGACGCGAGCAGAGGCCCGCGGGTCGCTCCCTGCCTGCCCAGGGCCGACCCCCGAAGCTCTCCAGGGCTCCGCGCCGCATGACGTGGCACGGCAGGGGGCCCAGGGTTGTGGATGCCATGACAATGGACACTCTAAAAACCCGATCATTGAATGAAGAGTGTGTTTGAAATGCGTAAAACATGTTCTAAACATGTTTCAAACATGTTTCTGCATCTTGAGCACATGCTTGAAACATGTCTAAAGACGTCTGGAAACCATTAGGCAGCATGCTTCATCTCCGTTGCTCGACTTCCACAAGCCCAGGGGCGAAGGCGCAGGGGCTCGCTTAGGGGGACGAGGGTTTCGGCGCCTCCACCGATGTGCCCCACACGCGGCGCGTGCGGCAGAGGATCGTGGCAGGACGGCCTGCGCGGCGGCTCCCGACACTGCATGGCACGGCCAACTCTGAAAGATCGCGGCATCTCGCTGGCACGGATCTCTGTCAGGGGGCCACATATGCGGGCCCTACCCCTACCCCCCACGATTTCTGAGGGGGAGGGTGGGGTTCACTCCGCTCGGGAGCTCCCGAACGAAGTGAACCCCACCCTACCCCCCTCAGAAGTTGTAGGGGGTAGGGCTATAGGGTTCGCATGTGGCCCCCTATCTGTGCATCGGCCGATCCCAGACCACTCGCGGCGCCCCACCGTGAACGCCCGGGCTGGCGACGCGGCCGCGCCGGCGCGGCGCGATCCTGCCGCAGATCCACGCGCAGGGAAGGCAGGAGAGAGGGGCGCTGGACGAGCTGCCTGGGCTTCCGTGCGTCTCGACAGGCCGCCTCTCTGAGCGGTCCACGCTCGAATCGGGCGCCCGCTTATGGGGACGCCCGGAGCCAACGCAAGAGCACCTGCTGTACAGGCGTGCCAGGCGCGCCGGTAATGCATTCACTAATCACGCAAGCGATACCGTCTCCATGATGACAGCGACGCCTCATCATCATTCCCCCTGCTCACTCGAATCGTCTGGTCTAAGGCTGGCCTGATGAGGATGCGCGAGGGGATACACAAAGACGCCGCGTTCAGCAGCCCAGAACCCGCTTCAGATCTATTTCGCACCACCCACCTCCAACCCCAAGACGACGGCGGGAATGATCGCCAGAGCTTTGGTCCATGACCGAGCTACGTTCTGAGGGTGAATCGTTTATCTTCCTCCTCCGCCTCCTCGCCTCCTTTCGTCCTCGATTTCTTTCGTCGTTCGTCGTTCGTCTGTCGTGCTGCCTCCCTTCGCTCTGCGATAGGGTTCTCCGATGTGTGAATGATGCCTTTCCCCCTTTTTCCCTCGGTCCTGTTGCTCCACTTCTTCCTCCAATCCGTTTCTGCTCCCGTGGGGAAAGAGAAAAGAAGAGGGGCGCGGACAGGACGTTCAATTCGTGCTCACCTTCCTACGTGCTCCTCCCTCCTCCCCCTCCTCCCCCTCCATCCTCCTCCTCCTCCTCCTCCTCCTTCATTCTCCTCCTCGCTTCTCCCCCAGGGTCACCTCTTCCGCGCATTGCGCCCCGCCACGCGTGACGCGCATCTCTCTCCGCGCCCCCGCGAGGCCGCCCCGTGAAGAGGAGCGGCTCTCCGGCCCAGGCCGCGACGCGCGAGGCACTGCCCTCTTCGCGCCCCCGCGGGTGACTGAGACTACGTTCAGTGACACAGAGACAGTCTGGGAGGCCCCTTTTTCTAATAAGTTAAACTTCGATGTCCCATGGAAAACCTCAGGAAGACCTGAAGCAAACTGTTAAACAATCAAGGAGCACCGAGCCCCTCCCCAACGAAAAGGGTTCCTTCTTCAGCGCCCCGACTGTATCGATCGAAAAAATCCCCGGGCCCCCCCCTGGGACACCCCGGACAACCCATGCTGAAAAATGGCGACGAGGCGGCCTGACCCGCGGACAACCCCTTGGACAGCCCAGCGGGGATCCGGACGACCCCTCTGGACAACCCCTCTTGGACGGGATGCCGCTCCCACAATATATATATATATATATATATATATATATATACATGTATATATATTTGTGTATATATATGTATACATACATACATATACACATATATATACATATATATATACATATATATATACATACAAGACTGCATTGGCGCTGCGCGCCATGCACGTTGGTCCTTTGAGTTCTGCACGCAAGCGGAATGCGTGCGTGCGGACACGTGCGCATGCATGTATACACGCGCGCGTGCATGCACGTTCCGTATAGATGTCTAGGTGTATAAATATAATTTCATTGTTGTATGTGTATACAGCGTACATATGTACATATGAATTTATGTGTGTAAGCTCGTACGGGGCCTCCTCGCGCATCTTCGCTACATGCCACGAGACCCTCAACGACTGGGTCACAATATGAACTGTCATGGGAGCAAAATCAATGAATGTTGGCATTCGGAAACATCGTGGGGGTGTTTTCGGGGCCCTCGTGGGCCGTTTTGGCGCCTTCATGGGCCGTCCTAGGGCCTTCTTGGGCCTTTTTGGGGAGCTTGGGCCCGCTGGAGCCCCCTTTGGACCCATCTTGGGCACTTCCAGGGACTTCCCCACGGCCCTTTTGGGTCTGTGCTGGGAGCCCTTGGGGGACCTCTTGGTTCCATTATGGGCTGTCTTGGGGCTCTCGTGGGGCCCGGCTCGGCCGTCTTGAAGCTTTCTAGGGGCCTTTTTGGAGCGTCTTGAGGCGATCTCGGGGGCTTTGAAACCGTCTTGAAAGCTGATGAAATCCGAAAGGCGAATATGCTAAAACTGTAGGTTTTACGAAGGGGATGGGACGTTTTTTGTGGTTTGAAGGCCCCTTGGAAAACTTTTTGGGATGCCTTGGGGGTCTTTATGTTGGCATTCGGAAACATCGTGGGGGTGTTTTCGGGACACTCGTGGGCCGTTTTGGCGCCTTCATGGGCCGTCCTGGAGCCTTCTTGGGCCGTCTTGGGGAGCTTGGGCCCGCTGGAGCCCCCTTTGGTCCCATCTTGGGCACTTCCGGGGACCTCCCATGGCCCTTTTGGGTCTGTGCTGGGAGCCCTTGGGGGGCCTCTTGGTTCCATTATGGGCTGTCTTGGTGCTCTCGTGGGCGATCGTGGGGCCCGGCTCGGCCGTCTTGAAGTTTTTTTTGGGGCCTTTTGGGGCGTCTGGAGGCGATCTCGGGGGCTTTGAAACCGTCTTGAAAGCTGATGAAATCCGACAAGCGAATATGCTAAACTTGTAAGTTAATGGGACGTTTTTTGTGGTTTGAAGGCCCCTTGGAAAACTTCTTGGGGTGCCTTGGAGACTTCATGTTGGCATTCGGAAACATCGTGGGGGTGTTTTCGGGGCCCTCTTGGGCCGTTTTGGCGCCTTCATGGGCCGTCCTGGGCCTTCTTGGGCCGTCTTGGGGAGCTTGGGCCCGCTGGAGCCCCCTTTGGACCTATCTTGGGCACTTCCGGGGACCTCCCATGGCCTTTTTGGGTCTATGCTGGGAGCCCTTGGGGGGCCTCTTGGTTTCATTATGGGCTGTCTTTGGGCTCTCGTGGGCGATCGTGGGGCCCGGCTCGGCCGTCTTGAAGCTTTCTTGGGGGCCTTGTGGGGCGTCTGGAGGCGATCTCGGGGGCTTTGAAACCGTCTTGAAAGCTGATGAAATTCCGAAAGGCGAATATGCTAAACTTGTAAGTTTTACGAAGGGAATGGGACGATTTTCTGTGCTTTGAAAGCCTTGGGGTGCCTTGGGGGTCTTTTGGGGAGCTTGGGGGGTCTTTTGGGCCGTCCTGACGCAATTGGAGTCCCTCTTGGAACGCTCTTGTGCTGCCTGGGGCCTCCCTTGAGCCTTTCTGATGACCCCTCGGATCGCTCTGGGTCTGCTGGCAAAGCGTTTGTGGAGACCCCGAAAGCCGGGTGACCTTTTTTCCAAGGATGTCCAAGGGAACCCGATAACCCCAGATCCCGGGGGTCCAGTTTTGGGGGGAGGGGGGGGGATGGTCCCCCCCCCCGAGCTTGTAAAAATATAGGAAGAGGAATAGCAATTCCGCCTCCTCTCCCCCCTTTTTGCTGTCTGATCTCCGTCCTCAGTCCTTCTCCCCCCCTGCCCCCCGGAGATCAAAAGCAAACCGAAGCGAACTCGAGGGGGGGGGTCGGCGGCACGCAAGAGCAGCCCTGGGCAAGAGCCGCCTCGAGGCGCGCGGCTCTGTGGGGGGCCCGCGGGGGGGGGCCCAAACCCAGGCGCGCAGGCCGCTGCCGCCGCCTCGCGCTCGGCGGTTCGGGGGAGCCCACCCGGGCCCGCACCAGGGCCCCCTCCAGCTTCGATGGTCGGGCGAAGTCAGGCGGAAACATAAGTCAGGTAGAAACGTGCGAGGCAGGAAGGCGTCGACAGCAGCGTGGGCCCCGCCCGCCCCCCCAGGGAGGGCGGAAGAGGTGGAGCCACGCGGCCATGGAAGCAGGAGGGAGGCGCTCAGAGGAACCTGGGACTCCAGAAATGCTCGTTTCCAAGACGACCGACGGGTACGTCTAGACTTGCGGATGCCATGACAATCAGCACTCTAACAATCCTATCATTGAGTTAAAAATGGTTTTTAAAATATGTGAAATATGTTGTTATCCCGGCAAAGCAACCTAACAGCGATGTGTAGAGGCATAGCTGGAAACATTGCCTGTGGTATTCATGTAAGAGTGCTGTTGTAGAATTCTGGCCCGTTTTTGTTCGGACGTTCCTTTATTTCGCTTCGGTATCCGGCCGAACTGCTTCACGTGCTCGACGAGCGTTTGCAGAGGACCGTTCAATGCAGCACGCTGAGGAGCAGCGCTGTTCCCTGCCGCAGGCTGAAGAGCACCGCTGTTCAATGCAGCAGGGTCAGGAGCACCGCCGCCAGACCGAGGACTATCAGCATGTCCTGGCATTAAAGTGCGCAGTAGGCGCTGCGCAGTTCCTTTGAAAGGAAATCTTCGAAAGCAGGGCTGTAGCCAAGAAGGCTACGGGGACGATGATGATGATGATGATGAAGATGATGAGTCTTGGAAGTCTGGGAAATGGACACGAAATGGCGTACAGTTGGCTCCGGGCATTCAAAACGTAGCCCGGGAGTGAAGTTCTGGGAAGTGGAAGAGCACGAAGTGGCCTACAGTTGGCTCCGGGCATTCAAAATGTGGCCCGGGAATGGTGTTCTGGGAAATCCAAAAGCACGAAGTGGCCTACAGTTGGCTCCGGGCATCCAAAATGTGGCCCGGGAGCGGAGTTCTGGGAAGTCCATGGAGCACGAAATGGCCTACAGTTGGCTCCGGGCATCCAAAATGTGGCCCGGGAGCGGAGTTCTGGGAAGTCGAAGAGCACGAAGTGGCCTACAGTTGGCTCCGGGTATTCAAAATGTGGCCCGGGAGTGGAGTTATGGGAGGTCGAAGTTTGCTTAAAACGAGCCCGGCCTTCGCCTTTCCGGCTCCCGCCCAAACCCCCCTGGGGAGTCATCAGATGCTCTCTTTTGACCCCATGAGAAACCTATCAGTCTTCGCTGTAGGTAATAAACCATGTTTCAGACATGCTGTTGTGCATCTTTCAAAAGCACATTCTCGGGACATCTGGACACTAGTCACTATTTGGCAACATGCTTCCTCTCCATTGATCGTCCTCCACAAGTCTCGGCGAAAAGGGGGGGGGGGAGGGCGCGGGCCGAGGCGCCCCCCCCCGCGCCCCGCCTGGGCCGCACGGGGCTCGCGTGCAGCCTCGCCCCCAAAACCCCCAGGGGAGGGGCCGCCGGGCTCGACGCCCCGAGGGGCGCAGCCGACGGCCTCCCCCGGCCCCTGCGGGCAGGTTTAGGTCGGGCGTGTCCCCCTACAGGCGGGCTTTCCGCGACGAGTTACAAATACCCCAAACATGCCGCAATATTGTCAAGAAATAAAACATGGTCACCAAACTATGTTTAAAACTAATTTTGAATTGCCCTCCTGTAGAAGGACAGGCCCGACTTACGGGTAGGTGGCGGCATCCGAACCTCAGCTGCCCCGAACACGTAGCGTCTTCACACGGAGCTCAGCACGCGGGCTGAACACGTAGGCCTGGCGCGGCACGTCCGCCCAAGCCGTGGGCCGAAGCGTGCCGAGCCAACACGCAGCGTGTCAACACGGACGTCTCGAGCACGGCACGTGTTGCGGCCCAGCGCGGGCGTATCAGGGCAGCTGAGATCCGAACCCATGCCCCCCACCAACCATCGACGCTCCTGAATGCATGGGAAGCGAGGGTGGGGGTCAAACTTCGACGGGTGTTCGATGAATACCGGGCCCTGCCCCCGCCGACCATCGAGCTGCCTGAACCGTTGATCGGCAAGGGTCGGGCCCGGACTTCGTCGCGGAGCGGAGGCTCCCTAGGTGTGCCGAAGATCGACGGGGTCGAGGTCTTCGGGCATTTGGGGTCCTCCGTTGGGCCTCTAGGACACGAGATGGGGGTCGAGGCCTTTGGGCGTCCAGGGTCCTCTGCGGGGCCTCCAGGACGCGGTCCGTCGCCGCGGCCGCCTCGGCCTCGAGATCCCAGCCACAGCGCTCTCCCGGAGAGTTCCGAGGCAGGCGTCCCCGAGCCCTGGTCTTAGGTCGGGCATGTCTTCCTCCAGGCGGGTTTTGGGAGGAAAATCCGCCGATCTAGCATGTGACTCTCAAAGACCCTCAGAACAGCCTCAGACCGATCCGGCGTGTGAGCTTCAGCTCTACTGGGGGGTGGGTGCCAGGATGGCTCTGCCGGGGTCGGAGGGGGGGAGTCGATGTAATTCCCGGGGCGGGGTCGGAGCTCCAGCTCACTCCGGGACGGCTCCCTCGCCCAGGAGGGCCCCGACATGGGCCAAAAGGCCTCGAGTCGCCGAACGATCGCTACAAGACGCCCAAGATGTCCCCAAGACGGCTCCAAAGTCTCCAAGATGCCCTCAGAAACCCCGAGTCGGCCTCCCGAAAAAGGCCCAACACAACAAACACATGTTTCATTCCCTCGGCAAAACGCACAACTTTAGCATCTTCGCCTCTTGGGCCTTCAGAGCGTCGCAAGCGCCCCTGAAGACCCCAACGAAGCCCACCGCCAAAAAGGCTCCAAAACAGCCCCAGAAGGGCCCAAAATGGCCCAGGCGGCCCCTTAGAGGCCCAAGAGGGCCCAAGGACGGGCCCAAGAGGCGCCTGAGAGGGCGCCAAGACGGCGGAATAAATACAGATGGCGGCTCAAGAAAAACCCAGCAGGCCCCCAAGAGGCCTGAAGAGGCCCCAAGACGCTTCCAACTCTTCCCGAAGAGGCCCCATGAAGCCCCTTGGAGGCCCCCGAAAGCTTCAACGAATGCATCCAATACGCCTTCTCGGAGGCCTCAAAGCTGCCTCCAAGACTCCCCCCGAGAAACCCAAAACCGGCCCCAATGCTTCCACAACGCTTACGCCTGAACACAAGCGCTGCAATACAAAAGGTTCCTCCACGCTTTCACAGATTCCCCCGTCTTCGGTGCCCTTCGCATTCACGATCTCACAGAAAGGCCCGCAGAGGACCGCGCGAAGGCCCCACTGACCCCCAAAACACAATGGTTCCCAGCAGAGGCCGGTGATGCACAAGGCTCAACCAAAAAAATGTGACGCAGACAGCTCTAGCACAAAGCTTTACAAAGAGTGCGCCAAATCGGCGAGGTGTCAACCCAAATAGGGCCAACATCTGGTCCCAAAGAGGCTTTCCAACAACCGCCGGACATCTCCAACAACCGCCGACAATCTCCCCATCCTCGTCATGTTCCTCCTTCTCCCCATCCCCCTCTTCAACTTCCCGCTTCCTTCTGCTCCTCCTCATCGTCAGCATTCTGCAACTGCTGCCCCTCCCCAACCCCCACCCCCCTCCACCTCATCATGATCCTCCTCCTCTTCCTTATCCTACCCCGTCGCCTCCATCACCAATCTTCATCATCATCATCATCATCATCATCATCATCATCATCATCATCATCATCATCATCATCTCACCGCTCGCCGTCGTCGCTGGTCATGACTGCCATCGTGCGCTGCCGGCAGCAACCGAAGCGTCCCGGATCGGCGGCACTAGCCGGAGGCCACTGCAATAAGTAAGCAAAACATGCTCAACACTAGTACAACACAGTGGCGCATCGTCCCCAGACTATGTCTAAAACAAATTTCTAATATTCCTCCTGGAGGGGGACATGCCCGACTCAACCCTGGTCCCAGACCCCCGACGGGTCCCGGCAACGTGCAGGAGAACGGCGGAAGGTCTTGACAACTGCTGGCCCTCTGCATGAGGGGGAGCCCTCGCGGGGCTGCAGGACTGTCAGGAAAGGACCCAGGGTGAGGAGCTGGCGCAGGGAAAAAGGGCTTCAGACCTCAGTTGGCCATAGAAGTGGCAGGGTCGTTTTTTTCTCTGTTTCTGAAAAAATGTCTCTTGAAAGTGGAAACAGTCACAAAAACACGGCAACTGGAAGCGTCAACAAAAACGGCTCCAGAATTGGAGCCGGAACCGGAACGGGCAAACAAACGGCGACAGAACCGGAAACAAAACAGCGCCGGAACCTGCAATAAAAAACGGCAAAACGGAACCGGTAAACAAAAGCGGCCCTGTCGTTCCGAGGGCCCACGGTTGTCCAGACCCCGGAGGTCCACGAGGTGAAGAAAGTCTAACCCGACGTCAAGGATCCAGGCTCCGAGGTCCTGCGCCAAGGGGCTGGGCCCGGGAGGTGGCCTCCTGAGAGGGCGGGGGGGGGGGCGTATCCGAAGAGATGCCCGTCGGTCGGAAGAAGTAGGTAGAACCATGGAGTAGGAAGGCTGTGGAAGAAGATTGGGCTTCCGCCCGTGTCCTGTAGAGGAGAGGGACGAGGGAAAAGCACTCGGCACTTGAAGTAGGAAGGCGGCTGAAGTAGATTTGGCTCTGGGAACCACAAAATACCGACTTGCAACGACCGATGGGTAGGCTTCCCGGAAGCCGCAAGGGCTTCAGGGAAGCCCCGTGCACTGCTCGAAGGTCACCCTCCGCACCATCCACTTTAACCTCCAGGGCTCGACCTGAGCAAGCTTTTCTCAGTTTTCGCTATGTTTGTTCGTGCCCCCTCGCTGCTGGAGAGCGAACTCAAAACGAACACGGTCCACGAGATCGATAAACACACCGTTTATTGTGTGGCATCCTGGGGGACCTTAGTCTGTCTCGTCGAGGTCCCATCCGCAGCGAACCCGTGCCGAATCCAAGTCGGACTCGTCGGACCCGAGTCGAATCCGTGTCGGATCGAATCCACGCCAGATCCGCGTCGAGTCCGCATCGAGCCCGCGTCGGGCACAAGAGAAGACATTGATTTTTGGGACAGGCGAGGTCCACCGAAGATACAGCGTAACGTTTAGGTCGAGCCCCCCTCACCAGCCCCCCCTTCTTCTGCACGCCGCCGAATCATCCCCTCGTTCAAGGCTGACGACCCTTTGCTTCCGGCGGCTTCCCGGGCCCATGGACTCCTGAGAGACACCTGCCAAGAAGGCCACTGCTGATTCCTGGCAGCGGCGGATACCACAAATCCACAAAATGACCGGACAGGGGAGACCACTCAGCCGATTGCAGGTGTAGGCGGCCCTCTTCTTCTCGCCCGCCATTCCCATACATGCGCTAAGTCAACATCCCAGAAACGAAGAAGCGACAGCAAACATTTGCCCGCAGTCCAGGAAGTTGGCAATTTGTTCGAAGGGGGTAGGGGAGAATGCCTCTCACTCCTGATACGTCCTGCCACATGCTTGGGAGACCACGTGGCCGATACCAGAAACCCTGAACCCAAAAACGTGTTCAGCTCTTGGGGCGCATGTTTTACTTCCGCCACCTTCCGCCAGAGTCCCGCCGCCTTCCGCCAGTGGAAGCAGGCTCGTTTTAAGTCCGCCGCCCTTTCGCCGCCCTTCTGCTGCCTTCCGCCGAGGGAGAGATGACATGTCCTTCGATCCTCGACAACGAAGCCGTTTTTGGAACGCCTCATGTAGGTGCCTCAGTGCCGCTATTCCCGTCGAGTCCGCGTCAGATCCATGTCGAACCGACGCCGTATGCCACGTGCAGGAGAACACTATGCACAGGACAGACAAGCCCTCCTAAACTATGAAACAAAACCTGCAAAGTGCTAAGAACTAGACTCGCCTCCTGGAGGCTTCAAATACGGGTTCACAGAAGATGGGGTCGGAGAATTGCACCGCATCGCCAGTGCATCGCCGATGCATCAGCGACGTCAGCGACGCATCGGCGTGGATCGGGCTTCACATCGAGCCGCATCGCCGATGCATCTGTGATGCGGCGCGGTCATCCCAATCCCACCTGCTCGGACCCCGCTTGGGAGGCCTCGACCTGCACAGCCCCATGCTACCCACCGCCGCAGATAGAGGAAGAAAGAACTGCACTAACCTAAGCTGTCGGAGGTCTGCGCGGATTTCCTGGATCGGCGCTGACCCCCCTCCAGCGCACCGGGGGCGGCGCCCGAGGCTCCGCCAGGGGGGGTTCAGCGCCGATCCAAGAAATCTGCGAGGAGCGCCGAAGCTTATGTTTGTTAAGGGGCAGAGATAGGGGGACTGGCTGAGGGGGGACATCGACCTGGAATCAGCGATACATCGCCGATTGATCGGCGATAGACCCTCGATGGCGAGTCCGCAAATTCCTGGGCGGGTTGGGGCCATCAGACCCCTGTCGGCGATCAATGGGTGATTGGGGGTCGATGATGCATTCCCCCCTGAGCCAATCCCCCATCCCCCTATCGGTGCCCCTGATTTGTGCCGCCGTTCCTACCTCGAATCTCAGATCCTTGGGGAGACCAACAAGTACCGATTCTCCCTGGACCTCTCTCGGAGTACAGTGGGACCAGAATTTCGGTGCGAATCCAACGGTGGCGACGAGGGCGTCCGAGGAAGCCCAGAAAAGGCGACGACGGGACGAAAGCAGCGGTATATACGGGTCCTCTTCCCTGCTCCGGATCCTTCCCCGCGTGCCCTAGGTCGAAAAGTGCACCGAGCGCTTCGCGGCGGCGCGGGAGGGCGACGGCAGCGCCGCCAGCGGCGAGGCCGCGGCGGGGCTGCCGCTCCCGAAGCACGGCGAGCCCCGCGGCGCCGCCGAGCCGGGCAGCTTCGGATCGGTGGGCGGCGCCTCGAACTCGTCGGACATCGACGGCGGCCTCTGGCGGTTCTCACGGAGGGGGCCCTGCGGGATGGGGTCCTAAGGATAGCAGAGGCGGATCTTGTGGCAACGGGTTTTAACTGATGGCTCGATCCCAACGTCCAGAAAAGGTCGCCTCAGATTTCCCGGGGAGGTTCGGATAAAGTCCCCGACAAGTTCAGAATCAGCAGGGCCGAATCTGACTCCCCCGCCGCCTCGCACTCACGGCGCCTGTTCCCGAGGGCCCCCGACACGCGACACAAGGGTCCACGCTTGCACTGTGATGGAAAGGCTGCTATCCGATAGGTAGGGGTCCAAGGGAGGATTTACGTTGTCTGAGGCACCGCGTCCTCAGGACCCCGTCCCTCAGGACCCCACTCCGCTGTGCGCCAGCGTGACCCTTCGCAAGAGTCGCCCTTGGTGCGCGGCTTGACGGGGGACGCGGGGTGGCCAAACCTGGGCGGACGCAGCTGCTACCGCTTCGCGCTCAGCGTTCGGGGGACGCCAATGGGCCCGCACCGAAGGCCACTCCGGCGAAAGGTCACCCTGACGTCTGCGGTCGACCCGTCTTGAGCCACCGACCTCAGGGGCAGCTGGAGCCGCCGGCCCGCCGGCGAAGAGGGCGCGCCGTCTACGGCCGCGCGGACCCGCGGAGCGGCCGCCGCCGGCTGCGGCGAGCGCTCGCCCAGCGAGCGCCTGGCGGCGGCGAGCTCGTGCTCTGGCCGAAGCCCGGACCGCTCCGCCGCAGCCGCCGCCCTGCGGAGGGCCTCGGAGTTGCCGCCCGCGCACGCCAGGCGGAGCTCCATCCGCGCCTGCTGCTGCGTGGTCCTGGGGTGAAGACGAAGCCAGGACGAGGACAACATCGGGGGAGGACGCATCGAGAATCTCGGAGGTTCGGCGGCTTCATGGAGGACGTCTCGGGCGCCGCGGCCTTTTCAGAGCGTTCAGGGAACGCTCTGAGAGCGTCCCGAAACGCCCTGGAAGGGACTTCTCCTCATCGTAGCCATAGGTCGGGCATGTCCCCCTACAGGCGCATCTGGAACAAAAAACAATAAACATAGCAACAACATATTCAAAACAATTGTCAACAAGAGTCCAAACATCGTGCCCAGAGTAGTTGTGACCATTTTTGCATATTTTCCCCCTGTAAGGGGACACTGCCCGAACTACTCGCAGCCCCGTGCGCAGACGACGACCCGGAGTCGCCGAGAGATCGCCGCGGGACCCGCGGCAGCGAAGATGGCCCCTGGCGTGGCCTGGCCCCGTCTGGGGGCGCCCCGGCCACGATGTATGTGCGACGAGTGGGCGAGTGGGGCTCGACGCCTGCCCCCCCCCCCCAGGCGCGCAGCTCCCCTCCCCGGGCATGATCCCCGGGAGGAGGAGGAGGAGGAGGAGGAGGAAGAAGAGGAGGAGGAGGGGGACCCAGGCATGCTCGCGTCGTAACAAAAATCGGGAAGGCAAGTTGTTCGCTAGCTTCGGCCCCTGGGGGCCCTCGCCGGGCCCCAGGACCAGCAAAAAACGGCTCGGGATGAAAAACTGGCCCCGGGGAAAGGGTCTGGACTTCGGGGGACGCCGTCCTGAAAAAATCAGGACGTCGCATATCTGGGTCTTTCCGACTGCGCATGGAGACACGATGGGGGCATTCTTCGCAATTCCAGGCCGCCCGCTACGTGACAAGCGCCGCGGCGGGTAGAACCAGCAGCGCCGTGGGAAGGGATGAGTGGGAAGGGCAGGATAGAAATAGACAAGCGCGTTCCACGACTCGCAAAGGAACTGCTTGCAAATGGCCTGGATCCGCCGCGGGGGGGATCTACATGTTGTTTTTTTGACGCTTGCGAGCAGGCACTCTGCGAGTAGTGGAGCGCGCTCGGTGAATCAAGCATCATGGGAGCGCACCTGCTTTCCCAGATATGCGACGTCTTGATTTTTTCAGGACGGCGTCCCCGGAAGTCCAGACCCTTTCCCCGGGGCCAGTTTTTCTTCCTGAGTCGTTGTTTGACGGTCCTGGGGCAAGGCGAGGGCCCCTAGGGGGCCGAAAATAGCGAACAACTTGCCGTCCCGATTTTTGTCACGACGCGATCATGTCTGGGTTGGTCTGTCCGTCCCCCCCCGCTGCCCGCGAGGTCCACTCGCTGAGCTGCGCGCGCGCGGCCGTGACCTCGGCGCTGCTGCCCATGCCGGCGGCCACGGCCTGCTGGATGGCCGCCTGCAGGCGCGCCGCGTCGCCGCCGCCCGTGGCGGCCTGGAGCTGCCGGCGCCACCACTGCTGGGACTCCTGGCGGGTCCCAGAAGCCCTTGGCCTGAGTCGGGCCTGTCCCCCTGCACGGGGATATGTGGCGAAAGCGTAGATTTGCTCAAAGCAAATCCCCCAGAGTGCTCAGAAATGATTGAAAAAATAGTCCCCTGACAATTGTTTGAACTATTTTTGCATATTCCTCCTGTACTTAACCCTTGGCCCAAAAGTGTGGCCACCCCTGCTGAGCAGGGGCCGACCGTCCTGGCATTCTGACGGGCCTAACACGACGTGCTCCCAGAACAGGGCAACGTCCACCCGTGCATGAAACAAGAGCAGGGCCGCCGCAGCCAGAAACGTTCCGAGACCATGTCGTGCGAACCATCGGCTGTTGTGAGAACATGCTTACTGGTGGGCCCACGGGCGAATCACGACGCGTCGGCGCTGCTTGACCCCGTGGGGCGCATCTTTGAATTCCGCCGGTCTCCGCCAGCCTTCCGCGGGCATCCGCCGGCGGAGCCGCTGCCCCCGCCCTGCCGCTGCCGTCCGCCGAGGAGGGGATGCCCACTGCTTCGACCCCGCGAAGGCGAGCGAGCTCCGGGTCTGGATGGCCCCATCTATGGCCCAGGGTCTGCCCCCCCCCCCCCCCAATGGGTATGCCATCGCCCCCCGCCCCCCCCCCCGATGGATGGCCCCCCACGATGGTTTCCCCACCCCATGTGGGTGTGGTGTGGGTTGGTGTGGGTGTGGGTTGGTGCTGTGGTCAGTCTTCGTGTGCTCGCGCGAGTCTCCACGCTCAGAGGAATCATTCGTGGTCGGCTCTTTGCCGTCATCGTCGTCGTCGTCGTCTTCGTCGTCGTCGTCGTGGTCGTCGTCTTCGTCGTCGTCGTCGTCGTCGTCGTCGTCTTCCTCCCCCCTCCCCCCCATCTGGGAGGAGGAGGGGGCGGGGCTTTTCAACCCGGCACCCGGGATCATATATGGCCATAGGGGTTCGTTCTGGCCGGGACTTTGGAGCGAACCCAGCCGTGACGACGCGGGCCTCCCGGGAGGCCCCCCCCCCAGAACGGCGGGAGCGTGGCACGCAGCCGTCCACCGCGCTGTTTCCACGACGCGAGCACGTCGGCCAGGACAACCGGGGCGTTCTGGCCAGGGCGTCGAGGCGCATCCGGCCGTGGCGACGACGGGCCGGTACCCAGCGGCAGCAGCATGGTCGAGTCTGATCGGAGAGGACACGCGAGAGGACATCGGGCCCTCCCAGCGGCCACCTTGCCACAGGAATGCAGAAGGCTTGTGTCACGAAGCACATCACACGAAGGACATCCTTGATTTGACAAGGTCGACCTCCTGATCAAACTCGACCGTAGCGTTAGCTCAGGCACGTCCTCCTACAGGCGAATGTTGGAAGAAAAATGGGGGGGGACACAAAACTCAGCAAATCCACTAACATTGTAAAATCTTACACCAAAGAACAACAACCCAATCAATGGATGGTTTGATGAGATCGATGGCGATCTCGATTGAATGAGATGAATCGTGAGATCGATAATGAATCGTGGGATCGATAAAAAGATGGATCAAGAAATCGACCCGGAACCCGGGAACCCGGGAACCCGGAACCACCGAAAACGGGCCGGAACCAATCATCAGGAACCCGCGGAACTGGGAACCTGGGAAACCAGACGGCTACCAAAATCGGCCGGAAGCTTCTGCGCAATCTTTCGGCATCCGCTATAGGACCCCTTCTTCTGTGCAAGCGCTGATTGGGGAATTACACCCTGCGAAATGCTTAAGAAATCATGGGTTAAGAAACTCAGAGTCTCAGAATTTGAATAAAAACCCAGAACTTCTATCAAAATCTTGGGATTCACATTGAAACATTAAGAATAATCGAGCCTCTGGCCGAAAACTTGGGTTTTCTTAAGCATCGCCTGGAGTGTACAAAAAAAAACGTCCCCTGCCTATGTCCGACTGTCTTTGGATCTTCCTCCTTTGGAGGGACACGCCCGACGGAACCCTATAGCGCCGGCGGCCTCTCTTCTTCCTCGGGGCTCCATCGTGCGCACCCGCTGCCAGGCCGCGTCGACCTCCGGGCCGGCCATGCCTGGGGAGGCGCACGGCCGGGAGAACTGTGGCACGACCTGCCTCCACGGGGCTCGGGGCTCGGGCCCCCCTCCCTGGGACTGCCCGAGCCCCGGAGGCGATGGAGATCGAAGATGGATGCGCCCTCGGACTCGGAAACCGAGGGGATCCGCAGGATATCGGATGCCAACCACAGGGGTATCGGCGGCGCTCGCGAGGGGGGGAGGCGACATGGAGGAGGCCCTCTCGGAAGGCGCCGGGGCTTCTCAGAAGCCGTCGCGCCTTCTGAGAGGCGGTCGGCGTCTTCGGGGAAGGCCTGGAAAAACTTCTCGGGAGGCCAGGTGACTGCCGAGCCTTCTGAGAAGGCCTGCCCTCTCTCAATTCCACCCTGGGCTCGCCGTCGAAGGTATGAAGAAACCAAAAGAGGTACCGAAGACGCTGCTCCCCGGACCTCTCCAGGGGCGCGTTCTGAAAAGGATCTCGAGGCGAATCCAGCGGTGGCGACGAGGGCCTCCTGCAGGAGGCCGGCACATGGAACAATTGAAGCATGGTGGCGGTATTGCTACCTTCTCCTCCTCGGAGGATCGGGATCTCTTTCGGGCTGGTGATGTCTGAGGCCCCCGCGGTCCTCCATCCCTCCTCCTCCTCCTCCTCCTCCTCCTCCTCCTCCCTCCTCCTCCTTCCTCCTCCTCCTCCTCCTCCCTCCTCCTCCTCCTCCTCCTCCTCCTCTCCTCCTCCTCCTCCTCCTCCTCTCCTCCCTCCTCCCTCCTCCTCCCTCCTCCTCCTCCCTCCTCCTCCTCCTCCTCCTCTCTCCTCCTCCTCCTCCTCCTCCTCCTCCTCCTCCTCCTCCTCCTCCTCCTCCTCCTCCTCCTCCCTCCTCCTCCTCCCTCTCCTCCTCCTCCTCCTCTCCTCCTCCTCCTCCTCCTCCTCCTCCCTCCTCCTCCCTGGCTCTCTGGCTCGCGTTTCGTCGGCACGCCACGCTTCCCACAGGGAAACCATCAAAACCCAAGAAACCCAGGGCACCCTCTGGAGGCAAGCGGGGTGTTTCTTGGCATGGGTCGCCACTGCACTCGCAAGGTAGCTACTCGCACATGGCCTGGCTCCGCCGCGGGGGATCCACGATCCACGACATTTGGGCCACACCTGTGCTTTTCGGAAGAACACTTTGCGAGTAACAGAACGCGTTCGGTGAGGACCGAGCGGGTTCCGAGGGAAACGGGAACTCGACGCTGGGGCCTCTCTCCCAGCCAAAAGCCTTTCGTGCCATGATCCGTGCTCTGACAAGAGGTCCTGGGGCTGGAGTGAGGGCCCCAGGAAGCCAAGCACGGCAGGGAACAAAAAAAACAAGGACCCGTTCCTGGGCAACCGCGTGTGGACCCGATCCCTGCAGGTCACGACTGGATCGCCAGTCCGAGAGAGGGCTGCACCCACACGGGCCCCATAGCTGGGGTGTCCGATGCCCCCGCGTCGAGTGCGGACCCGCAGGGGTAGCCTTCACGATTGGTCGCAGAGCCTCCCTCAGGACCTGGCTGCTTCACAGCTTACGCTCGTTCAAACATGTCTTACCCCTTTTCTAGAAGCGGCCAAGGGGGTCTGCGCTGGATGGGCCGCGAGAGAATCAGTCAAGAGTTATGTCGGGCGTGTCCCCCTACAGGGGGATTTTTGACGAAGAATAACAAATACAACAAACATGCACCAAAATGGTCAACAAATACACAAAACATAGTCCCCAGACTATTCTTGGATTATTTGTTCATCATTTTTGAAAGTAGTTTCTATTTTTCGTCGAAAATCCCCCTGTAGGGGGACAGGCCCGACTTAAGTCAAGAGGGAGGGGCAGCTGAGGTCCGCTCGAAGCTGTGCCGAGCCCAGCCGTGGGGACGAGGGGGCCCCGTGCTCCCCCTCGTCTGCTGGCCGGAGCTGGGGCTGGGCCGTCTCAGCCCCCCTTGTAGACGAGCGCGTTCCACTGCTCGCAGAGTTAGGGAGCCACATGCCAACCCTACCCCTACCCCCCACGATTTCTGAGGGGGAGGGTGGGGTTCACTTTATTCAGGAGCCCCCGAGCGAAGTGAGCCCCACCCTCCCCCTCAGAAATCGTGGGGGTAGGGGTAGGGTTCGCATGTGGCCCCCTACAAGTATCTACTCGCAAATGGCCTGGAGACCCGAAGGGGGATCTACGATAGATTACATCAGAGCGGACATGTGTTTTCAGGACGTTTGCGAGTGGGCACTTTGCAAGCAGTGGAACGCGCTCGGCGACCGTGGCCAGCCCCGAGTTTTGTCATTCTTCCACGTGCCGGGCTTGTCTGTTGACGGTCCCAGGGCCCGGAAAGGGCCCCCAAAGGCCGAAAACAGCTGAAAACCTCGAGCCACGTGATTCTCCACGACACGAGTAAGTCCAGGCATGCATCGTGGCAGAACTTCTGTGTACGCAGATCTCTCTTGCTCCACGTGGCGGGTTCCGGAAACCCTGAACCAACAAACCTTGCCATCTTTGAGCATCGTAGATGCGACCCCCGTCCCCAACGGCGCGGCCTGGGCCCCACTGGCCAATTTACTCCCCTGGAAGGGGGTAGATGCTATTTCCTGCGGGTTTCGACTGGCATATCCCCAAAATGAACTGGAAAGGACGAAGTTTTGAGGCACCGGAAAAGTTTTCCGACTCCGCAGTCGGCCAGTCGGCCAGTCGGGGAGTCGGCCCGTCGGATCAGTCGGCCAGCGACGGGTGGGGCAGTCGGATAGTTAATTCCAGAGCCCCCAAAAACTGTCCAAATGAGCTTGGGGGGGTGAGATGGTGGGGGTGTGCATGGGGATGGGGATGGGGATGGAGGAGGGGAGGAGGAGGAGGAGGAGGAGGAGGAGGAGGAGGAGGAGGAGGAGGAGGAGGAGGAGGAGGAGGAGGAGGAGGAGGAGGAGGAGGAGGGAGGAGGAGGGAGGAGGAGGAGGAGGAGGAGGAGGAGGAGGGAGGAGGAGGAGGAGGAGGAGGAGGAGGAGGGATCCATAGGTCTCCTCTTCTGGAGAATCGAGCCCGCCAGCGCCGACATCGAATCGTAGGGGAACGAAGAATGCCATAAACACAACAACTCGGAGGTCCGCGCGGATTTCTCGGATCCGCGCTGGACCCCCCTCCCTGGCGCGCTCCGCGCGCCAGAGGAGCGGCGCTGGAGGCGCATCCAAGGGGCTGCAGCGCGGATCCGAGAAATCCGCGCGGACCTCCGAGTTTTTTATGTTTATGTCATTCTGTCATTCTTCGTTCCCCCAAATCGGGCCGATCGGATCGGCGTCACGAGCCCCGGCGTGCCGGCGTCGGTGGCGGCGCCGGCGGCGGCCCGCAGGCGGTCGAGGTCCTCCGACGCCAGGGCCGCGCGCAGCTCGCGGCCGCTGCCCGACTCCGCAAGGTCGCGCAGCAGCGCGGAGGCCCGCGCGAGCTCCTCGCGGCCGACGCCGGCGGCCTCGGCGGCCTCCAGGGCCCGCGAGAGCAGCTCGGTGTCGCGGCCGAGCGAGGCCACCTTCCCGCTGCGGTGACCGCGGGGGTGGTTGCTGCGGGGACATTGGGGGGCTTCTGGTGCGGCGTGCATAGAGGGGGTTATCGGGGGAGGGGGAAGGCTTCTTAGAAGCACCCTGCTTCTCGGAAGGCCCTGGCCTTACGTCTGTGGAGGAGGCCAGCGCCTGCTGAGAAGCAGGGGTGCTTCCAAGAAGCCATTGCCCTCTCCCCAACAGCCCTCTGGGCGTGGCCCAGGCTTGGAAGTGGATGCACAGGTATCTTATAAACAATGCTGGGCCAAATGTAGCCCACTTTGACATCCAAATTTAACCCCCATATTCCCTCGGCAGCCGCCGCGGTCATCTCAGCAGACTTGCTCGCGACGCGAACGAAAACACAACGGAAGGTTTGTTGGCCGTTTTCGGCCTCTGGGGGGCCTCGCCAGGCCCTGTGCCGTCACAGAACGACTCGAAGCCGGTCCTGAGGAAGGGGTCCGCACCTCCTTGGGGAGCCACGTTGCGAGAAGACGGAGGACGTCTGGGTCGAGAGGGAATGATCGTCGGGAGCGACAGAAGGATAGGATAGCAACGGGCAGGGTAGATAAGCAGCTCATGTAGCTAGTTTTCCTGGCGCCTCCTGGCGGGAGGCGCCTATGTAATCAGGCTCTGCGCGGCCTCTGGGTGACAGGGCTGAACCTGAACGTTGTTTTTCGTTTTGTGTTCGTTTTGTTTTTCGTTTTGCTCTAGCTGCTTTCCTGTACCTCCCTCCCGAAACGAAAAACAAAACACAGCCGAAGTCCAGCAAAAACAGCGTTTAGGTCCAGCCCTGCTGGGTGAGGGCACCGGGTCCGTTGGTCGTCGCTTACGGGGGGGAGGATAAATGGGGGAGAGGGAAGGCGTGTACTTTTCGGGCCCACAGGGGCCCCTTGTGGGCCCGAAGCTGGGCAGCCCTCGCAGACCCCCCAGCCTATCGCCCCCCCCCCTTACGCGATGCTCAAGTCTGGTAAGCGTGACGCCGGGGCGAAATGACACCCAACGGAACGACGAGCGGCGATGAGGAGGAGGAGGAGGAGGAGGAGGAGGAGGAGGAGGAGGAGGAGGAGGAGGAGGGAGGAGGATGGAGGAGGAGGGAGGAGGAGGGAGGAGGAGGGAGGAGGAGGGGCGAAGTTCCCAGAGATTCGCTGCCTTGATTTGTTCCAGGTTCCCTACACGCAAAGAGCGACCCTGGGCAAGAGTGGCCCTTGGTGCGCGGCTTCCCGAGCGCGCAAGACGCTGCAACCGCCTCGCGTGGACTCACGGCAAGGACCGATCACAACGATGCTTAAAACGAAATGGCGTTTACAACGGACAACGAAACGAGGCCCAACGTCGATAACGAGCGTCTATAACGAAGCCGGTGCCAAACGAAGCCGAACAACGAAACGGGGCGGGCGTGTACAACAACGACGAACAAGGAAACGAAGCAACAACGAAAAACGGAACGAAAAACAAAACAAGGGCCCAAAGCAAGCAAACATAGCGCTGTGGCCGATCCGTGCACTTTGGGGCCCCAGTGTGCCCGCACCGAAGGTCACCCTGGTAGGAAGAAGGAACGGGGACACCAACACCACCAGAGCGAGGAGATGCGAGGTGGCCAAGGGGGGTCTCCCTGGTGGTGTGGTCCCCCCCTCTCGCTCGAGACATACCCAGCCTCCAGCTCGGGGAGGCATCGTGGACCTCCTCGCTGGAGGTGGGCCCCCTGGTGGTGTTGGTGTCGCGTATCCTTCCTCCGATCTGGCGAAAGGTCACTCTTACGTCAGGTCGAACTGGGTCCACGGGAATCTCGACCAAAGCCCAAAGACCGGCATTACATGTCGTTCATTTCTAATCGTGCTCATTTCTAATTGTGCTCGTTTCTAATTGTTCCTGGCCCCCTAGTGGCCAGGATGAAATGATCCTGGCCCCCCCAAAAAACAAAGACCTCTCGAATAATTAGAAATGAACAACGTGTACGTCTGGTCGAACTGGGTCTACGGGAATCTCGACCCAAGCCCAGGGACCGGCATTGATTTCCGAGCATCGTTTCTGACGGTCCCGGGGCCCGGCGATGGCCTCTCTCTCTCTCTCTCTAGAGGCCGACAACGGCGACAAACACCGTCTTGACCTTCTCAAAACGCCGGACCTCTGGGGACAAACGACGAGTGGTGATGGATGGCCGCCTTTTGGGGCAACTTTCCTTTGGGGGAGGAGGAGGAGGAGGAGGAGGAGGAGGAGGAGGAGGAGAGGAGGAGGAGGAGGAGGAGGATGAGGAGGAGGAGGAGGAGGAGGAGGAGGAGGAGGAGGAGGGGGAGGAGGAGGAGGAGGAGGAGGAGGAGGAGGAGGAGGAGGAGGGGAGAAGGAGGAGGGAGGGAGGAGAGGCAGGAGGAGGAGGAGGAGGGAGGAGGAGGAGGAGGAGGAGGAGGAGGAGGGAGGAGGAGGAGGGAGGAGGAGGAGGAGGAGGAGGGGGGAGGAGGAGGAGGAGGGAGGAGGAGGAGGAGGAGGAGGAGGAGGGAGGAGGAGGAGGAGGAGGAGGAGGAGGAGGAGGAGGAGGGGAGGGCGCGCCTCCGAAGAAGAGTCGGATCCCGACCCCGCTCGGAGCAGGAGGGGCCGCGCCGACGCTCGGCGGGGAAGGACGAGGAGGAGAAGGACGAGGAGGAGGAGGAAGGACGAGGAATGACGAGGGGAAGGACGAGGAACGACGAGGGGAAGGACGAGGAACGACGAGGGGAAGAAAGGCTGAGGGGATGAAGCGGACAAACGGATTACTTCGAGTGCCGTCGAGACGTGTACGAGGGCAGCCCAAGGAAGCACCCATACCAAAACCGAGACATCTCCAGCGTCTGGCCATGCTCTTGGAGCCTCACTAAAAGAGAACAAGGGCCACCATATAGGGAGGAAGGGCAGGAACACAGCGGGAGGAAGGCAAGGACAAAGCAGCGTAGCCGTCCAAATCGGCTTGCAGGCGCACTGAAAGGTCGAGACACAGCGGTAGCCCATCAAGGGGCAGCGTAACATTGCCAACGATGTTGGAACCAGCGAGTGGTGGAATATCCCCCAATCCTGACCACGCTGGAAAGCGGCAGTAGGAGAGGGAGGAGGGGAGAGGAGGGAGGAGGACGAGACAGAAAAATAAGGGAAACAACATGGAAAGCCAAGCAGCGGGCGCACACACTCGCCAATTACGCGTCGAACTCATGAAGCTGGGGACGCGTGGCCGGCCGTGCGCGAAGCCACTCCGTAGCGGCTTGAAGGCGAGCCTGGGCCGATAGTGCAGACCGGAGTGGCCGACAGCAGCCTCTACTGCAGTCGTCGCGCTACCAGACGGCACGGAGGGGCTTTTCTGGTCACGGCGGGCCTAGGCTCAGGCCGGGCATAATGTCCCCCTACAGGCGGATCTTGAAGGAAGAACTGAAAAAATAGTCAGAGAATGCTCGAAGATAGCCAGAAATAGTCGAACAACTCGTCCCCTTAGTATGTTTAGACCATTTTTTATATTCCTCCTGTAGAGGGTCGTACCCGACTTACGCCTAGGCTTGTGGATGCCATGACAGTGGACACTCTAACAATCCGATCATTGAATCAAAGATGTGTTTCAAGTGTGTAAGACATGTTCTAAACATGTGTTCAACACATTTAAAACATATGTGAAACATCTTTTAGACATCTGGAAAGTATTTGGCAGCATGCTTCCTCTACACTAATCGGCTTCCACAAACCTAGGTCACAAGCAAGTTCTGGGAGAGCGCAAACAGAGCAAGACCGGCCCGAGAGCCAGAGCCCCTCCCGAGCCTGCAAAACGGTCCTTCTCTCCGCGCCGTGACCGCCTGGCCCGGCGGAGTTTCGGGGCCGGCGCTTCCCGCCCCCCCCCCGGCCCTGGGCCAGACCTGGAGGAGGAGGAGGAGGAGGAGGAGGAGGCGGAGGAAGAGGAGGAGGCGGAGGAGGCGGAGGAGGCGGAGGAGGCGGAGGAGGCGGAGGAGGCGGTGGGGGTGGAGGTGGAGGTGGAGGTGGAGGAGGAGGAGGAGGAGGAGGAGGAGGAGGAGGAGGAGGCTGCTGCCGTTGCCCCCGACGCCTCGATCTCGCGCCGCGCCCGCGCCCGCGCCTCCAGCGTGGCGAGCGATCGCCGCGCGGCCTGGGTCGGATGCTCGCTCATGGGACCGTCCTGGAACCACGCGCTACGCTCGTGACTCGAACCCCCAGGGCTCCAACGTATCGATAAAATCAAGACGGCTCTTGTTTCGCTATTTTCGACCTCTTGAGGCCCTCGCCGGGCCCCGGCCCGGGACAGTCAAAAAAGACTCAGAATGACCAGCTAGTCCCTGGGAGTGGGTCGAGACTTCTGGGGGTCCCGCATTGCTTAAGAAAATCTCTGGGCTCGGTTCGAACCTGACGGGTGGTCTAAGACCGAGGTCCGCCGACTGGGAGTCAAACTCGAGCCGGACCTGAATCGGACCTGAATCGAACTGGAGTAGAACTACAGTCAAGTCGCATTATAAGGATGCGCGGTAAGGATGCAAGGGCCTTGGAGGGTCATGCTGGCGTTTTCGAACGGGGTTGGCCAGCGAAAATCGCCAAGAACGGGCCGAAGGGGCCAGGATGCAAAGGAAGCCTTGGAAAATTGCTCATACTTACTATGCACCTTGACTATGGAGTCGAAGTGGAGTCGAGCAGATCCATTGGGCCAGACATCTGGCTGGATGATGCTTTCAACGCGCGGCCCCAAAGTCCTGCTCCCTTTCCCGGAAGACGTGTTTTGCCCTGGATCCGTTTTTAACGGTCTTGTGGCCAGATAGCTAGCCCCAGGGAACGAAATCAAGGGAAACCGCTGGGATTGACAACCCATGTCGTCGGTGATCTAGGAGGTGAGCGCAGATCAACGGATACCGCGGTCGCGATCGGTAGCGGTCGCCACCAATCGAATCCGATCCCAAGATCGCCCGCGACTGGTCGAGACCGATCGTGATTGATCGGTTGCGACCGATCGGTCGCAATCGCTTCTATATAGCATCGATCTCGTCGGTCGCGGCCAGCATATGTCCTGGCATCCCATGGTCGGGGCGTCGGACATCTGGAAGGTGGGCCCCTGGAAGGGCCCCAGATCTACACGGGCCCAGGGACACACAACGAAACACACGCACACAAATCCCAGGATCCCCCCCCTGTTTTCCCATACTCCCCCGGGGTGCTAGGCTTCCCACCCCCGCACTTCCAGGATGTCCCCATTTTTTCCAGGGGGCCGACGATGTTGTGCCTGCGTGCTTTTTTAGGCCGGGCGTGTCCTCCTACAGGCGGGTTTTGTAAGACAGCTGAAAAGTGTTAAACCCATTTTCCCAAGAAAGAGAATGATCAAACATACTCCAACTTAGCCCAGCGGAGGACACAACCGTATGCAGTTGTGAATACCGCAGTTGTGGATATCCTCTTCGGTGGCGCTCCCTATGGGGCCACGAACCGCATGAGGGGTGCGCCGAATTGCGCGAAGGGGTACACAACACGAACGAAGACGATAGGGCGAATATGAACGCGAGTGAGTCTGTGCGCGAATGAGTCTGCGTGCGAGTGAGTACATGTTGCATGAACGCGAGCATGGCCTCGCCTGGTGTGTATATATACATATACATATGTATAGTAATATATGTATATATAAAGATATATAAATACATACGAATGTGAATTGTTCACGTATGCCTGACCCTGAGTACTCGTGACATTGAGCGTGGCCGCCGCTAGAAGCTTCCCCTGGGGCCCCGAACGCAGCGCCCGCGCGCCGCGACGCCCGTGTCGGCACGCTCCTCGCGAGGATCGCGCCCGCGCGGGTCGTCCGCTGCGCGGAGCCGAGAGAGCTAGCTGGCTGGCTGATAGCGGGCAAGGCTGTGGCCGCTGGCCAGAGCGACGACGGGGGCGAGCGAGGCTCTGGGCAGAGCGCAGCGCGGAATTCCCGCGACGCGCGCCGGTCGCCCCGAGAGGGTCCCAGCGACGCGCGCGGGCCGCCCGCGGCGCGAGGCCAAACAGTCACACCGTCGAGAGACAGCGAGGCTCGGGCGGGCCGCTCCTCAAGTCAAGCCTCGCGGATAAACTCGATGAAGCTCAGCTCCCTGGTGAGGGCCGCCGCCTCCATCCTGCACCGTTTCAACGCGTGGCAAGCTGCCCCAGCTGCTTCTGCAAGCCCTCCGGCGGCCATGCCAGGAAGAGCTCGATGCAAACTGCGCCACAAGGACGTTGGGAGGAGCTCCCTCTGGGGTCGCAAAAACGTGTGAGGGGTGTGCCAAAATGGGGCGGCGGGCGGCGGCGCCATGCGAGCTGCGCCGCGGGGACCTTAGGTGGAGCTCCCTATGGGGCCACGAAACGTATGAGGGGTGTGCCAAAATGGGGTGGCGGCGCCATGCGAGCTGCGCCACTGCGGCCTTGGGTGGAGCTCCCTATGGGGCCACGAGACGTGCGAGGGGTGTGCCAAAATGAGGCGGCGGCACCATGCGAGCTGCGCCACTGGGGTCTTCAGTGGAGCCCCCTTGTGGGGCCACGAAACGTGTGAGGGGTGTGCCAAAATGGGGCGGCGGCGCCATGCGAGCTGCGCCACTGGCGCCTTAGGTGGAGCTCCCTATGGGGCCACGAAACGTGTGAGGGGTGTACCAAAATGGAGCGGCGGCGCCATGCGAGCTGCGCCACTGGGGTCTTCGATGGAGCTCCTTATGGGGCCACGAAGCGTGTAAGGGGTGTGCCAAAATGGAGCGGCGGCGCCATGCGAGCTACGCCACTGGGACCTTAATTAAGTGGAGCCCCCTGTGCGGCCACGAAACGTGTGAGGGGTGTGCCAAAATGGGGCGGCGGCGCCATGCGAGCTGCACTGGGGCCTTGGGTGGAGCTCCCTATGGGGCCACGAAACGTGCGAGGGGTGTGCCAAAATGGGACGGCGGCGCCATGCGAGCTGCGCCGTTGGGACCTTCGGTGGAGCTCCCTATGAGGCCACGAAGCGTGTAAGGGGTGTACCAAAATGGAGCGGCGGCGCCGTGCGAGCTGCGCCACTGGGACCTTAGATGGAGCCCCTTGTGGGGCCACGAAGCGTGTAAGGGGTGTGCCAAAATGGAGCGGCGGCGCCATGCGAGCTGCGCCACTGGGACCTTAGGTGGAGCTCCCTATGGGGCCACGAGACGTGCGAGGGGTGTGCCAAAATGGGGCGGCGGCGCCATGCGAGCTGCGCCACTGGGGTCTTCAGTGGAGCTCCCTTGTGGGGCCACGAAACGTGTGAGGGGTGTGCCAAAATGGGGCGGCGGCGCCATGCGAGCTGCGCCACTGGCGCCTTAGGTGGAGCTCCCTATGGGGCCACGAAACGTGTGAGGGGTGTACCAAAATGGAGCGGCGGCGCCATGCGAGCTGCGCCACTGGGGTCTTCGGTGGAGCTCCTTATGGGGCCACGAAGCGTGTAAGGGGTGTGCCAAAATGGAGCGGCGGCGCCATGCGGGCTACGCCACTGGGACCTTAATTAAGTGGAGCCCCCTGTGCGGCCACGAAACGTGTGAGGGGTGTGCCAAAATGGGGCGGCGGCGCCATGCGAGCTGCACTGGGGCCTTGGGTGGAGCTCCCTATGGGGCCACGAAACGTGCGAGGGTGTGCCAAAATGGGACGGCGGCGCCATGCGAGCTGCGCCGTTGGGACCTTCGGTGGAGCTCCCTATGAGGCCACGAAGCGTGTAAGGGGTGTACCAAAATGGAGCGGCGGCGCCGTGCGAGCTGCGCCACTGGGACCTTAGATGGAGCCCCCTTGTGGGGCCACGAAGCGTGTAAGGGGTGTGCCAAAATGGAGCGGCGGCGCCATGCGAGCTGCGCCACTGGGACCTTAATTAAGTGGAGCCCCCTGTGCGGCCACGAAACGTGTGAGGGGTGTGCCAAAATGGGGCGGCGGCGCCATGCGAGCTGCGCCACTGCGGCCTTGGGTGGAGCTCCCTATGGGGCCACGAAGCGCGTGAGGGGTGTGCCAAAATGGGGCGGCGGCGCCATGCGAGCTGCGCCACTAGGGAGGAGGAGGCGGGAGGGAGGGAGGGAGGGAGGGAGGGACGCGGGGCGCTGTCTCTTACTCGGTGGGTGAAACGCAGGGAGGAGGGAGGAGGAGAGGAGAAGGGGAACGCGGGGCACCGTCTCTTCGAAACCAAGACCCAACACCACAGGATGGTTGGGAAACATCCTCCCCGCTTTACTTTTCTTTTTTTGTTCAAAAAAAGAAAAAACATGTTTGAACCTTCCTCCTGTAGATGGATACGCCCGACGCAAGGGTTTTCCCCCCTTCGGAAAGAGCGAGCATCAGAGGCCTGGATGTCCGCGGCGCCCACGCCCGCGCCCCGCGCCGCCGCCAGCGCCGCGCGCAGCCGGTAGAGGTCCGCGGCGCCCGCGGCGTCGGCCAGCTCCTGGGCAGCGCCCGCAGCGCTCCGCAGCCGGCGGAGGGCGGCGCGGGCGCGGTCGACCTCGCGAGCAGGCGCGCGGGTGCAGATCCGCCCCTGGGCTCATGTTACTCCCATCTCGGGGATGGACAGACCCCCCTTTAGTAAAACGTGGTTTAGTGAAACCGACCTGAGGCCCAAACCTGGCGGGCGCAAGCCTGGAAAATAACGGCCACGGCGCCCTCTCGAGAACCGAAAACGGACAATTCACTAATCGACGTGTCACTGTTGGGGGTTCTGTCCACCCCCGACCATCGTACTTTAGAAGGACCGCATCCCAAAACGAATGCCGAGCACCCAGGACAGTATCGAAAGAGTGCCGGACAAGGATCGCCTCCCAGGGCCGGACACGTGAAAACCCCGAGTTTCGGTACGTTCTTGGTGATCGAAATCGTTTCTGGTGATCAAGGCTAGAGCAGGTTGGAACATCATAGCCCTGGGCTGCTGACGCGCAGGGGTAGGGGGAGGTTGTGTCGCATCTTTGGGGAACATGGATCTGTCCCGTCGCGGCCGTAGCCGCGTCGAATGCGTACCGAATCCATGTCAGCCTCGTCGGACCCGTGTCGAATCCGCGTCGACTGCGCGCCGAAGCCACGGAAATCCGCGTCGAGCCCACATCGAGCCCGCGTCGGGCACAAGGAAAGACACCAAAGTTGGGGACAGTCGAGGTCCCCCGAAGATGCAACGTAAGGGAGGGGGGAATGTTTGAGGCTGCCTCTTAGAAGGCGCGTGCCTTACATCTACAGACAATGCCCGCGCCTTCTGAGAAGCATGGGTGCTTCGACGAAGTCTACCCCCCTCCCCCTGCCCCCCTCTGCGCGTGGCCGACCAGAAAACAGCGCCCAGGCACCGTATCATGCCTGGACTCCCTCGAAGCCCAGTTTCAATTCAACGCGATGCGGTGCATAGTTTCTGTTCCACCCTGGGGTCAGAAGAGCTATGAACTCCGAACAATTCCTGGGTCGAGGATCGAGGACGTCTCGGGAGGCGCCAGCGCGGTACGGTGCACACGCGCTGGGCGCGGACCTGGGATCCCGGCGCCGCAATTCTGTCGCAGCGGGCGATGCTGCCACCGCGGCTCGGGAACGCCGCCCACACTCGGTCCGTGCACGCCCTCACTCGCGCCACGTGTCCGTCTCCGCTTGTCAGGCGTTGCCGATGCGCCGCCTGGACGCGGCCTCTGCGTGTGGGCGAGCTTGCCCCCTCTGGGGCCCCGGGACCCTCGCGGGCAGAGGCGGCTCGAGAAATGCAGAAGACAGGTGGGGTGCGGAGCTCTGGCCTGGTTTTGCTGCTCACGGGTTTGCATGTCCGGTGGCAGCTCATGGGAGCCTCCCGCATCCTCTTGTCGGCTCGTGCGAATCGACGCTCGCCGACGCTAATCCGACGCTAAACCGACGCTCTTCGACGCTATCCCATCAACCCCCAGACTCTGATCGACGCGAGTCGACGCTAACGGCGCACTTCAGAGCGTGTTCCGGGCTCCCATGACTTGCTGCCGAATGCATGTGACGTCGGATCTCAGGGTATCCACGCCCTCGCGGCCTGGATCTCCGGGGGCGGGCGTGGTTCCATGGATGCGCGGTCGCAGTCGGACGCGTTCCGCGCGGGGCATCCGCGATAGAGACGCCCCGTAGATCCACGGGGCCGAGGCCCAGGGGTGGAGGAGGAGGAGGAGGAGGAGGAGGAGGAGGAGGAGGAGGAGGAGGAGGAGGAGGAGGAGGAGGAGGAGGAGGAGGAGGAGGAGGAGGAGGAGGAGAGGGGGGAGGGGAGGGGGAGGGGGAGGGGAGGGGAGGGGGGGGGAGGGGGAGGGGGAGGGGGAGGGGGAGGGGGGGGGAGGGGGGGGGGGAGGGGGAGGGGCGGGGGCGGGGGCGGGGGCGGGGGCGGGGGCGGGGGCGGGGGCGGGGGGGGGGCGGGGGAGGGGAGGGGGAGGGGCAGGAGGGGGAGGAGGAGGAGGAGGAGGAGGAGGAGGAGGAGGAGGAGGAGGAGGAGGAGGAGGAGGAGGAGGAGGAGGAGGAGGCGGGGAGGAGGGGAGAGGAAGAGGAGGAGGAGGAGGAGGAGGAGGAGGAGGAGGAGGAGGAGGAGGAGGAGGAGGAGAAGGAGGAGCCTGGCCAACGCGGGCGTGAATACGGATGTGCTTCCCTTCTGTTGCATATTCGGGGGACCTTGGTCTGTCCCGCCGCGCCCCTGTCAACGTCGAAGCCGTGTCGAATCCATGTCGGGCTCGTCGGGTCCGTGTCGAATCCGCGTCGAGTCCGTCTCAAATCCAAGTCGAGTCCGCATCAAGCCCGCGTCGGGTACAGGAAAAGACACCAATCCGCCGACACTGTCGGCGTGTGCGAGGGGCTGGGCTGTTCGAGTCGTCGTCTCCGTCGGTCGTCGCCTCCGTCGTCCCCTTTCCCTGCAGCTTCCTTTTCAAGCTCGTGGGCGAGAGAAAAATCGAGCAGTGTCGTAATCGAGTCGAAGGGAAGCCCCTTCCCCTTGATCCCTTCCCCAGGCGGGGTGGGGGTCCCGGGGGGGGTGGAGGGGGGGGTCGGAGGGGGTCCCGGGGTGGGGTCCCGGGGGGGGTGGGGGGGCAGATTAGTTTTTCCTCGGGAGGCTTAGAAACATCGAAAACACTCTAAATGAGGTCCGAATGCCCCAGATGGCCCCCGAGACGGCCCAAGAGGGCCCCGAGTCGCCCAAAGATCGGCCGAAAACGCCCAAGATAGCCCCAAGACCGTCCAAGAAGCCTCCAAGACGTCCCAGGCCCCCTCCAAGAGACCCCCAGGAAGCCCCAAGAGGCCCCCACGAGGCTTCCAAGCGGCCCCTAAGAGCTTCCCAAGAGGCCCACAAACTACCCCCAAGAGGCCCCCAACAGCGCTCGTCGTCGTCGTCGTCGTCGTCGTCGTCGTCGTCGTCGTCGTCGTCGCCATTCAAGGTCGGCGGCACCGGCCGTAAGGCCTTCGCAATTTTTGGGGGGCGCACGAGGTCTCTTGAAAATGCAACGCAAGGTATGAGTCCCGCCCGCGACACCTCCAGCCCGCACAGGCCCGCGTCGTCGGCGTCTGCGAGGGCGGAGGCCACCTTCTGCACGTCCTGCAAGATCAATCAGGAACCAATCGGAAAGCTGGAGCGAATCTGAGCGAGCGTCGGATCGGGCTGCATCGGCTCGGGATCGAAGCTCTCTGGTCGAATCGGCTGTGACAGGTGCAGCTGCTGGAGGGCATCACGAGGCCGAAACACCTGTTGGAGCACACAAGAAGGTCAGAAAACTTTGAACTTGGAGGCGGCCTGGGCGCCTGAACTGGATTGGTCCCGAGAAGATCGGTCAGGGAGGGGGTCGAGGCCCAAATCCGCTCAAAATCGGTCCCTGGACCTCTCCCTGGGTCCATCTGGTGCAGTTTGTCACCACGGATTCGGCTGACAGTCCTGGGGCCCGAAAACGCACCCCAGGAACCGAACAAAAATCGAAACACCTTCCCGAATCCAGCGCCTCGAACCTGCCGCCCCTTCCTGCTGGCCGGAACCCAGGGCTGGGCCACCTCAGACCCCCGCCGACCCCAACTCGGCGGCGAGCCCAGGGGGGAAGTCGGAGGGGGCAGGCATTCTCAGTGGGCCCAGAAAGCCTCTAGCCTTCTGCAAAACTTGATGCTGCATCTTCGGGCCACCTTGTCTGTCCCGTCGCGCCCCTATCAGTGTCGAGTCCGTGTCGCATCCATGTCGGACTCGTCGGATCCGTATCGAATCCGTGTCGACTCCCCGCCGAAGCCACGCCAAATCCGCGTCGAGGCCGCATCGAGCCCGAGTCGAGCACAAGAAAAGACACCAATTTTGGTGACAGGCAAGGCCCTCCGAAAATACAACGCAACGTAACGTAAATGAAACCCGGGTCAGTCAGGCCTTGCAGGATCCTGCAAGATCCAGCAAGATCCTGCAGGATCCTGCACCCAAGCTCGGGCCAGTGCAGCCCTGACTCTGCAGGATCCCGCAAGATCTGTCGCTCTGACTGACCCCCGTTTGCACTCACCCCCGTCTCTCGTGCCCCGATACCGCTACTTCCGGACCTCTCCTGGGGTGCGTTCTGACCAGGATCTCGAGGCGCATCCGGCGGCGGCGGCGAGGGGGGCCCAGGGGGCCCAGCAAGGGGCAGAACGAGGGGGTGGGGGGTAGAGGCATGGGCATATCATGTCCCCTCGAGAGGAGACAGCGTAGGGATCCCTCCCTGACGCTGCGGGCCACATGCGGTCTGTCCGCGGAGCCCCCGCAAGCGCCCGCGCGCGCCCCACGCGCGGGCACCGCGCATGCGCGCACGCACGAGCGCCGAGCGCTCACCGATCTGCTGGCCCGAGCCTCGAGCAGCCTCTGAGCCCGAGACGGCCTCAGGACCCCTCCCGTGCAGTCCTCCCCGTGCAGCGCCAGCTCGAGCTGCTGCCGCGCCTCGGCGCGGGCGGCGGCCAGCCGCTCGGCGGCCTCCGCGGCCTCCAGCGCCCCGCGCGCTCGGCGGGCCTCGGCGGGCGGGGCTCGGCGGGCGGGGGCTCCCCCCTGGGAGGCCTCGAGCTTGCAGGCAGAGCTGACAGCAGGGTTACAGGGCAGTTTTTTAAATCACATGGAATGTTTCAACATATGGGATTTTGAGTTCATGATTAATTTGTAAACAAATGCGTGCATGAACTCATCGTTGTCTGTGATGCTAAATCCCTGCATGTTTAATACAGGATCCGCACGCGGAGAATGTATTAAAAACTGCCCTGTAGGTCGGGCATGTCCTCCTACAGGGGGGATTCTTGACGAAACATCCGCCGACCCCGTCGGCGAGTGGAAGACGTATATCCTGGTCTCGTCATCTCGCGTGGGTCGCCGTCGCCCACGAGCTCCTCACGTCGGCTCCAAGAGGGGTGGTCGGCTCCCCTCGGGGGATGGGAGCTGCCCACGACACCGCCACGTCGGCTCCAAGAGGGGGAGTGGTCAACTCTCGGGGGGACGCCAATCTAAGCAACGTCGTAGCTTACTCTCGAGAGGGATTTTGGACGACGAACCACATATACATATATATATATATGTATGTATATGTATATAAAAAATTCAAAATTAGTCAACCATACTCAACAAATCGTCTCCATACTATGTCTTGCCCATGTTTGAAGATTACAGGAGGAGGGACACGCCCGACTTAACAAAAGCGATGCGCGATAGCCTTACAAACACAATATAAAAAAAACAACTGCATGAACACAAGCTTTTGGCGCTCCGCGCGGATTTCTTGGATCTGCGCTGGACCCCCTTCCCTGGCGCGCTCCGCGCGCCAGGGCCGGAGGCGTCGCCGGGGGGCCCAGCGCGGATCCAAGAAATCCGCGCGGAGCGCCAAAAGTTTATGCTCATGGCGATTTTCTTCTTCGGTTGCGCTTACAACTGATAGGAATGTGCGATGAGCATACAAAGGCATTGGACGCCCATGCCGAAGCTTCAGCTTCTCGGGCGGGGCAGGCCATCGAGCGTGGTTGAGGATAGACCCAAGATAATCGAAGAGGCAAGGATGCAAGGGTGCCCTGAGGGGGTCGCTCATCCTTACTATCGGTTTCGACTGTACTGTGAAGGCGTTGGATAAGGAAGCGTTGGATCTGGGAGCTGGTGAACTCCAATCGTGGATTGGCCATGGGGTCACTGCGGCCCTCGTTAGATGGGGCATCCTCCAGGGTAAGAAGCCTCCTGGGGGACCTTCCTGCACGAGCGCCTCCACGATATTCCACAGTGTCCCTCTCCCTGACGGCACGTGGGACCGTTGCCCCTCCCCAAGCCTTTGGGTGACCCAAACGGGGGTGCAGCTGAAAGGGGGTGGTGCAGCAGATGTTGGGCAATCGTATCGCACATCGGAGAATCGTGTTGCATTGTATTGCAAGCAGTGCCTTGCGCGCGAAAACCCAGCGACACCTTGTGCGCCCCAGAAGGTCCCGCACGCCCCGAATGCACTGCAACCCCACAAACCAATTGCACCAAACCTATGGCACCACCCCCCCTTGTCGCTGGACCCCCTTTTCGGTCAACCCGAAAACACTCCCTGGGCAACCCGGTCCAGTCGGCTTGGAAGGAGATGCCGGGGGGCGGGGGGGCAACCGTGCCGGCGCAGCCGGGGGCCCGGGCCGCCCCAGACCTGCTCCCGAACGAACTCCGACGGCTTCGCCGTGGCGTCCGCATCCTGCAGGGTGCCTCGCCATGCTCTCCGCGGGGCCCCAGAGGTGGCCCCAAGGAAGTCCCAGCATGGTCTCGTGGTTCCTAACACCTCTGGAAGTCTCGAAGACGTCTGTCAAAAACTCCAGAGGGCGACCCTGACGAGGGCCGCGACAAGCAAGAACCATCCCACTCCCTGAGGACAACACAACTGGCGTTCGTCTCCTATTGCTTCTCTGGGCGTCCGAGACTGCCTCAGAGGCCTTCGAGATCGACCCAAGACGGGCCAAGAGGCCTCCAAGAGGGCTCCGGGACGGCCCCAGGCGACCAAGGGACGGCCCATGAGGCGCCCAAGACAGCCCAAGACGAGAGGCGAGAGGGTCCTCGCAGGCGAAGAAGAATAGTTCTTCATGCTCTCGGGGCCCTGGATGCGTGTCTTCTGGGCGTCAGTGTCGCAGGGTCGACGATGGACGATTGAAGATCGATGGGAGACAACGAGAGCACGATCGTCGCTACAGCCAGTATGAGACACATAGCAACACATTAACCGACTTCTGGTGATCAAGTCTGATCTCGGCATCTACGGCCCCCAGTGGGTCGGCGGTGTGGTGAAATCCAGTGGCTCTTAGGCATGCGCTCTCAGAGGATGAGGGCATCCTTACGAGCGGCATCGAAAGAACAAGGTGTTGATCGTAAGGGTGAGGATGTGTTTCAGGCTGGTAGCTATTAGCCCTCAGATTCCCTCGCGTCTCCCAGCAACAACCGCGACTGTAAATATTCGGCCGTTTTCAGCCTCGGAGAGCCCTCACCCAGATTATCCGCGACCAAACAGATTCGGTAATGGATTTCGGGCGCGACGGATTTCGGTCGCGACCGGAGGGGGAAGAGACGGCGCGTTGGGGTCCGAACGATGGTTTCGAAGAGGTCGACAGATCGCTCGTTACTGGGACTCGCGACCAGATGCCGCATTGCGGTCGTGACCAATTCGTCCAGAGCGTTACCAGAAATTGTCAGTAATGGATGATCCAAATTTTGGCCTCATGGGAGCCCTCACCGGGCCCCAGGCTCGGCTACACGCAACAGTAACCCTGGGCAAGGAATGACCTTTGGTGCGCGGCTTCGTGGGGGCCGCAGGGGGCTCAAACACAAGCGCGCAAGAAGCTATTGTCGCCTCGCATTCAGCGGTCGGGGGCCCCAAATGTGCCCGCACCAAGGGTCACACCGACGAAAGGCCACTCTTACACATCGCAAACGGGCACGCGTCACAAAAACGCCACGATGCTGAACATGGCGATGCTATCTACGATAGCCGCACTTGCGTTGCATCCAGATTTTTGTCATGCTTCTGCCATTGCTCGCTCCTGTGAACCTCGAGCCTCGAACGCCATACCCCAGGGCGCTGCCCCCGAGAGCCGGTCTCTCCGCGCCGAGCGCCCCACGTCCTCGCAGTCCACGCCCGCGGCCTCCGCGGCCCACAGCGCCTGGAGGGGCCGCGCCGGCGGGCAGGCCGCGTCCACGCCCCCGCCGCCTCCCCCCCCCCCCCGGACAGCAGCTGCGGTCGGGAACTCTTGCGGAGCGCGTCGCGGCGGCGGCCCCGGCGACACGCTGCACATACAGTCGGGGTTGACTGGAGAGGACACGCGAGAGGACACAAGACCCTTCCGAGGGCCATATTGCCACAGGAATGTGAGAAGGCATGGGTCGCGAAGCTCGGGACACAAGGATACCCTCGATTTGGCAGGGTCGACCTACTAATCAGTCTCGACTGTACCCTGCGAGCGGATAGCGTCTCGCCACGCTCTGCGGGGCGGAGGGCTGGGATGGCCCTGGTGCGTCTCTCCGAAGCGTGGTGGGCCAGGACTGGCAGAGCGACACGCTGAGCCGCCGTTGCTGACCGCAAACCCGGCCAGGCTGAGCTCGACCAGGCTGACCTCGGCCAGGCCGGCCTCAGCCAGGCTGAATTCGGCCCCGGCCGAGCTCAGCCTGGCCGAGCTCAGCCTGGCCCATAGTTCAGCTGGCCGATCGCGATCCTGGGGGCCTCTTGGGCCGCCCTGGGAGCCCTGAAGCTCGAACGCGCGAGGGATTCGAAACCCTTCCGAACCAGAGAGAAGCGATATCTGCCGACCCCTTGTGGGCCTCCAGGCGTGTGAGATCGTCCCCCCGCCGAGTATCGCCCGGCCGAGCCTCTCCCCTGTCGTCTCTGGAGCTGCTGCCCCCCCCTATCGTCTTGGCTGCGCCCACACGGGGGTGGCGCTGGGAGGGCCCGCTTCTGAGCAGAAGGCGGGAGCTTCTCAGAGAGCCGGGGGGGCTTCCTGGGAGCCACAGAGGCTCCAGAGAAGGCTTCTCAGAAACGGGGCGGGCGTCTCAGGCGGCCCCCCCATACCCGCTGAGAGGCCCCGCCGCCGTCTCAGAAACCGACCCCCCGCCACCGTGTTCTGATCTGCCGATCTGGTGCCCATTCCTAAGAGGCCTCCCAGATGGGGTGTGAGTGGACAGGGTCGGAGGATCGCGCCGCATCGCCGATGCAAGGGCGACGCCGGCGGTGCATCGGCGACGCCGGCATGGAAAAAGTTGGGTCCCACATCGAGCGAGCCGCATCGCCGATGCATCGGCGCTGCGGCGCGATCTTCCGGCCTCATCTGCTCCGACCTCCCGGGAGGAGGCCTCGACTTCCCCTCCCTCGCCTCTCCTCCCGGGAGGGGCGCCAACCGAGACAACCGCGGCCCTCTCCGCGGTGTCGTTCGTCCCATCTCCGGGCCTCCCGGAGGGGCTCCTCGTCGCCGCCACCGCCCCGAAGAGCGGGCCGGGGCTGGCCCCGGTGGATATCCAGGTACCAGCGCTGGACGGATTTGAGCGGGACAAGAGTCCCCGCTGCGGCTTGCGTGAGGGTGCAGCGTGTCCCGGAAGGCTTCTTCGAACTCTTCCCCCATAATCGCACGTCGTTCATTTCTGCTCGTGCCTATTTTCTAAATGTGCTCGTTTCCAGTTGTTCCTTGCCCCCTAGAGGCCAGGAAGAGGCCCAGGATAGAACAATTAGAAAGGAGAGGATCTTGGCCCCCCCAAGAATCAAAGAACTTCCGAAGAATTAGAGATGAACAATGTGTGGATGCCCGCCGCCTGGGAGCACGATGTCCTGGGGACCCCGGGAGCGCCGGGCATGAATGCGTATGGGCCCAGTGGGGCCGACGTGATCAACATAGCCGCCGCCTCCCGAGGTCGAGAATGCCAGCTCCCCAGGCGGCGAACACGCCTGAACCTCAGCCTGGGACCGATTGATCGGAGGGCTCAAACACTGCGGCACAAGCAGAAGCTTTCGGACCTTCGCGAAGGTTTCTTGGACAGCACTGTACACCCCCTGGCGGCGCCTCCTGCGCCGCCCCTGGCACGCTCCGCGCGCCGGGGATGGAAACACAACGCCGATCCAAGAAATCCGCGCGGGACACCCGCAATGTATTGGATTCATGGATGCTCGCATCGGGTGTTATCAATTCCTCGTGTTCGCTCCCTCCGGTTCCTGCACCTCACGTCGTGCATGTGTGCGACTCTTTGTCGTTACCTCCACCCGCCGTCACCTCTTGTTTCGGCGGCGAGCCCCGGGGGGGGAAGTGAGCCAGGGCGGGCCTTCGCAGAAGGAAAGGCAGTCCCCCGGCATTCTGAGAAGTCTTCAAAGCCTGCGCCGAAGACACTCACACTTCTCAGAAGGCCGGAGGGCTCCTGAGAGGCCCGGCCGCCTTCTGAGAAGGTTTCCCCACTCTGACTTCTCCCCCTCGCTCGCCGCCGATGCATGCAACTCTTCGTCGCTATCTCCACCCGCCCGCACCTCTCGCTGACTGCCTTCGTGTGGACTCCATCGCACAGCCAGCAGCACAACTCCTTCGCTGGCCGAAAAGGCCGTGCGACGGGCAGGCTGTAAGACGGCGCAGGCTTCAGAGACGGGCGGAGGGGGGCCGCCTTCTGCCGCCGCCGCCAGATCTCCGACGACGCGACAGAGTGAGGGGGCCGAACGGTCATTCATTGGGAGGGGGGAGGAGGAGGAGGAGGAGGAGGAGGAGGAGGAGGAGGAGGAGGAGGAGGAGGAGGAGGAGGAGGAGGAGGAGGAGGAGGAGGACGGGGAGGAGGAGGAGGAGGAGGAGGAGGAGGAGGAGGAGGAGGAGGAGGAGGAGGACGGGCTTCAGAGGGGGGCTGAGAGCGTGTGCAGCGGATATGCTGTGAAAGAGGCAAGGCACGAGGCTCTGTCCGTCGAGAGAAACGAAGCCTCAAGGATGTCCCTGCGGACGCGGCCGCAAGAGACCCTCGCAGGACGCCCGGCCCTGCAAGTCCGCGCGCGAGGCCCGCCCAGGGGAACCTGCGCGCCGAGTGCGGCACTTTCGAAAATACCCGCGGGAAGTCAATGCGCAGCGCGCGAGGCGAAGAGCCACTTTTTTTCGCTTCAACCCCAAAGTGTTATCCTGCAGGGACTGGGGCGGCGACAGCCTGCAGAAAATTCCCCGCCAGAGTTAGGCAGGGATACAAGGCCAACTGCAGGGAGACTGCAGCTGGAAAAGCAGCACGGACCGCCCGCCCTCGACTGCACAAGAGGACGGGCGGACATCAGCCAGGATGCTGGGCTGCGAGGTGTTGGGGCTAGGAGCCTGAACTCCAGTCCACAGCAACACCAAAAAAGACGAGAGACCGACGGGGCCAGCTGTCCCCGTGTCCCCGAGAAAAGAGACGCCTCTTCGAGAGCGCCGCGCTACTTCTGGAAGAGGTGCCCAATACCCGTGCCATACGCGCGCGCGCACACCCACGAAACGGCCGCACGACGCAGAAAGAGGGCCTAGGCGTTGGGGCCAGGAGCGACGCTACCTAGCCACAGCAAGCGCCAAATTCGAGCGACGGTCGGGATAGATCTATCCCCGTGCTCCGCTAGAAACGCACTCAGGATGTGCGCGCACCTTCCCCCTGAAAAGGGGTGCCTGACACACGTGCGAAACGACGCGCGCGCACACGAAGGTAAAAGCCTACACAAGGACGACGAGGCTCTATCCCAGGTGCTGGATGCGCCTGGACGACACTGCCTCGCCCCAGATGTAGAGCAAAGGCATAAAAGAGAAACTCAGCGGCCCAAGGCCGATACAAACAAAATAAACAAAGTCGACCACCCACACAAGGACGACGAGGTCCTCAGCCCCTGGTGCAAATAGCGCCAGGACGGCCGTTGACCTCGCCCCAGATGTGGGGTCAAGCACGGACGCGTGCCGAATGGACAGTCGCATCGGGCCGTGCTGGAAAGAATAAACCAATAAAGGCGAATGCCTGAAGATAATTACTAATCGGAACTGTCAGACTGATCCTGGCGCCTCCTCGCCAAGAAAGCGGGATGGTCCCGTCGCAGCTCTTGATGGGCATCTCGCTTTTGCAATGCTAAAAGAAGCTCCGAGGCCAAATCCTGCAGATGGGCCTCCTCCTCAGAATCAGTGTCCTGTGGGGGCCCCGAGGGAGCAGCGAGGTGCCTGTGGGGGCCTCGAGGCAAGCGGGATAAATCCGAGCTGAAGATCGGGCAGTCAACGCCTAAAGAAGGTCTTTTGGGGTGACGTCCCTTGGAGACCTCCGACCACACCCTTCTTCCAAAACGCGACGGGCGAGTCGGGCACTTAACCGGCAGGCCTCTAAATCTCCCGTGAGAAGAGTAGGATCTACATGAAATGCGCAGAATTAAAGTGGCCAAGTCAGAACATTCCAGACCTATGCAGGAGTGCCCCAGACTGCTCATATGTTGAAGGGGCAGCTTCCTCGTGTCTGGGCAGTCCTCCAAAGGGGGCTTACGAGGCCAGGGGCAGCGACGCACTTTGAGGCAAGTCAAGCACTTCCAAAAAGTTCCAAAGTGTCGCCAGAAATGCAGCCCTCTGCCAGTTCTCACTGGCTTCGGCGGGCGGACGTACTCTACTTCTCCGTACTCACGCAGGGGAGCACAATGGGGAAGAAGGTGCATCGCCAGAGTACAATAAGCTCTAGCAGATTTGATGTCGGTGGTGAGAGATTCCTCTAGCTTCAAATCTGCTGGGTGTCTCGCGAGAGCGGCCTTGGCCAGGGCATCCGCCTGGTCATTCCCTTCCCCCCAGAAACGAAGCTGAGGGGAGATCGAAGCGTCGTCTACCGATTGGTGGGATTTAACATGCGAAACCAGCGAAACATGTTTAATTCCTGGCTCAGCTCTAGCTTGTAACAAGTGGCCTGAATAAACGCCTCTGTCACTGAATTGCCTGGAACGGTCGGCCCCAAAAAGTTTAACAACGCTCTCGCAGTCGGAAACAATCGACGAGGGACCCGAAATGAATTGGACCCCCGCCAAAAAGGTACAAAACTCTCCTGCCTGGGGCGTCTGAGGGAGATGAGCCCAGACGGGCCCCGAGGCTGTGGCAAGCAGCTCCTGGTCGGGACTGTACAGGGCGACTCCCCAGGAGGCTCTGGGCAGTTCTTTAGTGACCCTTCTTGAACAGGAGCCATCTACGAAAAACACACCTTCAAACGATTCTTGCTGGGGGGGGGGGTCGAATGCCAGGCGAGGCCAAGCGCATCGTCGTCCATGTGTCGAGGGGGAGGGTGCAGATCGCCAGGGTGAGGGAGGACTCCATGGGCAACCACAAACAACTTGTCCGAAGAGGCAACGTAATCGAATAGGAAATCCAGGAGTTCCTGGCCAACCAACTCGGAACGAAGAGCTTGCAACTTCGGACACATCCACAGGCGGTGGAAAATCGAGTCGGTGGACGCGCCGCAGAGCTCGCACTCTGCAGGAAACTGGTGGCCGCAGCCACGGGCCTTCATTCGAGTCCAAATGCCGTCGCACGCACAACTCCTCAGAGCCCCTTCCTGAAGAGCAGTATACTTTGAGGAGGGCAAAAAAGAGGAGACCACATCGTCGCAGAGGCGGCCGTGCCCGAAACAGTACTTGTGGGCCAGGTAGCGCTCGAGTCTCCTAAGGACCGCAGCTCGAAGGTGTTTCCTAAGGAGGGCGGGGGAAGTGAACGAAAGCTCGCGAGTGTTCCCGAGATCATCCACCAGCCTGTTAAACTCAGGCATCTCCCAACCGAGGCCCACAAGAGTCATGTGCATCCCCGACAGAGGGGGCCCTAACCCCTCTCCACGTGCGCGGGGGGGGGGCGAGCCCAGACGCTGCCCCACCACTCACGCAGCAAGGGGATCGGGGACGCGGCAGCGTGGAGACGACTAGAGGAGGCCCAGAACTCACGATGCCACCTGCTGATGACGGAGGCTTGCACTTGCCAGGTGGGGCCGCTTCCCAGGAGCATCA
The DNA here is from genome assembly GCA_963575745.1 of Prorocentrum cordatum. Taxonomy (NCBI): domain Eukaryota; class Dinophyceae; order Prorocentrales; family Prorocentraceae; genus Prorocentrum; species Prorocentrum cordatum. The sequence goes on from CAUYUJ010016962.1 coordinate 211,264, forward strand.
GAGCCGAAAGCGATCTACCACTACAGGAGGGCTTAATGAGGCGGGCCAGGCTGCGCCTGAGCTCCAGGACCTCCGAGGGGGAGAGCCCATAACACTCGGACCCGTACGTGGCAACATGCAGAGGCCCCGCGACCCAAAGACGACGGAGGCGCTGTCTGCTCAAAACACGACCGAACTTGCCAAGCCGTCGGCTTCTCGCTTTACCCTCGGCCAGTCTACGCTTAGTTCTGGCGTTTTTCCCCTGGAGGCGGATGGAGGTCCCCTGGGTATCGTCCACTCCTAAGTTCACTCCTGAATTAACCAAGGGTCCTGAAAGTTCAATCCCAAGAGAGTCCTGGATATCCAAGCCGACGGCCTTGGAGCTGCAGATAAGGGTGGCCTTGTCGGCCGAGAGAGTGGCCCCGATCTCAGCGGTGGCACTCCTAAGGGCTCGGGCTCCTTCAACAACTCCTGAAACAATTTCTTGGTGGGTGCCCACCGCATCAATACTACTATTGTCGATGCACAGCTTGACGTCCACATGCGGGCTCCAGGCGATCTTATCCAAAGGGCCCGAACTGTTAATACGTATCATAGTGGTTGCCAGACTGCAGCCTGCGACAACCCCAAACTGAACGAAAACGGCTTCGGAGATCATCGCCTGGAGACACACATGCCTGGCCGACGCGTAGGCCGCGATGGCAACTCTGCTGACCGCCAACGGGAATTCATGCTGGCGACACCTCTGCTGCAACTGACCGAGGGGAAAGGTTTCGTAATACTTGACAAAATCCCAAAGCATATTCGCAGAAGTATGGTCTCTGGCAACTTCGCCCTCGGCTCGAAGAAGCTGACGCCACACGGTACCCCCAGCACCCGTGAAACTACCCGCGGCAAAATAAGGGCGAGCGTTTCGCTTCTCCCAGTCGTTGGCAACGGGCCTTCTGGCCTTTGCCCAAACTCGATATGGGGCAGAAACCACGCCAATCGGACGGACCCCCACGGGGACCTTGGGGATGAGATGCATCAAAATGACCGCAATCTGGGCGGGAAGAAGCCCCGGGGTTTCCATAACCTGAAAAATGGACAGCAGGGCGCTCAAACCCTGATCAGACAACCACCCTATGTGTCTGATGTGGAAACCGTCCGAAGCCACCGCCGAGCGTTCTTTGCGCCGAAGACGCAGATTTCGAACCGCACCCAGCTCGAGCGGCGGCAAGGGAGGGGCGGGGGTGAAGACCTCAGGGGTAGGGGTGGAGGACGGAGTAGCTCTCCACAACCCTTTGTACCTGGAGGCTTCGAAATGCAAAATACTCAAGGGATCACTCGCCACCTTGCCGTCGCAAGAGAGCACGGTGGTGGGGTGCCGGGGGGGGGGGGGGGGGCCTTTTAAGCCAGGTGGGCATTCCGCCCTCCTTGGTCAATCCCTTTCAAAAGCCAAGCCTTCCATCCCTGCGAGGCTTCCAGCCGAGTCCTCTATAGGACCGAATCCAGGGCCTCGCGGGCGGTGGACCGACAAACATTGATGCCGCATTCTAATCCTTTCCGAAGAGCGTCGATCGTGTCAGCGGAGCGGTGACACCAGTTCAGAAACTCACGGAAGAGATGCTCATAGCCTCCCGCGTGCTTGCTGGCAGCCAGGGGGATAAAGAAACCATGGGATATGGCGTCCGAGAGGCCGTCCTGAACAGGGCGCTGAATGGCAGACTCAAGCATGCCCGTGGCCTTCCGAAGCCATCGGATGGACAAAAGCTCTGGGTGTCTGGAAGGTTTCGCGTCTTTCAACACGACCGAGGACCAAACCAAAGACGGTGGGCCCCACGGGAACCAAGAACCTCCAGCTCAACTCCCGCCGCTTCCGCAATCTCCTTTTCCGCCAGATCCGTCCAGAGTTGGTAGGGCGAGGTGAGGAGAGATTGGGCGGCGAGGCCGTCGCCGCGCTGAGCCGCCTCAAGTGCCTCCGCGATCCGCGCCTGAGTAGCTTGATCGCCAGGGGCTTCACGCAGAGGGCCGATCAACCGAACCGCGGGGAACCGAGCGGGTCGCTTCAAATTGAGGGCTCTCAATTTGCCACACTGCGGGAAGAGGGTGAGCCTGACGGGCCAATGGGGCGAGAGATCCCCATCGGAAATGCGATCCAAGGCCTGAGTGGCGGAACTTAGCCCAGGACTGGCGATAAAGTAATCGTTCATCCCCATCCCTCCCGCGGTGAGGCAAGTGCCCGAACAACCTGGAAACATAATGGTGCCCCCACTCTGATTGTGGAAACTCTGCTCGTGTAAATCCGACGGGGGGTTGTTGAAATCTCCGCCGATGAGCCACGGCAAGCACGAACTTGAAGCAGCCATCCCCGCGTCGGACAGAAGATGCTGATTCTTGGAGTCACAACCGCTGCCGTCATAAAGATAGACCGATGTAACACAGAATTCGTTGCCACCTGGGCTGCCCACGATGCCCGAGATCATCCTAGAGTCTTGGGTCCCTTGAACTGGATTGAGGTGGGGGCCCAGGAAGTCCCTCACGAAGCTCGTCACTCCGCCAGTACTCCCAGAACCTTCCCCAGGGGCCGCAGGGCCCCATATACCTCGCCAACCTTGCCGAGTCGACCAGGCACTAGCTTTTTGGATCCCCTCCCCAGCCAGAATGCGGTGCTCTTGCATAAGCACAACATGAGCCGAAGTACACGCAATGTACTTCTGACCAGTCCCCCACCCCGAAACGTTGGCCGTTTCAAAACTCAGGGCAAAAAGAGGAGGACTGATCCTGGCGAGAAGGAGGAGGAGGACCCAAAGGAGAGGAGGAGGTGCTCGAGCCCTGGACCTGGGTGTCTAACCGAGACGACCCCAGGAGATCCTGAACCAAGATCCTAGTCCAGGTGAGCTTAGACCCTAGGCCGAAGTACGTGAAACCCGGGAACAAAAGCCTCCCCCCCACGGGCGCCTGCGGGCCGTTAGGCGCTCGCGGCACCTTCGGGGGGGGGGGGGGTTGTTCTTGATGATGGCTGCTGCTGCCTCACGAGGCTCAAGGCTCAAGGCTCAAGGCTCAAGGCTCAAGGCTCAAGGAGGGTTGTTCTTGATGATGGCTCAAGGCTCAAGGCTCAAGGAGGGTGGATTATGCATGTGGCGGCGCTCGCGGCGGCGGCTCGCGGCCGCTCGCGCTCCGCGCGCCCCGGCCGCGATGGAGGGGCCGGCCGCGCTGGAGCAGAGGCGCCCGAGATGTTGGAGGCGCGGGCGCCACCGCAGGGCCCAGCTCCCGGCGGGAGCACGCAGAGCAAGATGCTGATGTGGAGCTCGACACCCGGGCTCGAGGGGGCCTCGGAGAGGGAGCTCGACGTCGGGTCGTCGCAGGAGGACCTCCTCGGCGGCATGCGAGGCACGCGGAGGCCCCGGGCCGCTCTCCCCGCGGCGCCGCTGGGCGGCCCCGCCGCGGCCGCGCTCCTGGCTTGCCTCTTCGCGCTCGGCGCCGGCGCCGGCCCGCTGGCCGGCCGGCGGCCCGCCCCGCGGGGGGCCCGCGGCGGCTGCGTGAGCCTAGCGCTCGTGGGACAGGCGTTCGTCCACCTCTCCGCGGAGGATGCCGGCATGACGGTCGAGGACCACATGCTCGTTCGGGAGCGAGGGACCGCGCTCGAGGATCTCCACAGGATCGAGCGGGTCTATGCCGAGACCGGCACCCTGCAGCTGTACAGCGGCCTCCAGTTCTCGCACCCGGAGGGCGCGACGGTGGCCTCGCTGCCGCCCACGGACGACATCTTGGCGGAGCACGACGCCATGGAGGCGGCCCAGTTCGCGCGCTTCACGAGGCCCGTGAAGTCTGCCGAGCCGGCGGGCAGCACCGTTCTCGCGATGGAAGAGGGCTGTGGCGATTTCGACATGGGCGACAAGATCGAGCTGTCCAGCGAAGAGGGGCACTACGAGATGAACATGATCACCAGCATCACTGCGAGTGCTGCCGATGGTGACTGCGAGTTCCACCTGGCCTACCCCCTGCGCTGCGAGCACAGCGCCACCTCCGCTGTATCCAAGATGGTCCCCAAGGACGCGCTTCTACTCCACACGCCGGCGCCGACGCCGGTTCCGCCGCCGACGCCGAAGGCGCCGGCCGCGTCGATCGTCGTCAGCAACGTCGGCTTCGGCGGGCTCGGCTCGCCCGACTCCGAGCGGCTGCAGAGCGCGTGCCGGGAGAAGATCGCCGCAGCGGCGGGCGTTGACGCCGCGGAGGTGTCTGTCGTCCTCGCGCAGGGCTCCGTGCTCGTGGACGTGTTCAGCAGTGAGCTCGACAGCAACTACACGGTGAAGGTCGACTACCGGTGCGACGCCCCCTGCCCGACTGAGGCCAAGTTTTTGCACGAGAGCTCCTTTTCCTCTCCCTGTATGTTCCTCTTCCCGTCCTCCTGCCCCCCTCCTCCAATCCCGAATTCGGTGAGCTCGGACGCGGTCGTGGTAATGGCACGGCGCCCTCGAGCCTCACAGATGCAGCACCACTCTCTGCCTTCAGCCCCCTCGCCCCCCGAATGCGCTGAGCAGACTCTCCGCTCCCCTTGCTCTCCGCGCCACTCGTCTAGCTGCTTGCCTGCTTGCCTGCTCCCCCGCCGACCCCCACGACCCAAGACACCTGTGCGTCCTCGGCCGCCAGACGACCGACACCCTCACGACGCCGACGCCCGTGCCCGACCAACGCCCTACCCCATCCTGGCGCTTTACTCGACGCCCAATCCCAGCCCGACGCCTCACCCGACGCCCTGCCCTATCACGACGCCATACCCGACGCCCCACCCGAGCACGACACCCTTCCCGACGACACATCCCAGCCCGTCGCCCCACCCTAGCCCGACGCCCTGCCATAACACGACGCCATACACGATGCCCCACCCAAGCACGGCGCTCTTTTCGACGACACATCCCAGCCCGACGCCCTACCCCAGCCAGATGCCCTACCCGACGCCGCTTCCCAGCCCGCCGCCGTACCCGACGCCCTGGTCCAGCGCGTCGCCGCACCCAACGCCCCACCCCAGCCCGACGCCCTACCCGACACCCAGCCCCAGCACGACGCCCTACTCGACGATGCACCACAGCACGACGCCCTACATGGCGCCTCGCCCCAGCCCGACGCCCTCCCCCATCCCGCCGCCGATGGCCTACCTCTTCGACGGGGCCCTGGTGCAGGAGGGCAACGCCGTTCCCCAACCCGTCGCTCTATCCGACGCTCCACCCCAGCCCGACGCCCGACGTGACGCCTCGACCCAGCATGACGCCGACGGAGTTGAGCACCACGCCGCTGATCAGCAGCGCCGAAACGAGCTGTACCACCTCGTCCACCACGACTGGGCCAACCCCTACTCGCTGCGCTGCCACCTGGACGCCTCGCCCGCCTGCGCGGCCGCCGCGCCGTGGACAGCTCCGGGGACGCAGGGAATGCTGAAAGCGGACAGGGCGCCGGTTGAACCCCCCCCTCCCAGGAGCCAAGCTGCTTCTCGCGAGAGCTTTCCGGGGGGCGCCAGGTGCGTGCTTGCGAGGGCTCTGGGGAGCGAGGCCATTCACCTCGTCGAGGCCGACGCGTTTGGGTGGCGGCATTGCCCTGCCGTGCCCCTCCCCACTCACTTCTCCTGGCTGCCTTGCCCTCCCTGCCCTTCCTCTCCTCCCCTGCCTCCCCATCGTCCGTCCCCGCGCCAGCATGACTGGTTCGTGGGGTGCGGTAAAGTGGTCGATTTGTCTTCCTTTAGGGCCGCCCTGCCTGAGGAACCCGCCAGCCCCTCGCTGGCGCTTCGCGCCGTGCCGCTGCTGCACGCGGAGGGCTCCTGGCTCCAGTTCGACCTGCCTGGGGACCGTGTCGGCAGCACTGATGCGTCGGGCACCCCCCAAACTGACCGTCGAGAGGCCCCGCGAGGGCTTTGCCGCTGGGGGGGCCCCCGCCGTCTCGCCCAGCCACCGGCCTCCCCAGGGGGACACGGGACCCGGGTTCAGACCTGCCCCAACATTTTGTCCATTGCCTCTCTCCTGCCCCTCCTCTGCACCACCTTCCCCTCCCCCTGTTGTGATGTATCCGGAGGTTCCCTGCCCAAGGACTGTGCTCCGGCCCCGTCCACCAGGACCGGCGCCTCGAGCGGCTTCAACCTGTTCGCGCCCGCCATCCCTCGCCTCGGCGCGCGCGCTGTGGCTTCTGCGCCTGGCCCGGCGGCGGCGCGCACCTCGCCGGCGGAGTTGTACTTCCACTCCCACCTCCGCAGCTGCGCCGCGAGCGCCTCCGGAGCTACCAGCACAGCGTCTAGCCCCCTTGGCGACGGCATGCCCCAGGCCAGGTGGCCGCAGGCGCCAGCAGCGGTCGCGGCCCCGATCAACAGGATCCTCCGCATGGTGTGGCCGGCGATGTCGACCACGCTGGACGCTGCGCACTTTTGCGCGCGCCCCCTGCCAGGCCTGCTCATCGACGCTATGAGCTGGGCCCCCCCAGCGTTAGCCAGCGCATGCTTGGCCGAGTACGTTCGCGCCGTTCTGGGGCAGGCGATCCCCAGCGCGATCCACCCGGTCTTGATGATGGCGGCCTCCTGCGCGACTTCGGCGCCCTTGAAATTCCTCGCGTTTGGGGCGGCTCTGCACGGAGGTCCTCTTCAGCGTGCCCTTTCTGGAGTTTGTGGTGCCGCTTTAGTCGGAGATGTTCATTTCTCGCAGCCGATCTGCACGTCCATCACGGTCATGGCCACCATTGCGCTGAGCCCGGGGTGGCACTCCACATGCTTTTCGTCGCCAATGGCGTGGGCAGGGCATGCCGCTCTGCTTATCCGTTCCGTGCTGTCGCCCGCATTCCCCGCGGGCTCTGACTCGGACGTGTGCCGCATGTGTCTCGTCGAACGCACGCGCTGCATCTGCCGCCGCGGAGGGGGAGGAGATCATCGGCCACGGCCTCCTTCGGGTGGCGCTCTGGACAGCAGGGCCCGCAGCCGTTCCCCTCCACCGGAGGCGGCGCCGCAGCAGCCAGCAGCATCAGCGGGCTTCCCTTCATCCAGGCCAACGGCGGAGGCATCTCAGCCTGCTCGTCACGAGGTTGGCGTCCGCAACACTTTTCTCGAGATTGCACCCGTTGGGGAGTCGCCCGGGCGCCGACTTCGGCGGAACCGCACCGAGGGGGATGATCCTGACCCAGTCCCCCGCCTTGGCTTGAGGATGGGAGAACTGAACATCGACCCCGAGCGGGACATGAATGTCGATGCCGGCGTCCCCCTGCCAGAGATCCGCCGCGCGGCCGCCGCGAGCTCCGCTGCTGCGACCCCGCCGCCGGCCGCGGCCGCCGTTGCCCCTGTCCCGCCGCCCGCGGCTGCTCCACCGGCGGTGCACGGTCTGCCTGCCGCCGCCGCGGCTCCCGCCGATCAGCCCCTGGCTGCCCCGCCAGCGGCCGCAGCTCCAGACTCGCAGGTTCCGCCGCCGCCCGCCCCTGCAGACGACGCCGCGGCCCCTCCACAACGGCGTGCCCGGCGCGCGCGGGTCGGCTGTCCTGTCCCGGGCTGCCCCCGCGCGGACCTTGCCTCCAGCGCTGGTTGGGCAGACCACGGGGCCATGCGCCCGCATCTTAATGAGCATGCGGCCGGCAGATTTCCGGGCCTGCCGCCGGTGCCACAAGCATATTTGGACGAACACAGCTTGTCACAATGCTCGGTTTGCCAGCGGCACCTCCACTCGCGCTACGGGCGCGTGCGTCCGCGGTGCCGCCCCGCTGCGCGAGCTGCTGCTGCCGAGGCCGCGCCGGCGGCTGACGACGGCGCCCCCCGGCCGCGCGGCTTGCCCACCTGGCAAGAGGTCTTTTCCCGACGAGCCAGCACAAAGCACTACGTGCCCAAGGGGGCGCGGGTCCTGTGGGCCCGCTGCCTGGCGCAGGCGGCGGCGCTCGCCGTGCACCGAAATACGGAGGAGGCGCGGCTCCAGTTTGTCATGCTGCCCAAGTGTGTCCTCCGCCCGCACACGCGCGGGGGCCGCGGCAGCAGGAGCGCGGCGGAAGCTCTGGCCAAGAACCTCTGCCAGCGCTGGCTGGAGGGAGAGCGCGCTTCGCTCTGGGCGGAGACCGCGGACAGGCGAGCCACTGCAAAACCCTCCCGAGCGGCTCAGAGAGCGCAGCGCTGCCTGGAACTCTCGGCGGACGCGCAGTACTCCAAGGGCTGCTCGGCGCTCACCAGCGAGCCCCCGGCGGAGGTCACCGCGGCTGTGCTGGAGCAGATGCGTCAGAAGCACCCAAGCAGCCAGCGACCCGTGGACGCCGCCAGCCTCCCCGCGGTCAACGCGGCGGCGGTGCCGCAGCTAGACACCGCCTCGCTCGAGCGCGAGGTGCGGGCCTTCCCTCGGGGCTCCGCTCCGGGCCCCTCCGGCTTGCGGCCGCAACACCTCAAGGACGCGCTGCAGACGGCGGCCCACCGCGACGAGGTGCTGCAGCAGCTGCTCGGCCTCACCAACCTCCTCGCGAAGGGTCAAGCCCCCCCCGGCGTGGCGGACTACCTGGCTGGCGCCTCGCTGGTGGCCCTACCCAAGAAGGACGGCGGCCTTCGACCGGTGGCCGTGGGGGAGACCGTGCGGCGCCTGGTGGCGAATTGCCTTTGCAGCCAAGTCTCTGACGCCGCCCGAGACCGCCTCGCCCCCCTGCAGGTAGGCGTCGCCCTCCCGGGCGGCTGCGAGGCCGCGGTTCACGTGTCCCGACAGTGGTTCGCGCGCCACGCTGGCAGCAGGCAGAAGGTGTTCGTTAAGCTTGACTTAAGCAACGCTTTCAACACCCTCGACCGCCAAGCCCTCCTGCAAGCGGTGCACGAGGAGCTGCCCGCTCTTGCGCCCTGGGCTTCCTGGTGCTACCGGGCCCCCTCCCTGCTCTGGCTCGGCCGGCACTCGATCCGCTCGGAATGCGGCGTGCAGCAGGGGGACCCACTGGGGCCGCTGCTCTTCTCCCTAGCGCTGCAGCGCGCTGCCGAGAGGGCTCTCCGCCAGCCCGCCCCCGCGGCCGCGGGCGCCCTGGACCTGACTTTCTTTTTCCTCGACGACGGCACCCTTGCGGGCGACTGGCAGGCCGTGGCGCGCCTGCTCCACCTGCTGGTGGGAGAGCTGGCGACCGTGGGACTCCGCCTGAGCACGGGGCCCGGGAAATGCGAAGTGGTCCCCACTGGCGGTAACGACAGCGAGGTGGATTTGCAGGCCTTCCCCCCGGGCTTCCGCCTGCGCGCGGACGGCTGCTTCGAGCTCCTGGGCGCGCCAGTCGGCAGCGACGCCTTCTGCCTCGAGCACACCCGGCAGCGAGTCGACAAGGCCACCGAGCTCCTTGACGCACTCGGCGCCCTCGAGCACGCTCAGGTTGCGCTCCACCTGCTACGGCAGTGCGCCGGCTTCTGCAGACTCAGCTACTCGGCGCGGGTTGTCCCGCCCAATGTGCACACGGAAGCGCTGGTCAAGCTGGACAACGCAGTGCGCGCCAGCCTCGAGCAGCTGAGCAGCAGCTCCCCCACGGACGACTCCTGGGCACAGGCGCAGCTCGCCCTCAAGGCAGGCGGCCTGGGGCTGCGCTCGGCGGAGCGCCACGCGCCCGCCGCCTACTTGGCTTCCCGCGCGGCCTGCTCTGCGCTCTGCCAGCAGCTCTGGGCGGGCTACTCCGACGACGACACCGGCGCCGACGGCGCCCTGGGCGCTGCCGCGGCGGCCTACAACGCCCGGTTAACACTGGCAGATCGGATCGCTTTCGACGCCAGCCAGCACGGCAACCAGCGGGGGCTCTCTGACCGGCTGGACCAGGCCGCCAAGGCCGAACTCTGGGAACGCGCTTGCCCCGCCACCAGGGCCCACCTCTCGCTGGTCAGTGCCCCTGGCGCCAGCGGCTGGCTGCAGGCGCGGCCCTGTGCTGAGGTTGGCACGGAGTTCCCGCGCGGCTTGATGCAGATTGCTCTGCAGAGGCGCTTGCGGGTGCAGCTGGCGGACGCAGAGACCTTCTGCCCGGCTTGCGACGGCATCCTCGACGTCTACGGCGACCACGCGCTGGTCTGTCCTTGCCGAGGGGACCGAGTCAAGCGGCACAACGCCTTACGAGACCAGGCTTTCTTCGCCGCGCAAGCCGCGGGGTTCCCAGGCTCCGAGCTCGAACGGCCTGGCCTTCTGCAGCCTCGCGCGAGCGGCGAGGGCCCGCCTGGGACGGAAGAGAACGGCGGCGAGCTCGACGACGGCGGCCGACGCCCGGCGGATGTGTATATTCCCCGTTGGCGTAACGGCGCCCCGGCCGCCCTTGACTTCGCGGTCACCTCGGGGCTGCGGGGCGACCTGCTCGCCGCCTCGGCTGCCGCGCCTGGCGCCGCGGCCGAGCGCTACGAGGAGCAAAAACGCCTCTTCCTCAACACCGAGCGCAGCTGCGCCGCCGCTGGGATCACCTTCATTCCCATGGTGGTCGAGGCGCACGGCGGCGGCTGGGGCAAGGAGGCGCGACGCGCCCTGGCCGTCCTGGCCAAGCGCGCGGCAGACGCCACGGGGGACGACCCCTCGCAGGTGGCGGCGGAGCACGCCCAGCGACTCTCGCATCTCCTCCAAAGGGAGAACGCGCGGGCCGTGCTCCGCAGGCTACAGGCGCCAGTCGGGGCGCCCGCGGCCAGGTTTGCGGCGGCCACGGCGGCCAACGCGGCCGACGCCGCCTGAGCCGCCGGCCCACTCCCCCTCCCCTGACTACGACCACCGCCCCCGGCCCGCCCCAACGACCGCGACCGCCCCCGACGCCCTGCCCTGACTTGACCACGACCGCCCCGACGACTGCGACCGCCACCGACGACCACGACAGGCCCCCGACGCCCTGCCCTGACCACGACCGCCCCGACGACCACGACCCTCCCCGACGACCACGACCGCCCCCGACGACCAACGCCCCCGACGCCCTGCACTGACCACGACCGCCCCCTCCCCCGTCCACGACGACGACCTCCTCCGTCCGCCCCCTCGTTCCTGCTTGCTCTGCGCTGCCTCTGCCGCTCCCCTCCCTCCTCAAGTCCTGTTCGGCGTTTGTTCGCAATGCTTTTTCTTCTTGCCCCTCCTCCTCCTCCTCCTCCTCCTCCTCCTCCTTTTCCTGCTCCTGCGGCCGGAGGCCCGGCGTCTGAAGGCGTCTCTAGGGCTTGGTCTGCAGCGACCGTGCGCGGGTTAAGGTCGGGCCGACTCTTTGCCCGCGACCGACGATCGCAGATCCGTGGGTGGCTTTTGCAGCAAAGGTGGAAAGAAGACAGAACGCTGCCTCACGAGTGGCACGGCGGGCTGCCGCCTCCGCGTCGGCAGGGGGGCCTGGCTGGGCCGTGGTTCCACCGCTGGACCCAGCGCCGCTCTCAGGAGCAGGAGGTTCGCCGCGCCCACCTGCTTCCGCAGCGCCTCCCTCACCTCCAGGGAGAACAACTGGGTCCTCTGACCCGCCCGCTCGACGCTTCTTCTGAAGACGATTGATGAGCTCCGAACGTTCTGACTTGAAGGCCTTGACCTTGTCCGACGCTTCGCCGAAGAGATCGGCAACCGCAGCTCGGATCTCTGACTGAAGGTGCTCCAAACGCTGCTTGGCCTCCTTCTGGGTGACCTTGTCAACTTCATACTCGCCGGAAAGATCTCCAGCCAGCGAGCCCAAAGAGATCGGTAACTCCGTGACGGCGCCAGAAATGATATCATCGATGCTGATGACCGAGGGTGGTGGGGCAGATCCACCCGTCTTTTCGTTGAGAATGCGAACCAATCTTGTATGCTCCGTCTCCGCGGCGCCCAGCTCACCAGTGACCTTCTGAACCCAGTCGTGCTGAGACTGGAGCTGCTCTTGAAGGCGCTGATGGTGGGAAACCGCTTTGGAAAGCTTTGCCTCCAAACTGCGCACCGAATTGAAGGCGTTGGAGACCTGCTGCTGGAATGTACGCTCCTGGGCGGCGCTGGCCGCCTGAGCCTTCCTTTGCTCCAACAGCCGTTGGTGGCCCCTGGCGCCGTCGCCGTCGCCGATCTTGTTGAGTGCCTCGATGGTCTGCTGGATGTCGCCGAGAGACACATTGGCGGCGAGCTTGGGCAGCAGCGTCGGGGAGTTGGAAGACATGAACTGCGGCCCTGGACGAACTGGCAGCGATCCGCCAGGAGGAGGAGGCACAGCACCAGGAGGGCCACCAGACGATGGCGCCGGCGGTGGGGGAATGTAGCCTTTCCACCCAGCTCCCCCCCAGCCGCCGCTCCAGTCGTGGCCACTCCCGCCGCGCTCCGTCTGCTGGCTCCAGTGGCGGTGGTGGTCCGAGAAAGAGCCTGGAGCGCCCCAAGCCCATTGACCTCGAGGAGCCTGGCCACCGTCCGAGGGCGCAACATCGTGCCGAGGGCCATGACAATGCTTGCAATGAGGCCAGCGCCCCAAGTTTCGCTTGCAACCACAACTCTGGCAAGTCCAGCGCGGAAGAAGGTCCTTGCTGGGGGCCATGGGACGTAGCCTTTGGAAGTGATCTTACCCTCGTTAACCGCCGAAAGGCGGCTTTCAAGCTAGCACAATAAATGGTACAGCCAGGGCAAGTGGCCGAAATCTCCTGAAAAGAGTTCAAGCCAAACAGCTTGAGGCGAGGCGAAGAGCCACGATGAACCAGGACGAACAGCATACAACCTAATGTGCGTCCGCACTGTAATGATCGGGGGCGTCGAAAATGGAGGTGTACGAGAGATGGGGGGGGGCGCAAATCATGGCCCGAGGCGTGTGCGCGGCCCAAAAGGAACCAGGATAACATTGGAACAAGAAGAAGCACCGTGAAATCTGCAGAGAGAACACGACCCACGCCATGATATCCACCGCTTTCCTCCTCCTCCTGCTCCTCCTCCTCACCACTCCTCCCCCCCTTTGCTCCTTCTCCTCCTGCTCCTCCTCCTCATCATCATCACTCTCCCCCCCCTTGCTCCTCCTCATTCTTGTTTTCCTCCTCCTCCTCTCCTCCTTCCCTCCTCCTCCTCCTCCTCCTCCTCCTCTCCTCTCCTCCTCCTCCTCCTCCTCCTCTCCTCCCTCCTCCTCCTCCTCTCCTCCTCCTCCTCCTCCTCCTCCTCCTCCTCCTCCTCCTCCTCCTCCTCCTCCTCCTCCCCCCTCCACCGCTCGTCACATGTCCCGAGCCCCTAGCAGGGTCACCAGCTCGTCATTGTCGTTGTCGTTGTGGTCGTCGTCGTCGTGGTAATCGTCGTCGTCCTTCTTGGTCGGCGTCACTGGCCGTAAATCCTTCACACTAAGAAGAGGCGCTGTAACATCTGGGGAGATATCATGGCGCCCGCCATGATATCCATCCCCCTAGTCGTAGCCGCCCTCTTGGCCGCCCCCGACATTGAGGAGACTCGGCTCAGAGAGGCAGTCCAACAGCTGCCCCAAGGCGGCACGGAGGTATCTATAATTATCTAAAAGGGGAAGGGAACAACCCAGGCGCCTTGGCAACAGTCCGACAACAGACGCTCGCAGCGGTTGCAACCGCTGGCCTGGTGCAAACCGTTTGTCAGCAGCGAAGGCGGACGCCAACGCGTTCGCAAACACGACCGGCCGCGCAGGAACTACGGTTGAAGGATACCACTGTGCTCCAACAACGCCAGAATTAGAAAAAAACAGCATTGCCCATCCATCGCCCGGCCTTCACATTGGCAAGTATCATGTTCGAGATGCTGGATCAAATTTCTTGCTGGCCCCGTTTCTCTGGTAACGCAGGGGGGGGGGATGGGGCGTCACGCGAAGTGACTCCTCAACGCTTGTTGCAAAGTGTTTCCCCACCCGACAGGGTGGGACTCTTAGATGTGTTTCGCAAAAAGAAAAATGGTTTGGTGGCCACTGGACCCTACAGGATCCCAGGAGTCCTTGCAGATCCCGTCTCGCGTCCTTGACGAATGACGACACAATGCCGCGGTCGCCAGAGCCCACAAGATCCAGGCGCAATCCCTGAGTGTCCCGCCCGGGTCCTCGAGGAATGGCGACACCCCGCATTCCAGACAGCCCCGAGGGGGAGGCGTCACGGGGTCACGGCGTCCAGGCGCCACTTGACATGAGCAAAGAAGATGCACATACTATAGCATAGCAGAGCATACCATTGTATAGTTAGCAGAACCTCTCATAACATGACATCAGATCTTACATCATAACATCACAAGCCAACTCATACGATGACAGAGCGCATCATACCAGAGCACCACATGGATCATACCTATGAGCACCTACCTAGACCAGGTCAGAATACTGCTGCCACGGTGACAGCGGATACGATATACCATGCAATACTGAAGCACAATCAAAAATAGTCTCAATCACGCATCAGGTCGCCACAACATAATGCCATGACATGCAACAACATGCCATATCATAACACATCAGGGTATATCATAGCACGCACTGGCATAGCATAATAGAAATACGAAGCACAGCATGGCCTATCCTGCCCCATGCTATAACACTTCGTTCTGTGGCAGGACAAGGCATAGCCGAGCATAACCAGACATATGATAACATAATACATCATACCAGCATTGTGCTGTAACCACTAGGGCAACGAACCTCATCTGATATAACACAATACCCGCTACCGTGCCCTGCGGCGTGAGTTGTAGTGTCCTCAGGTCCTTCGCCTAATCCTTTAAGCCTCAGTCCTCGACGCTGCAGATTCTTTGCGGGGCAAGAACCCCAGAAGACCAAATCTCCCGGGGCCTGTCGCGTGCCACCCGGGCCTCCCGGCGTCTTCCCATGCGACTCTCTCGGCCAAGACGACCCGAAAAGGCCCCCAAGACATTCCAAGAGGGCCCCGCATCGCCGAACGATCGGTCCAAGACGCCCAAGGTGGCTCCGTGTCGGCCGAAACACATCCAAGACGCCCCAAGAGGCCTCCAAGAGCACTCTCAAGAGGGCTCCAAGAAGCGAAACTCATGAATCCCCCTAAGTGGTTCAATGCTGCGCGGGTTCTCGTCTTTTCGAGCTTTCGACGCTCCAAAACGTCCCACGAAGCCCCCCAGACCGCCCCAAGACGGACGCCCAAAGAGGGCGCCAAGACGGTCCAACAAGAGGCGCACAAGATGGGCCAAAGACGGCCCTAGAGGGCCCCAAGACTGCCCAAAGAGATAGAACACGAACAGGAAGTCCGAGACTTCCGCCGCAAGAGGCCCCCAAGAGGCCCCGGCGAGACCCCCAAGAGGCCACAAAAAGGCCCCCAGCCTCTCCAAAGAGGCCCCAAGAGTCCCCCAAACAGCCCCCCAGAGGCCTCAAAACTGTGTTCGGGAGGTCCCCGAGAGACCTCGACGAGATCCCAACGAACATCCAAGATGGCTCAGACCAGGGCCGAGCCCATCCCCACCTAACGTTGGCCCTGATCCTGACGCCAAGTGCTGCCGTAATAACTTCAATTTGTGACGCCCAACATGGGTACGGAAAACATGGGTACGATGCCCACTAACAAATGTTGTCCAAAACCGACAGCGACCGCTGCTGGGCAGGCGACTTTCTGTCTCAACTGGACCACGCCCGCGTCAGCACCGACAGCGAGCTCTGTTCAAAATGGAATGGAACTTCTGTCGGTCTTCGTACCAATTCTTGTCGTACCCATTTCGATCGTACCAAATGACCAGACGCAATCTGAAATTTGACGCGAGCTCCTGCTGCAAACATCCCACGAAGACTGGACCATCAGAACCCAAGACGGGCCGTCTAAAAGCGTCGGCAAACCCGAGTTCCAGCGAACTCGAGTCTTACGTTCCCCCGATCAGTGGGGATCCCCCAATACCCTGATAGAGGCCTCCCAGGTGGGGTCCGAATAGATGGGGTCGGAAGATCGCGCCGCATCGCCGGTGCATTGACGATGCATCGGCGATGTGTCGGCGACGCCAGCGTGGATAAAATGGGGCTCCACATCGAGCCGCACCGCCGATGCATCGCCGGTGCGTCGGCGATGCGGCGCGATCCTCTGGCCCCACCTGCTCGGACCCTTCTCGTTGGGCAACCAAGCGGTACCGATGCAGCTACTCCCCGGACCTCTCCTGGGCTGCGTTCCGACCCGAAGCTCGAAGCGAAGCCAGCGCTGCCGACGAGGGCCTCCCACGAGGCCAGGAGGCCCAGAAAGGGGAAAGCGAGGCAAGGGTGTAGGGGTACCAATACCCGTCGGTCGGAAGCGGGTAGAAACATGGAGTAGGGAGACGGGGAATTGCGCCCGCCCCCTGAGGAGTGGGGAAGAGGGACAACCGCTAGACTCTTGCAGTAGGGAAAGTAGACTGGGATCTGGGAATCCAGAAATGCCGAAGGTCGGACCGAGGTATACGACCGAGGTCGGTTTGGGGAGGGTACCAGAATATGATTCGTGCTTGTTGCATGTTTTTGTGCCTCCTGGGGGAGGGCATCCTCGAAAGACTTTATTGCTCTGGGTGTTTTGACAGGCGGAAGGTCTAATGTTCTTAAAGGGTGTCATTATGTCCGAGATCCAGCCGCAAACGTCGGTCGGAAGAAGTGTCTAAAACATGAAGTAGGAAGGCGGATACAATAGATCGGGCTCAGGCCCTCCCAGAGAATAACAGAAAACCACAAATAGTAGGGCGCTCGAAGCAGAGTAGGGCGCTCGAAGCAGATTGGGATCTGGGAGCCCACAAATACCTACTCCCCACGACCGACGAGCACTTCCCACAACAAGCGTACATGTTTCTCCTCTGCTAAGATGACCGCTTGGGTTGCTGAGGGGATCGCGGTCTCAGAAGCGGATTCTGAGGTGGGTAATATCGTGCCTGGCCTGGCTTCTATAGGGGGCAAACAAACCTACCTCGCTTTTGACCACCCTCGCTTCCAAGAGATACCAAACGATGCCAAACTACGGCCTGTACTGGTCAGGCCGCTTGACGAGGAGGCGCGTGGTATGACTTGGTTTTGCCTGGAAGCGAAAGCGGGGTAGGTAATTCACGCTCTGATTCTAGGTAGCTTGCAAATGCCCTAAGTGGCTTAAGAGGGTAACGATCTAGGCTGAGTGGGCCCCGCCCCTTCGCGGAGTCAGATATACCCCCTGAACCATGTGTGGCACCTGCAACACACCTATTCGATAGGTTGCCCCAGACATAGCCCACGGAAGCATCCACCTCTGACCCCCTTCTCTCCTTGGCAACCGCCGTCCCCCTAGGCATAGAAGAACCGACGGCGTGCACATACACTTTTGGCGCTCCGCGCGGATTTCTTCGATCCGCGCTGGACCTCCCTCCCTGGCGCGCGGAGCGCGCCAGGGGCAGCGCCGGAGGCGCCGCCAGGGGGCCCCGCGCGGATCCAAGACATCGGCGCGGAGCGCCAACAGTTTATGTTTATGGCGTCTTTTCTTTCTTCGATCGCAACCCTGGCGGCGCGCACAAGTGGGTGGAGGGAGGGGGGAGGGTTTCTTAGAAGGAGGCTGCCTCTTAGAAGGCGCCGGCCTTACATCTATAGATGAGGCCCGCGCCTTCTAAGAAGCAGGGGTGCTTCTAAGAAGCCCTCCCCCCTCCCCCCACCCCCTCTGCGCGTGGCCGACAACCGCTGTCCCCCTCAGCAACCGCCGCGGTCATCTCCGCGGGAGGCCCGCAAAAAAAAAACCTATGGCAGCGAGAGGCGAAGGACGAGCTGGAGGTGGAGGTGGGGGGGAGCATGAAGAGGAGGAGGAGGAGGAGGAGGAGGAGGAGGAGGAGGAGGAGGAGGAGGAAGATGAGGCAGACGGGGAGGGAGGGGGAGGCGGAGGGGAAGGAGGAGGAGGAGGAGGAGGAGGAGGAGGAGGAATAACAAAATCACGGATATTGCGACCATGCGGGTTACGTATAAACTTATAAGGAACGAGCCGCTCTTCTGGCCTTGTCAGCTTGGCTGTAAGCTTTAGGCCAGATCCCCCGCTCGATATTGCTCAAGTAATCAGCACGAGTACCTGCAGGCCTGCCTTCGCATCTCCTTCCGAGTTAGGCCAACTGTTGGGCCGCAAAACATCCGCAGGTGCCGCAGAACCAAATCCCCAGCCCAGCGTGAAATTGTAAAGTGTGAGTTGCATCAGCCCACCCCCCATAGATGTGCACCCTGCAACGGGGGGGCGGCCTGAAAATTACGCCATCTATAGCCCTCAGGTCAAAGCATGGGGAATCCAACCAATTATTTCGCCTAGCTTTGTCTGAAGTGCTCCTACATTTCAGACAAAAGAGCTTGCTATCAGATAGCGTGTGCACTGTGGAAAACTTCCTGGAGGAGGAGGAGGAGGAGGGGGAGGAGGAGGAGGAGGAGGAGGAGGAGGAGGAGGAGGAGGAGGAGAAGGAGAGGAGGAGGAGGAGGAGGGGGGGGGGGAGGAGGAGGGGAGTGGGCCGCGGGAGGCCTGCAACAAAAAGCCCGAGGCAGCGAGAGGCGGGCTCCCCCCCCCCCCCACGCGCCTCCGCGAGGCGACCGCGCTCCCCGCTCCCCAGCGCCTCCCGCAGCTCGCGCGCGTGCGCCTCGCCGCCGCGGGGGCGCGGGGCGTCCGCCACCCCCCGCGGGGGGCGCGGCGCGACGACGTCGGCGCTGGCGTCCAGCACCGCGTGGGCCGCTGGAGCGTTCGAGGATCCAGGACCGAGGAGGAGGATCGAGGAGGAGGAGGAGGAGGAGGCGGAGGAGGAGGAGGAGAAGGAGGAGGGTGGGGAGGAGGAGAAGGAGAAGGAGGAGGAGGAGGAGGAGGTGGGGTGAGGAGGAGGAGCGAGGAGGAGGAGGAGAAGGATCGCGGGGCAGCGACAGGGTAGGATAGCAAAGGGCAGGGCAGAGGAGCAGCTCACGCAGCTGGAACTCCTGGCGCCTCCTGGCGCCAGGAGGCGCCCATGCATCGAGGAGTGGGCCCGGCGGTGGGGCGAAAGCCAGCTGCATGCAGCAGATGTCGTAACTCCCGATTTCGTAACTCCCTTTCGTGCGGCCCGAGCACCCCCCCCCGCGACCTCTGGGGCCCCTGGCGCGAGTGATCCCCTCCCGCCGCCTTAACTTGGCGGTGAGCTAGGGGGGGAGGTGAAAAAGAGAAGGCCTTCTAAGGAGGCGGCGGGGCTTCTCAGAAGCCCTGCGACCTTCTGAGAAAGTCTCTGCTTCTTCGGGAAAGGCTTCGAAAACCTCTGAGAATGCCCGGAGACTTCCAAGCCTTCTGGCAAGGCCCGCCCATTCTCGCTTCCCCCTAGGCTTGCCGCCGCCTCAACCAGCCTCGAACGTATCCCGATGCCTAGGATTAACAATCTTGGGAAAGCGCCCTCAGAAACTGAGGCAATCCCTGAGATCGGCATCCAAATGCGGCAACACCAAACATAGGGACGGGGATCTCTTTTCAGCCCGGTAGCGCCTCTCTCTTCGGCGGCGAGATTGGGTGGGGGGCGTGGACAGGGGGCGGGCCTTCTCATAAAGCTCGAAGGCATCCGGCATTCTGACATGTGTTCAATGCATATGTATATACAGTATATCGAACAAGGAATGCAGCAGGCAATACACTAGACAATACGTCATGCACTGCATAATAACACATCATACTGCAAAATATTGTATTCGGGTATGCGGCAGTACAATCTATAGCATGTTCGACTATTATATCGTACGCTGGAATGTACTGTAGTATGGTCATTACAACATGATAAACGATACGTTTGTCTAACACAATGTGGTGCACTGTGTTCTGGTATAGCATACACCATATGACATGATACCATACTATAGTATACTAGTGCAATGCATACTATGTGATAACATTATATACCATAGAACAGCATGCTGGTCGGTCTCTTAACACTCCATGAATATAGTATAACGAATATCGTATGCAGCCAATTAGAACAAACTGGCATGTGTTAACGTAACGTAAAGTACAATGTTTGGTGAAACGCACGTGGGTAGTTTATTAATGTGAGCTAAAAGGTAAACTAGAATGCAATGTGAAAGGTTGGTATTCTATGGGGTAACGTACTGTACTATATCGTAATACATACTCGCATAC
Source organism: Prorocentrum cordatum (assembly GCA_963575745.1). Taxonomy (NCBI): domain Eukaryota; class Dinophyceae; order Prorocentrales; family Prorocentraceae; genus Prorocentrum; species Prorocentrum cordatum. The sequence goes on from CAUYUJ010016962.1 coordinate 231,155, forward strand.
TATGTACTACTAGTATGGTGTATGGTATATACGACATGACATACTCGCATGTATTTGAACAGTGCGGCACAACTTTATGTAACTACAACATGTATGTGTATGCTACACACATATACCTATATGCCCGAAGCCTTCCCTGAAGACGCAAGAGCCTTCTCAAAGGCCAGAGGGCGTCTGAGGAACCCCGCCGCCTTTCGAGAGGGACTGCTCCTTCTCACTTCCCCACCCGACACGCCGCCGATCTTTGTAAGACAAAGGAAAGATTCTTGCCACCAAAATGTTCATTGCCTCAAACAAATATTTGGCGGCGGTGCCACCTCAAATGCCACGGACGCGAAATATTGAAACTGATGATCTTGATCTGACCCCAAGGAGCCCGAAGATAAAGCGTCTCTTTTCTCGAGAAAGCGTTTGGATGAATTTAGTGATCGCGCCTCCTGACGGTCTGAGAGGGCCCAAGAAGCCGAACGCGCCCCAAGAAGCCTCCAAATCGAACTCATGAAGGCCCAAAAACGGCCCAAGAGACCTCCAAGACGACCGTGAAGCGCTGAAAAAGGCCACCGACGGCCCAGAAAGCCCCCAAAAACGGCCTCTGAAGGCATCAAACGGGCCAATAGCCTCCTAAGACGGGCCAGGTCCCCAAGCAGCCCCGAGAGGCTCCCAAGAGACCCCCAGGAGACCCCCAAGCGGGCCCCGAGAGGCCTCCAACGGACATCATCATCTTCCGTCCGTGTCCTCCTTGTTGTACGCATTGTTGCACGCATAGGTCTAAAGGCCAAACGAGGCTCGGCGACAGAAACAACTATGGAGAGGGATAGCGAAGGAAGCACCTCCTTCCTCTCCTCCTTCTCCTCCTCTCCCTCCTCGTCCTACTCCCCCGCTCCCTCTCTCAAGTGTTCCCCAAATGACTTCCACAATTGCTCGGGTAACACATCTTCCAGATTTCGCAAGAAAGGGGGGAGTCTGATTTGGGAGGTGGTCTGATTTGAGCAGTCTTGGAGGGCTCCGGGGGGTCTGGGCAAAATACAGCCCTTTCATGGCTGGTCTGGGTTGGGGGGTCTACAACTGCTCGTCTGAGACGGTTGTGACCTCCTCCCTTTCATTACAAAACGCTGGATCATCCAGTAGCTTGGCCAAGCGCTGGCCCAACGTTTGCCCACATGGGCGCCTTCCAGGCGGCCCTGGCTCGCCACAGGTGTCTTCGATGACCATTCCAAAGCGGGCCGGAGGTTACCCTTCACCGATGTTGGGGGACGGTCGGACCTGGGACAGAGGAACGTCTGTCAAGAACATGAGGCCATCCGCCCGCCAAAGCACACAGAACATCCAAGGGCACCCTTCTACAGGATGCACAAGAACATCCAACTAACTAGGAGAGCTCTAGGGCACCCTCCCCGAAGCAACCTCGATCGTATACCTCGGCCCGACCGTACCACGGGTGGTGGCACGGCAACCGTACCGCAGGTGGCTTTGGCAAGAGCTGTCAGCACGAACGACTGCGCCAGATGCCTTGTGTCCCTATCTCTGTCCGTGTGTACCACCTATACGGTCTGGGCATTGAATAAGGAACCCCTAGATAAGAAATCCAGGGTCTGGAAGCCGGTGGAACTCCAATCGTAGATCGGCCATGGATACCACCGTCGCCTTCAATGGATAAGGAATCCTCCAGGGTCTGGCGCCTCCTGGGACTACTCCTGAACAAACGCCTGCAACGTACCCGTTTATGGTGTAGGTGTGTCTTACCTCTGTCTCTTCCCCACCTCTGAGCTCGGACTGCGGCTGGCACCATGGCGAGAGCACAAGGCTGCAGTGGGAACTCTTCCCCCGTGGCCTTCTCTCCCACACGCACGCTCGCCCCGTGCGACGAGCGGCCGGACGAGACGGTCGTACTCGACAGCCTGACGACTCCGCGCAGCAGGGACAGCTTCCTCGCGCTACTCGCGCCGCTGGCCAGCGACGAGGCGACGAGGCGACCAGGCGGGAGTCCACTAGGAGGCACATGCAGGGCGGGAACGTGGGAGTTGGGAATGTGGACAGCCGCTGGGCGGCAGCATCCAGAACCCCGAGGCGAGAACGTGGCCAACGCTGGCGCTGGAACGTCAGTGTGGGCCGAAGTGGGGCAGGCGCCGGGTCGGAAGCAGCATGCCGAGCTGAGACTGTCGCCAAGGGCAGCAGCGAGAGTGCCGCTCCGAGCCAGAAGTGCGCCCAGGGCCATGGCGAACCACCACAACAAGTGAGAGGATACTTGGGGGGAGGGAGGGGAAAGAGAAGCGGTGGGGACAACGGGAGGATGAGGCAGATGGGGTGGGGGGCCGTGGAGATGATGAGGGGCGGGGGGGAGAAGGAGGGAGAGCAGGGGCGCATGGGAAGGGGCGGATGGGGGAGGGGAGGAGCAGGGCAGGGGCGGGGATTGGAGAAGGGCGGGGATGGCGAGAGGGGGGGAAGAATATATGCTGGCGGAGCAGAGGGGGCGGCGAGCAAGGAGGAGACAGCGGGGAGGGTGGGGGGAAGAGACCCAAATGATTCAGCTTGTCGGTGCCCTCCAGGGGGGCGAGGGGTCCCTAGTTACCAGTTCCAGCCTAGCCGCCATCGGCTCACCCAGGCGGCCCCTCCCCCCTACGGCAGGCCCGGCTCCCCCCCCTCCTCTCCGAAGCAGGGCTGCGACTCTACAGCCCGCGTGTGGCCACACACACACACATATCACATCACATGTCCAGTTTCGCAGTCGAGGTCAGCCGTGCTGGGCAGCGCGCACCTCTCATGGTGGATGTGCTGCCCTACCCCGTCGGGGAGTCAGACAACAAGCTGGCAGTGGGCAGGCAGGTTTCCGCTGGTGCTCCAGGCTGCTTGCGACGCCGCCGTAGGGAGGGCCACTTGGGCCTCCACGGGCGGGTGGGACCACGTGCTGCACAGCGCTTCGCCGCAACTTCGGCGGCTTTCCGAGGCCGCGGTGCTGCTGTCGTCCGCCCAGTGCTCGCGCCGCCTGCTTTCGGGGGCTTGGCCACGCGCGCCGTGCGACGTGAGCTGTTTTGGACTGTCCGCGGGCTGCTGTTCGTTGTTGCAGGACACGCGGCCGGACGCGTGCAGGCTCGCACCCCAGGGGAGCGGGCGGGGCCAGCGCCCCGCCCCGCCACGTCCGACCAGTCAGCTTGGCATTGCTCGCGGAGTTCGAGGCAGCGGCGCCGGAACCAGCATGGGAAGCGCGGCGGGTGACTCTTCGGAAATACGTGGCGCTGCGCGAGTCGGACCCGGGGAGCGCGGATAGGCTCATGCCAACATAGATCACAAGGCTTGGCGTCTTTCAGCGTGGCTTTGGAGGGCAAAGACATCGAGAAAGGTCTAGTCCAAAGCAAGCATGGTGCAGGAGCTCATGTCGGATCTGCGTTGGGTGCACCCAGAACAGCTTTAGGATCCCCAGGCCGCAAAGCGTTTCGCAAGGCAGGTGTCCAGGCGGAGCCTCTCGGCCCCCCCGCGGGGCCACCCCTGGGCCGGGGTCCGTACAGCAGTGCGGAGGTGGCCGAGGCCATCTCGCGTTTGCACGCGGGCAGGAGCACCTTGGGTTGCACGGCCGCGGCTTTGAAGGCAAACGCTTGGTGTGTCTCCGCAAGTTTGCGCCAATATGCAAGGATGGTCCCAGCGTCGTCCGTTCATCCACTTGCTTGCGCCCCACAATCAACATTTGTTGTGATTGTGCCCAGGTGATGGGTGCATTTTGGGCGGGGCGTGACTACGTTTCCGGTGATCCAGCGCTTCTGCGGCGAAGCCCAGATCGGTGTTTCCGACCCAGTGTCACGCGTTCTTGCACTGGTCCTGCTGTGTGAGCTGAGAACATACCAGGGACTGGCGACGTATCAGGCCCTCCAGATTTGGAATGGGGCGTCGACGTAGCGATACACAACGGCATGGTGGGAAGCACCTTTGCTGCGGGGGAGGTCGGCCAGGAGTGGTTAACCCCCAAGAGTCTGTAAAGAAACCCGCCCCGCAACAGTGGGAAACTACATATTTGTTTGGCAATCTTCTTGACGGACTGGGGCCCCGACAACAACGGAACCTGATTATTTGTTCCCGCCGCCGCCGACGACGACAATACCGACGACGACTACGAGGAGGAGGAGAAGGAGGAGGAGGAAAGAAGGAGGAGAAAATGAAGGAGAACGCACTGAAACTCTCAAAGGCTGAATGCTCTGAAACGCATGGATCGGAAACTCATTGATCTGAAACTCATTGCTCTGAAGCTCATACCTCTGAAACTCATTGCTCTGAAACTTATTGCTCTGAAGCTCATTGCTCCGCAACTCATTGATCTGAGACTCATTGCTCGAGAATTTTCTCAAAAGCTTATTGCCCTGAAACTCTCAAAGGCTTACTGCTCTGAAACTCATTGCTCTGAAACTAAACTGCTCGGAGACTCATTGCTCTGGAACTCATTGCCCTGGAACTCATTGTTCTGGGACTCATTGCCCTGAAGTCCATCGGTCTAAAACTCAGTGCTCCGAAACTCATTGCTCTGGAACTCATTGCTCGAGAACTTTCGCAGGGGCCCATTGCTATGTAACACTCTCACTCTGAAAGCTCAAGGACTCACAACACTCTCACGAAAAACATACCAAGAAGCTATGTTCCTCGCCCTCCTCCTTCTCCTCCTCCTTCTCCTCTTTCTCCTCCCAATCATCCTCCGATACTTCGATTATTATTGCAAGCCTTGGTAGATAGAAGCTAAACATTCCTCTCGCGTGGAGGGTAGCCCATGAGGCATTGTCCGATGGGGAAATGACCGTCCCCCATTATTCAGCACGGCGCGCACGAGTGGGAAACTAATGTCTTTTCCTCCTCCTCAGCACCCTCCTCCTCCGAATCATCCTCTTCCTCCTCCCCCCTCCTCCTCCTCCTCCTCCTCCTCCTCCTCCTCCTCCTTCTCCTCCTCCTCCTCCTCCTCCTCCTCCTCCTCCTTAGCTCCTCCTCCTTCTCCTCCTCCGCCTCGTCCTCCCCGTCCCCCTCCTCCTCCGCCTCCTCCTACTCATCCACCCTATCCTTCTCCTCCTCTTCATCCCTCTCCTCCTCCTCCTCCTCCTCCTCCGATGCGTCGATTCGCATTGCAAGCTTCCCTACGAAACAGCTCGGAATTCCTTTCGCGTGGAGGGTAGCCCTGGAGGCATTCGTCCACCATGATTCAGCACGGCGCGCATTAGTGGGAAACTAATTCCTCTTCCTCCTCCTCCTCCTCCTTCTCCTCCTCCCCTTCCTCACCCTCCTCATCCCCCCTCCTCCTTCTCCTCCTCCTCCTCTTCCTCCTTAATTTCTCCTCCTCCTCCTCCTCCTCCATCGTATCCGTGTCCTCCTGTTCCTCCTTCCCCTCCTCCTCCGATGCATCGGTTCCGATTGCAAACCCTGCTACGGAAAAAACTCTACATTCCTTTCGCGTGGAGGGTCGCCCAGGAGGCAGTGTCCGATGGGAGAAATAACCGCCCACCATTATTCGGCACGGCGTGCATTAGTGGGAAGCTAATTCCTCCTCCTCCTGCTCCTCCTGCTCCTCCTGCTCCTCCTCCTCCTCCCTCCTCCCTCCTCCTCCTCCTCCTCCTCCCACTTCCTGCTACTCCTTTCCCCACCTCCACACCCTCCTCCTCCTGCTCTTCCTCCTCATCCTTCTCGTCCTCCTTCTCGTCCTCCTCCTCCTCTCCTCCCTCCGACTTCTACTCCTCCTCCTCCTCCTCCCCCTCCTCCTCCTCCTCCTCCTCCTCCTCCTCCTCCTCCTCGTCCCCTCTCCTCTTCGCCTCCTCCCTCCCCCCTCCCTCCTCCTCCTCCTCCTCTCCTCCTCCTCCTCCTCCTCCTCCTCCTCCTCCTCCTCCTCCTCCTCCTCTCCTCCTCCCTCCTCCTCCTCCTCCTCCTCCTCCTCCCCCTCCTCCTCGTTCTCCTTTTCCTCCTGCTCCTCCTCCTCCTCCTCCTCCTCCTCTTCCTCCCCCCTCTCCTCCACTCAGCTCAGGTAGCTGGGTTCCATTCAGTTATGCCTCGCCAGTGCTTGCAAGAAAGCTTCTTGACCCTAGCAAGAGGAGGAGCAAAAGGAGGAGGAGGAGGAGGAGGAGGAGGAGGAGGAGGAGGAGGAGGGAGGGAGGAGGAGGAGAAGGAGGAGGAGGAGGGTGGGAGGAGGGAGGGCCAGTTTATTCACAGCCGAGAGCTCCAGCGGGGGGGCAAAACTAAAGACTTCTCGAGGTTATGGATCGACAACGTGGTACACGAGGAGAGGCAGGCTTTGGAATTACACGGCACTCCGTCGTTGCCCTTCATACTCGCTTGCGGCATCGCTTTTCTCTGCCTCTCTTCAACGCCCTCATCCGCGACCTGCGCGACATCATTGCCGAAATGGTGCCAGGGGATGCTGCCGCCTCCCTCCCCTTGTGGACCCGCGAGGCATCAGTCTTGGCAGGCGCGGCGGTGCCGGCGCAGTCCTTGGATCGCCCGTCATCTGCCAACGCTCACGGGCGCGAAATTCCCCAGCAGGTAGCGGCTGTGCTGCGGAACGCGGAGGGGGCGGCTGCTGCCCCGGCGTCGATTGTGGCTGCTGCGCTGGCGGCTCTCCCTCGTTTTGCAGACCGCCTCGCTGTTATCCACTTGCTTGGCGCCGCTAAGGCTCATTCTGGCACAATGCATCGCTGATTACATCGCCGAGTGCCTATCGGTCGGGAGCCTGCGGGCGATCCTCGACCAACGCATCCCATCCGTTTCCGTTTTATACGCGCAGAGGGCCAAGGCAACGTTTCATTTCGGGGCTTGGTCGTGCGCGGCAGCCCAGTGTGTGACCCGGCAGGCATGTTTTTGAATTCTGCGTCTCCAGCGAGCTGCTTGGCATCAAGCTGGACGAAGACATGTCATTCATCCCTTCTGCGCGCTCGTTGCTGGCGCGTGGCCAGGCTGTTTTCGACGATTTCCCCCCAACAACAGAGGCTAGGGCTTCCCAGTGCCGGTACTCGCCGCACAGATCCCGTCGCGGACTGAGGGCACGATCATGTTTGAAGCCACGCTCTTGTTGGGTGTTCCGAAGGTGGAGGCGGACCTCAACAACTCATAAAACTACGGGCCCGCGCCACGCTGGGGGGCCGGCAGGGCCCGCGCCTGAACCGAGCTCTGTCCAGGGCGAAGTGCGGGTGAGATTTGCGGCTCGGCACTCCCATGATTGAGCATGCTTTGATGGCGCGCGCGCGGCCATGGCTGCTGCCCGTCGTCATGCGCGATGCCGCCAGGGCTTCCACGGGGGGGCTTGCCCAACATCGTGAATGTGCACTCTGATGCAGTGCCCTGAACTGTTGCTTCGCCAGCAGCGCGAAAGGCCCTCCTGCGGCGCTACAAAAGGAATGTCGTCCGCAGGGACCTCCGCTCTTACGACCGCGAGGTGTACGAGGCTGCGGCGCGACACCTTGTACCAAGTTTCGGGGATCCTTCCTCTTCCTGCCAGCCGGTAGCTGGGATGCGGGGGCGGAACTGCATGCGTCAGAAGTGGTTGGCTCACTGCGTTTGCGTTTATGGGCTGCTTGCCGAATATCTGACTACCTACCAGACCACCCCAACCCAACCCGAAGACCCGAATTTGACCCGAATTTCGGGTTGGGGGGGTACGGATACCATGTGTTTTCTCAACGTTCCCCGACCCCCCCCACTGGAAATCGAGGATAAATTTGGGCCTTCGGGTTGGGTTGGGGTGGTTTGGTGGGTGGTGAATATCAGGCACATGGCTCCTTCCAGTCCTTGGACCTCGGACATGACGACGCTCCTGAGCAGCTGGATCGTGGCCGCGCTTGCCCCCCGTGAGGCTGTGCATGGTCTCCCACGCCCCGGGCGGCGCGCGCGGGCACGGAGGCGCTTCGCGAAGAGCTCTGGCGCAGCCCCCCCCCCCTTGTTGGACGCCCGAGATGGGCACGGACAAAAATGAAGGGGCCCTGGGACACACAAATAAATACACACAAATAAAACTATTACCCATATTTTCCCATATTTTCTGGGTTTTTGTCTTCCCCCCCACTTCCCATATTTTCGCATATTTTCCTGGGAGTCGACGATTAATTGTGTCTGTGTTTTTTCCCTCCTAAAAAAAGGGGGGCACAATATGCCCAACAACAAGGGCTGCCCCGAAAACCGACCGCGGCCGCTGGCGCCCCCGCACCCGGCCGCGGACACGGGAGCGGCGTGCGCCCCGCGGCCCGCACACGCGCGCACGCCCTGCCTGCGGTGGGCGGCCTGCACGGGGCCCCGGGGCGGCGGCGGGCCTGCCCGGCGCCGCAGGCGGCGGGCTGCCGGCGGCCGCTGGCGCCCGTCCGGGGCGGCAGGGCGACGCGCACCGACTCGTGCCCAGGGCGGGCGCGGCCCCGCCGCGGCCGGCGCGCGACCGCGGGAGCGCCACGAGGAGGAAGCGAGGCACAGCGAAAGAGAGAGCGAGAGGGAGGGCATAGAGAAAGGGATAGGGAGAGGGAGAGAGGGAGAGGGAGAGAGGGAAAGGGAGAGAGGGAAAGGGAGAGAGAGAGAGAGGGAACGAGAGAGCGGGAGGAGAAGGAGGGAGAGAGAGAGAGAGGGAGAGCGAGAGAAAGGGAGTAGGAGAGAGGGAAAAAGAGACAGACAGACAGACCGAGAGAGAGAGAGGGGGAGAGCTGGAGGGAGGGAGGGGCAGGGCGGGCGCGGCAGGCAGGGCCTGCTCCACGCGCCAGCGGGACAGCGTGACCTTGAAGTCGGCCACCTGGCGGCCCGCCCCGCCCCCCACCCCCCTTGCCCCTTCTGGGCGGAGGGGGGGGAAGTGGCACGCCGCGGGGCTGGAGCGGAGTGGCGGGGGGTGCTCCATGAGAATGGACTGGAGGAGGAGGAAGAGGAGGAGGAGGAGGAGGAGGAGGAGGAGGAGGAAGAGGAGGAAAAGGAGGAGGAGGACGAGGACGAAGAGAAGGAGGAGGAGGAGGAGGAGGAGGAGGAGGAGGAGGAGGACGAGAATGAAGAGGAGGAGGAGGAGGAGGAGAAGAAAGAGGACGAGGATGAAGGAGAAGGACGAGGACGAGCAAGATGGGTGCCACTACGCTGGGGCGCGCCGGGTCGTCGACAACGATGGCTGGATACCTCGACAACCGAACGCGGTCACAGACACCGGCCTCGGAACATGAAGAGGACCCGAACCGCGTGGGCAACCCTCCACATTTTTGTTGGACGCCCCAGTCTTTGCCGCGATATAGGACACGTTACACTCGCGCACCCTCTGAGGAGAAGCTGCCAGATGTGGGGACACTCCAGGATTCACATCCAAGAGTTCGTGAGGGTCTCAAGCGGTTTGCCTGCTTCTGCCCCCCAGACGTATTTTGCTTGGCGGTGCAACGCACACCGCGACATAGCAAGCGTTGCAGCTGAGCACCCCGATGGGGGAACCGCAACAAGTCAGGACAATCCAGGGTTCGCGCCCAGATTGTGGGGATAGCTCAAGCGGTTTGCCTGCTTCGCCCCCCTCAGACTTCTCCCCCCCTCATCCCCCTGCTAGCAGTGGGAACCATGAGTGCCACCTTTCACGCCATGTGTTCTTGCCCGAGCTGCCGCAGTGCGAGCGACAAGAAATATCCCCCCGCGCTATTCGGCTTGCGCTTCCATCGCCTCTCCTGAAAAATATCTGGGGGAGAAAGGCATCACTGATCTCGTCGCTGTCGTCGCAGCCTCTCCCGCCTTCGTCGTCTACGCGGACTCGGACTCGCCTTCGCAACCAGACGTTCAAAGACACAGTCCCTCAGCGGGACGTGCCATGAATATCATATGCACATACGGGGATGCCCGCATCGATCATGTTGGAGTTGTGGACTTGTCGCGCGGTGCACTTCATGATACGTGGGCGGTCATGCGGTGGTGCACGTTTGGCTTGCGCTCAAACCATCCAAATTCGGAGCAAGCAAATGCAGCGGCTTCGATCAAGACGTTGCCGTTATCCTTGTGCTCCATTGATGCCGGTGCAGCTGCTCCCCCCCGTTGGTGCGATGACGGGGCTGGCCGCCTTGCAGTCGTGCGCGGTCCCAGCAGCGGTGCACTTTCGGTGAAAACGCACTACAAGTGCACCATCGTAGAAAGCGCATCTTTGGCGCAAGTGCGCCAAAAATGCACCAAAAGTGCACCATCGTAGTGGTGCAAATTGTTTGCGCAAGTGCCCTCGCAGTGCACCAGAAGTGCACCGTCGTAGTGGTGTACACTGTACGCAAGTTCCCTCGCAGTGCACCAAATGTGCACCATCGTAGCGGTTCACTGTTATACTGTCTGCGCCACACACCCATCGTGCACCATCGTAGTCGTGCACCTGTTGCGCAAGAGCGCCAACCATAAACACTCGAATTGCGCCTCCAAAGTAACAATACATCGCGCACTGTGTTGAAAGCGCACCTTGACAGCAGCGAAACTGAAATCCTTCAAATGTGTGATAGGCTACGCAAGTGCATGACCGTCCAGTTTCAAATCACCTCTATCCTGACACGACTTTGCACATAATGCTCCTTGGGGCTTTGCATATCCAACGACTGCAAGTATGGAGGGCCGCTTCTTTTCGGCACCGAGCTGTCGCATGGGACATCCAATCGTACTGTGATCATCAAGTTCGGACGGTCCAACAGCATGTCCTTTCGAAATCCAACTATTTATAGCTGCGGGATCGCTTAGATCTCGGTCCCGGTGTAGTGATCTTAAGTATTCAACGATTGCGATGACGAGGGGCGAATCATTTTCATGTTCAGGCTGTCGATTCGGAGCCGAGCGAAGGTTCATTGAAGTTCTTCCCGGCTGCATGCAAGGACCGCGACTTACTCGCGCATTCATGTGCGCTGTAACGCTAGGCCACGTGTCGGGAACGGGCAGAAACACTCTCTTGCAGATCACCCTTACGTGAAAACGGCCCAGGACTATACCTGTCGGGCGCAGGCTGGCCAAGATTGCGACCGCATCGCCCTCTCCAGAATCGAGAATCGAAAAAGAGGGCTTCGCTCATCCCCTTGGCAAGGTGGGAGCTCCACCTACCTCCGAGGTAACGCCTTGTATCGTTACGCTGCCGCATGCTGCGGTCGGAAATTTCTGCCTCGTGTGTCGAGGCGGCGCCCCCGGCGACACGCCATGCCCTTCGAGCTGATGGCGGCTCACTCCGCTGCGCGGGGCGGGAGGCTTCGAAAGGCTCGGGCTTAGCTGCCCCGACACGCAACACGCAACACGTAGCGTACGGATACGGAGCTCAACACGTAGACCCAACACGTAGGTCTGACGCGGTACGCTCGCCAAAAAGTAGGCCAAAACGCTGAGCCAACACGCAGCGTATGGGCACGGACGTGTTGAACACGACGCGTGTCGCGTATCAAAACGGGCGCATCGAGGCAGCCAAGGGCTCGGGACGCTGACGATGGTGCACCGGGACGCGGTTCGCGCGGCGCGCCGCAGCGTGGCTGGCCCGAGCCGGCGGCGCGACACGCGGAGCACAGGCTCCTGAGCGTAGCTGGACCGCTGACGCGCCTTCTGCAGCACGCAGTGCTCTCGCCAGGCAGGCCCACGGGTCCCTCGTGCTCTCCAACCGGGCCCCCGCAGCAGTGGGGCGAAAGTTCACCTGCGCTGGGCCGCGGGTGCTGGGCGTGCTCCCGTCCTTCCGCCTCCAGAGCCTCCCCGTCCTTCCTCCTTCCTCCTCCTCCAGCTCCTGCTCCAGCTCCTCCTCCAGCTCCTGCTCCTCCTTCTGCTCTTCCTCCTCCACTCTGTGCCGCAATGCTCCGTCCTCCGTCAGGTCCTCACTCTGACCTTGTTCTCATCCAGCTCCTCTTTCGCTCTCCCATCCCTACCTTCCTCCCTCTGACTTGCGCCTATCAGTCCTTCTCATTCTCACCTTCTGTTGCGTCGTGTGGGGACCTCGTCTGTCCCGTCGCGCTGTAATTCACATCGAATCCATGTCGAACTCGTCGAATCTGTGTCGAGTTCATGTCGAATTCGCTTCGAATCCCGTCGAACTCGCATCGAACCCGAGTCAGCACAAGAAACGAGAAAGTTGAAGACAGATAAGCTCCCCCGAAGATGCACCGTACGTCTTCCGACTCCGCAGGGCGTGGTCTGCAAAGGGTGCAGTTTACAACATGCGCCCCGGGGGGAAGGCGAGATCTCGACAGAGCTCTCCGCCGCGCCCCGACGAGGGCTCCTCAAACTCGTGAAGCCTCTTGCGCAGCCTGGTGCCCCCGCCGTGCCAAAACGGGGGAGACCAAACGGTACCGATGCCGCTACTCCACGGACCTCTCCCAGGGTGCGCTCCGACCAGGGCTTCTACGCGAATCCGGCGGCGGCGACGAGGCCCTCCCCCCCCCAAAGGCACAACGAGGGGAAAACAAGGCGAGGGGCAGCGGCATGGGCACCCTTTTCCTCCTCCGACCTAGCCCCCCCCCAAGCCCAAACGGCGCAGATCGCAAGGCGCAACGGCACCCGCGGCAGTAGCCAGCGTGCTGCCAAGGCGAGAGCGCTGCGTGAAAGAGAGGATGGGGCTCTCCTGGGCCACCGCGAGCCTCGGCTTCGCACCCGGCTCTCCAGGGCCCTGGATCGGAGGAGCGGCCAGAGAAAAACAGACCCCCTTCTTCGAGTCGGGGATCGACTACAGAATTGATTTACCCCACTATTGGTTTCCTCGTCGATTTTTTGTTTGCAAAAAAGGGGGGCATCAATTCTGTAGTCGATCCCCTACTCGACTTCGGAGTCCGACGGTGTCCTTCCCAGACACCCTCCGTCGCGATTTGTTCCATAGCGTGGCAAGTCTTGACCCCATCCTCAGGACCGGGCTTTCTCTCTGATCCCTTCGGGATGTTTCGCAACGAGAGGATGTCAGGGTCCTCCTCCCCAGACATCCGACGTCGTGGCTCTTGTTGCAGCGTGGCTCCCCTTGAGGTCGGGACCCCATCCCCGAAGCCAGCTCTTCATCCTGCGTCGCGTTGCGGGGCCCGATGAGGGCACCCAGAGGCCAGCGGGCAAACCTCTGCGCGATTGCATGGCAGCGAGAAGATGACAGGGTTGTGATCGTGCTGATATGACCGCGGCGGTTGCTCGAGGGACAGGGGGAAGCTGAGCTGTATCTGGACCACATAACTGGGTTGCAGGTGTACTACAATGAAATGGGGCTCGACCGCTCCGCTAAGTGGGCGGAGCCCCCACTTGGCCGGATCGTGAACCGCCCCAGATCACTCAGGGCACCTAATACCCCACTGAGAAGCCACGAGCAGGCCAGATAAAACCCACCTCAGCGACCACTTCTGAGCCCTGCATCTCCTCGGCACCCCCCCGCGGTCCCTTCAGCAGCCGCCGCAGGAGAGGACTGCCCAGAGGGGCGGCGGGGGGTCGGCCTGGGACTCCTGCAGCCCGGTCTGCTCGGCCTCCTCGACGCGCAGGGGGCGAAGAACAGAGAGCGCCGGCGCGGAGCCGCCGTGCGCTGGCGAAGGTCCCCCCCCCGCCCTGGCCATCGCTCGGTCGTCCATTCCCTGTGCTTTTTTCGGTTCCCTGCGTGGTTGTTTCGTCAAATGATCAAGGATGCTCCTCGATGGCCCTCGCCGAGGGAAAGATGCACACGTCCGAGCGATGCCAAGCGCCCTCGTCGTCGTCCTCATCTCGGCGTGCCTCGGCGGCGGCCCCGGCGGCGCGCTCTGCCCTGCGACAAGGGCAGCGTGTCGCTCCGCTCCGAGGGGTGGCCTGCTGGGGCAAGGCTCGGGACGCAGGCGCCCTGGGGGCAGCGTGCCGGAGCAGCGAGCACCCTCCGAACCCGAAGTGGTCCCTCTGCAGGGGCCTCCCGGATGGGGTCCGAGCAGGTGGGGTCGGAGGATCTCGCCGCACCCCCGATGCATCGCTGATGCACCTCGGCGACGCATCGGCGATGCACTGGCGACGTCGCCGATGCACCGGCGACGTCGGCGTGGAGAAAAGCGGGCTCCACATCGAGCCGCATCGTCGATGCATCGGCGATGCGGCGCGATCCTCCGACCCCATCCGCTCCGACCCCATCTAGGAGGCCTAGATTCTGTCAGCGTCTTGACTGTACTCGCCGCGCGACCGTCCAAGGTCAGTGGGGGGGGAACCTTGGCGGGCACTCCTCGTGGCCTTTGCGTCGGGCTTCCGAAGCCGCGGAGACTCCCGAGCCCTCCAGGGACCTCTGTGGACCTCCGCGGGGACATCCGAGGCAAAACTTACGTGCAGAAAGGCTGCTGAGATAAGGAGCGCTAAATCAGGAGCGAACCCACTTTTTGGCGCCAACAGCGCCTGGGTGCACGAGGACGGCCAGAGGAGCAGCAATGGAAGGATCCAAGGACCAGCGAGCCCCTTCCAAACCCAAAGCGGTCCACTTCAACGTCTCGACTGCACCCGCTCCTCCTCGCCCGCCTCGCTCCTCGCCCCTCCTCGTCGTTCTCCTCATCCTCCGCTTGCCTCTCCTCGTCGTCGTCCCCCTCCTCCTCGTCCTCCTGCTGGCTCTGCGGTCGGTCATGGAGCAAAGCCCCTTGCGCCTGACGAGCAGCAGCGGTAGCGTCGTCGTCGGCCAAATCCTCCTAGCCAACGTTTTCTTACAAATTCCTTGTCTTTCTATAAAAATGCATGGTCAAATTTGCTTTACTCTTTACCTATCCTCGTCCTCCTCATGGCCTTCCTCCCTGCACGTCGCTCGCCCCCCCTCGTCCTGGGAGGAGCACGATGAGGGGGGATCGGAGGATGATCAAGGCGGTGAGGATGATCAAGGCGGTGGATGGAGGGGAGGGGGGGGAGAAGGGGGGAAAGGGGGAGAAACGAGGGAGGGAGGGATGCGAGCGAGGAGGAGGAGGACCTTGAGACGCGAGGGAGGTGGAGAGGAGGAGGAGATAGGAAGGAAGACGGAGGAGAAGGTGGAAGGAGGAATCCCGAGGAGCAGATGCGGGAACGACGGGCAAGCGCAACCAGCTGTATGCGATGGTTTGACCGGTCGCCTCCCGAGGCTGCAACCGTTTGGCCGGTCCAACGTTGCAGCTCTGCCACCCGCAAAATTCGTCAGACGCACGCTTGCAGTTTCGCCGGCGTGTCGATCGACACGTGGTCCGTCTGTTCGTAAACTGTGTGAGGCGTGCGCGTGCGTTCCATCCTTGCGCGCTGTCGAATCATTGGCTTGGCGCGTTCACATGCAGTCCCTGCTTAGGAAGCAACTACTGGGAGGTGCTCGTCGGAAAGATTGCGGAGAATTGAGCCCCATCTGGGAGCTATTGCGCCGGGGTGGGCCTCGGACTAAGCGGGGTTAGGCCAGATTCAGCGGGATTAAGCCAGACTTCGGACCGCTGCAAAATCAGAACTTGACCTCCCAAAAGCTGCATCCCAACCCCGCGGCCTCGGGAGCGGCGTGCCGTGTCCCGAGCAGCGGGGATACCACACAGCAGGCCAGGCGTGGTTTTGCAAGGCGCCGCGAACATCATTGCGCTGCCGGGGCTCCCGATTTACCCCCGACCCTGTTGCGAAAAAACCGTCAACATCTTTCATAATGCAGGACGAGGAGGCGGCGACGCAAGTTCGATCTGTCGGCGTGCTGTCTCGAAGGCCCACCCGGAACCAACCACCACACGTCCCCGCGCGGCAAAACTGGAATTTTGGAAGGAGTGAAGAATACTACAGTGACAAAGAAGCGGCGACGGACGCAATTTCGACCTGTCCGCGTGCTGTCTCGAAGGCCCACCTGAGACCAATCGCCACAAGCTCCCGCGCGGCAAAACTGGAATCTTGGAGGGCGTGGCGCGGAGGGAGGAGGAGCACAAGGGCCAGAGAGGGGAGGGAGGAAGCAAACCCAACTCTCCGACGGTATGGTGTCTTCAATCTCGCAATTTTCGTCGAATTCGGCGTCTGGGGCCCGTTATTCGACTTCACGCAGGAGTGACCCTAGGCAAGAGTGACCTTTGGTTCGCGGCTTTCTGGGCGCCGCGGGGGGAGCCAAACCTGGGCGCGCAAGCTGCTGCTAATGCAACGCGCCCGGCGATCGGGGGGGTCCCATGCGCCCGCACCAGGTCACTCTGGCGATAGGTCACTCCTACGTGTAGCCGAAAGCGAGAGGGGGCAGGCCTTCTCAGCAGGCGGCGATGCTTCCCAGGAGCCCTCCGAGCTTCTGTTAGGCAGTCTGCGTCTCCGAGAAGGAGGCTTAGAGCATGTCTCAAAAGGCCGGAGGCCTTCCGAGACATGAGCCTCCGTGTAAGAGCGACCCTTCGCCAGGGTGACCAAAGGTCACTCTGGTGGAAGGTCACTCTGGCGCGTAGTCGAATAGCGGGGCCCCGGGACCATCGGAGAGGGCCCCGGGCCCCGTACCCCGTGAAATGATGGGCCCTGGACGGAAAACTGCCCATGGGGAAGGTGTCGGGACCGCTGCCACGGTGAGGGGCAACGACAGGGGGGGCGCTGGCATACAGGGGGGGATGCATCGACCTGGAATCGGCGATACTTCGCCGATAGATCGGCGACAAGCCTACGATGGCGAATCCGCACCTTCCTGGGCAGGGGTGGGGCTGCTCTGTGTCCCTCACTAGTTTTGGGGGTACCTGTAGTCTGGGGGGGGGGTACCTATAGTCCAGGGGGGGGGGGTACTTGTAGTCCGGGGGGGGGTACCTGTAGTCCGGGGGGGGGGGGGGGGGGTACCTGTAGTCCGGGGGGGGGTACTTGTAGTCCGGGGAGGGGGGGGCATATGGTCATGCCTCAAAGCACGCGTGGTTCCACGCACGCGGGTGTTTAGTACTTACGCGCGCGGGACCTCACGCGCATCGTTGGCGGGCCGCTTTGGCTTCCAGAGACTACGTAGCGAACGCGGGGGGGGCTTGTAGCTCCGAGGGCTATAAGGGGGTACCTGTAGTCCAGGGGGGGGGGGGTACCTGTAGTCCGGGGGGGGTACTTGTAGTCCGGGGGGGGGGGTACCTGAAGTCCTGGGGGTGGTACCTGCAGTCCGGGGGGGGGGTACCTGTAGTCCGGGGGAGGGGTACTTAAGTAGTCTGGGGGGTACCTGTAGTCCGGGGCCCCAAGACTGTTGAGGGACACAGAGCATCGGGCCTTGCCGACGATCCATGGGCGATGGAGGGTCGACGGCGTCCTCCCTGTGCCCATCCCCCCGTACACCGTTGCCCCTGCCACGCACGTCGAAAACAACACGTCGCAGGGCGCCCGAGAAGGCCGAGGGCCCCCGCCTCCCGCGGCGCGCCCGTGTGCGGCGACGCGTCGGCCCCGCCGCCGCACCCTCGACCGGCCTCCCGGAGGCCCGCCCTCCACCCGCGCCGTCGACCTCCTGCGGGGGCCCCCCCCCGGGGGGCGGGGACGCGGCCCCGCCGCAGGCCGACGCAACATACGGCGGCAGAAGCCGGCCGTCGCGATGGCGCTGGCGCCGCGCGGATCGGAAGGAGCCGCCGACGGGTCGGGAGGGCGGAGGCCTCCGACATGGGGTGCGGGTGCCCTCCTCCTCCGCCTTCCGTGCCTTCCGACCTCCGCGGAAGGTGCGGACGGACTCACAGAAACGCCTGGAAGCCTGACGCAACTACAGGAAGCCCACACAGGTCCCATCGAAAAGATGGCGGCAGGCTAGGGCGCCAGGTCCACAAGAAGGAGAGGGGGAGGCCAGGTGGGCCAAGAAGAATACGAGGGGGAGGGTAGGTGGGGTTAAAGCATCGCGCCGCGTCCACGCCGCAGCGCCGAGAGGCCTGCCGAAAGCGCAGCCCCCGGCACGCCGCGCGCGCGGGGGGCCCCGCGGGCCCTGGCCTGGAGAGCCGCGGCCAGGCCGTCGGCGTCCCTGGCGTCCGACAGGCCCTGCGCACGGCCGCGGGGCCACGACGACGCCAACGACGGCGACGGCGACTGGGCGACTGCGACGGCGACGGCATCGACGTCGACGTCGACGTCGACGTCGACGTCGACGTCGACGACGACGACGACGACGACGACGACGGCGACGGCGACGGCGACGACGACGACGACGACGACGACGACGACGACGACGACGACGACGACGACAACGACAACGAGCGGCGGCGGCGGCGGGGCCGCGACGGCGGCTGCTCGAGACGCCGACGACGGCGACGAAGGGCCTTTCAAGGCTCGGCGGCGCGCGGGGGGGGGAAGTGCCGGCCGGAAAGGCAAGCGTGGTGACCCTAAGCAAGAGTGACCTTTGGTGCGCGGCTTCAGGTGGGCGCGGCGGGGGGGGGGGGGAAGGCAAGCCCAAGCGCGAAACCCGCTGCTATCGCATCGGTTTCAGCGATCGGGGGGCCCCAGTATATGCCCGCTACAGAGGTCACTGCGGCGAAAGGACAATCCTGAGTGTAGCCGAACATAGACATGGGGCAGGCCTCCTCAGAAGGCGGCGGGGCTTCCCAGGAGCCCTACGGGCTTCTGAGAGGCCGTCTGCGTCTCCGAGAAGGAGTCTTAGAGCATGTCTCAGAAGGCCGGAGGCCTTCCGAGCCTTCTAAGAAGGCCCACCCCTTCTTATGGTTCACCCCTGGGCTCGCCGCCCGAGCGCGGCCCCAGATGCCAGCGGACGGTTGATGTGATCCTCTTGGCGCGCAACGCTTGGTGCCCAGGCCGAAGCCCCCATTCCCGCCCTGGGTAACGGTGACGATCGTACGTGGGTGGAGGCCAGTCCACAAGAAACCTCCCACAAGAAACCCAACCCGGCCCAACCCTGAGACCCCAGGACGTCCATTGATTTTTGGTGTGGGAACGTCACGCTTCCCATTGCAAAACCATCGAAACCCAAGAAACCCAAGGCACCCTGGAGGCAAGCAGGGTGTTGCTTGGCATGGGTCTCCACTGTAGATGGGGGGGAGGCCTGGACCCCTCCCACGTGCTGGTGCTCGCGCGCACACGAATTACGGCGATCGCAACGCACCCCTGGGCCCTGACGTGCCCCACCCCGCCCACGCGTTACGGTGACCTGGGGCCCCAACCCCACCCCTTCCCTCCCCAAGTAACGACCGTCACCCGGAATGATTATCCCAGTGCGGCCCTACCTAGGAGTTGGAGCCCCTAGGAAAGCAACATTAGTAGTAACAGTAAAGGTAAAGCTAAGCTAAAGCTAAACTAAAGCTAAGCTAAAGCTAAGCTAAAGCTAATTCTAAGCTAAGGCTAAGCTAAAGCTAAGCCAAAGCTAAGCTAAGATTATATAAGCTAAGCTAAGCTAAGCTAAGATGAGATAAGCAACGCTAAGCTAAGGGGACGTACCTGGGGGAACCGCGGGGCGGGGACTGGGGAAACCGCCCGGGGCGTTTTCCACTGCCCGCCCCTTTAAGCAAACAAAGTAAGAACCATCTAGGCAGAGCCCAGGTAGGGAATAAAACTCGTCCCTCTCCCCCCCCTCCTCGTCCTCCTCCTCCCCGCTCGAACCTCCTCCTCCTTCTCCTCCTCCTCCTCGCCCCTCCTGCTCCCTAACGTCCTCCGCCACCTGCTCCTCAACATCCTCGTGGTCGCCGTCTTCAGGGTCGGCGGCACCGGCCGTAAGGCCTTCGCAATAGTAAGAACATCTTCCGGGGCGTCCGCATTATCATCCCATCCGCGACCGTAAATTATAGGTATCGGATTCTGGTCGCGCAGAATTTCGATCTCGACTGGAGGGGTCAAATTTCGGCAACGAAGAGGCGCGCGTTCGTGTCCAAGCGAAGGTTTCGAAGACATCGACGGCTCGCTCGTTACCGGCATTTGCAACCAGAGGCTGAATTTCGGTCCTGGCCGCTTCGTACAGAGCGTTGGAGGAAATTTTCGGAAACAGATGATCTGGGGGAATGCCGACCCCAATCTCCTGCTCTGGCAATTTCGGCTGGACAGAATATGTGGGGCCTAACTCGGAGACATTATTCTTGGAGCTGGCCGATCCTCGGCAATGGGTGTGATCGAGTAGCCCCCTGTGCGTGTGCGTGTGCGTGTGCGTGTGCGTGCGTGCGTGCGTGCGTGCGTGCGTATGTGTGTGCGTGCGTGCGTGCGTGTGTGTGTGTGTGTGTGTGTGTGTGTGTGCGTGTGCGTGTGGTGTGTGTGTGTGTGTGTGTGTGTGTGTGTGTGCGTGTGCGTGTGTGTGTGTGTGTGTGTGTGTGTGGTGTGTGTGTGCGTGTGCGTGTGCGTGTGCGTGTGCGTGTGCGTGTGCGTGTGCGTGTGCGTGTGCGTGTGCGTGTGCGTGTGCGTGTGCGTGTGCGTGTGCGTGTGCGTGTGCGTGTGCGTGTGCGTGTGCGTGTGCGTGTGCGTGTGCGTGTGCGTGTGCGGGTGCGGGTGCGGGTGCGGGTGCGTGTGCGTGTGCGTGTGCGTGTGCGCGTGCACGTGCGTGTGCACGTGCGCGTGCGCGTGCACGTGCGCGTGCGCGTGCGCGTGTGCGTGTGCGTGTGCGTGTGCGTGTGCGTGTGCGTGTGCGTGCGTGCGTGCGTGTGTGTGTGTGTATGTTGGCGCGTCGCTTCCTTGAGGGGCGATCAATGTGGGGAAGAAAGGCGCACTTTCCGGATCCTGAAGGCGGTTCAAGCAGCTGGTTCTCTTGGCGCCGGGAGGCGCCCTTCAATGGTAAGACGGAGACAGGACAAAAGGAAAACGGCGGGTAAGGATACATCGATCATCTCCGAGATCCAGCGGCTCTGAGGGATGCATCGAGCGTCGCTGCCTCCTCAGAGCGTCCCGGAACGCTCTGAGAGCGTTCTGGAACGCTCTGGGGCAGATTTGTCCTCGTCCTAGCCCCGGTCCGGTATATCCTGGAATGGGCCCGGCGTCGAGACCCAGACCAGCTCAATGCAGCAGAGTTCGCAGACCCCCCTGCCCTCATGTCCCCCTTTCGTCCGGCCCGATGCGTGGACCCTGGAGGTCTGGACCACTCCCCCAGGGCCAGCTGCTCGTCCTGAGTCGTTCTTTGACGGTCCCAAGGTCTGGCGAGGGCCCCTGGAGGCCGAAAACGGTCGAAAACCTGCCGCTCCAATTTTGTGGGGGCGTCGGATCTCTGTGGGGGGGAGGGCCAGCTGGGATCGGTGTGGAGGGGCACGCTCCTGGCGCCTCACGGGGCGGCGCAGGGCCACCGCGGGGCGGGTGCGGTGGCCTGCAGCTGGAGGAGGACGAGGGACTCGAGCTCGAGGCGCGCCGCGTCCATCGCCTCTGGGGCGGGGGCAGGGCATCCGCTCGGCTGCGCGCCAGAGTGACCCCGGGCAAGGGTGACCTTCGGTGGGACGCACAACGACATAGCAGTAGCATGTGTCCGCCTTGGAGGCGTGCGCCCGACCCGAACACGCAAGATTTATCGGCGGGTGGGCCGCCACCGGGAGGGCGACGCACACATCGCATTAGTCGGCGGTGGACACACCTCCTAATTTGGCAAACCACCCTCTAAAAGAAAACGGCCGAGGACCGAAACCGACGGACCTGGACCCGCAAAGATGACGGCCGCGACGCCGTCTCGCGAACCGAAAACGGCCCCATTCGCAAATCGACGTGTCAGGGTAGGAGGTCTATCAACCTCCGAGCATTAGAACGTTGGCTCGCCGCCGATTTGCCGCGCGGCTTACGGACTGCCGCTGGCGATGCGACGTGAGCGGCCTGCTCGCCTGGGCCTGGCCCCTCCGCGCCCCTGCGAAAAAGCCGCGCACCGGAGGCCCCTCCAACGAAGGGTCACTCCACACGCGTACCGCGGTCACCCTTTAGCGGTGCGCACAAAGGGCTTCTTAAAAGGAGGGTGCTCCTTAAAGGCGCCGGCCTTACATCTATGGAGAAGGCCCGCGCCTTCTAAGAAGCAGGGGTGCATCTAAGAAGCCCTCCCCCCTCCCCCCACCCCCCACCCCCATCTGCGCGTGGCTGACCTCTGGCGAAGGGTCACTCCGCACTGAAGGTCAGTCTGCACCAAACCTCCGTTGCAGGTGCTCTCTCCAGGCGAGGCAGGAGTCCTGGGCTCAGGAGGCGTGGACATGTCAAAAAGAGTGTACCCCGTCACACGTGCCATACACCGCCTGAGCTGCTGCCTCGCTGAGCCGGTCCCCGAGCTCCCCTCGGGGGAGGAGGAGGAGGAGGAGGAGGAGGAGGAGGAGGAGGAGGAGGAGGAGGAGGAGGAGGAGGAGGAGGAGAAGAAGCATGATGAGGATAATGATAATGGAGGAGAATGAGGAGGAGGAGGAAGGATGAGAGAGGAGGAGGAGGAAGAGGGGAGGAGGAGGAAAAGGAGGAGGAAGAGGAGGAGGAAGAGGAAGAGGTGGAGACAGAGGAGGGGGCAGAAGGAGCAGGAGGAGGAGGAGGAGGAGGGGGAGGAGGAGGAGGAGGAGGTAAGGCACAGGTTCTGGCCGATGGCGTTGGCGGCCGTTCGGCATCGGGGTCGTGCTCCTCCTCTCACGTCCTGCGCCTGCCCTCTCTTGAGGGGTGTCCTGTTCCCCGGCCTGGCTGAGGAGATATCAGAGGGGGGGCCAGCTCAGAGGGGGAAACATCGAGCTTGCATCGGCGATACATCGCCGATAGATCGGCGACAGGCTCTCGATCACGTTCCTGTGCGGGGTGGGCCCTCAGGTCCCCATCGGCGATGGAATGTGCGAATAGGGGTCCATGCAAGCCCCCACGAGCCTAAGCCGCCCCTGCCGAGACGTTGCTCCTGATTGGTAGCCTGCTCAGTCTCATCCTCACTCTGCAGCCTCACATGGTGGAACCACTCGGTATCGACACGCATAGGCTGCCCAGGTCGCGAAACGCACACACCCCACGTTGTTTGTTGTCGAATCGGGCTGAGGGCACCGACGCTGGGGAGCAAAGCCAAGCGCTCCCTGGCTCTCTTGCCAAGCTTGAATCTCAAACCTTTCTCCTCAACCCTCGTTCCCTCCCATCCTCATGATCCTCCCTTCTCATCCTGCCTCCTCCTCCTCCTCCTCCTCCTCCTCCTCCTCCTATTACTACTTATCCTCCCCTCTCCTACCTCCAACCCGACATTCCTCATCAACCCTCCTACCAAACCGGCCTCCGCAACAATCCTTAACCCACCTCCCCTCCCCTGCCCTCTTTTCCCTCTCTCCTCCGTACTATGTCCCTCCCTCCTCTTACTCAAACCTCGGCCGCAACCCTCATCCTCCACGTTCCTCTCCAGTCAGCCTCAGAAGGAGGAGGATCGGTACGGAGACGAACAGATGGCGGAGAAGAAGGTGGAGCTGCGGCCGCCTCTCCCCTCCACCGCTAGCCATGGGGGGAGCGGAGGAGGAGGAGGAGGAGGAGGAGGAGGAGGAGGAGGAGGAGGAGGAGGAGGA